>BPLQ01002703.1:282918-475418 GCA_021605075.1 Caerostris darwini
CAACTTAAGGTGCAAAACCAATGTTGCCCCTCTCCCTACTGTGGCAAATACTAGTCACCAGCGATACTCTGCGATCTGTATATCTTTCCATTTAACTGGTGGTGTTACTTCTAATGAGCTTAGCGTGTTTCTAAGGTTCCTTATTAGATGCCAAGACAATTTTATCTTTGTAGTCATCCCCCTTCTAAAAAAAATCATTGTCTATATATAAATATATATGATAAATATAATCAAATTTTAAAAAATCTATTCTAATTATATGATAGAAATTACTGCATGAAAGTTAGCTGTTTGTTGATTACGACTTTCAAAATTTTGAAATATTTTTATTGAAAAGTATGTGTAAAAAAATTGATAATTTGTAATTATTTTTTAGCTGTCATACTCAGTAGTTTTGCAAAGTGTAATGTGAATCTTAGTCCAAAATGTGTGTGGTACATTATATTAATAGAGTGGATCTTTTCACTGCTTTTGTTCCTTTTAATCCCTGTGAAAAAAAAATTGTCTGTGTTATTTTCAGTTTCTAGAAAGGAAAGCATTTTAATTCATTTTTATTCTTTTTACTATTTGTATATTATTGAATATTGATTTGTAAATAAATTTTGTTATGTATGATATTGTAATATACAAAATTTAAAATTATATAAATTTATTTTCTAAATTAAAATTTTGTAAATAATGTTACAGTACAGGTTATGTATTGTTTGACTAAATGCTCTTTTTAATTATGCTAGTTGAATTAATCATAAAGATTTAATAAATAATTAAACAAAATTGAAATATAAATTATAAAAGGGTTTGATACTTTAGTTTTCTCAAATTTAACTTTTGTGTGTTAAAAATAAATTTTACTTTTTAGAGAACTATTTATTACATAATCACTGCCAAAAAAAAAAAAAAAAATTCCCTTGCCATAAAGTTGTGATTGATCAAAAGTTATGTAAAGTATGTGATACAAAATATTTTTTTATTTATTTAAATGTATGCTTTTTTACATAGGTCTTTCTTTATTTTTATGATTTGATGTTGAAAATACATTTTTTCCCCCTGCTAAATTGCATCACACAACTTATATGTGTATAATATGTTGTAAGTAAATTGTGCAATTTTCTTTTAATTTAAAAATTTATTTACTGTTGTATTGAAAAACATTTTGCCTTTGTTATCTATTCATTTCTATAAAGTTAAATGAAGTATAAATAATTTTAACTACTAATCATATAATATTAATAATTAGATTTTTGTTATTAGTTTTCAACTAAAATTGATCTATACACTTCATCAGAATGGTCGAAAAATAACCCATAGCCAAAAATTAATGTAAATATTTATAAACAAATTTATAATTACATAGGACATATTTTACTTATAAAATTTTGACACTAGAATTACTAATTAACATTTTTTTTTTTTTTTTTTTTTTTTTTTTTTTATTGATTTTAGAAAAATTTTACTACTTTTTTAACATTCACTTACACTTTGCTATTTAGAAATATTTTATTTGAGGGGGGTAAAAACCCTGTTAACTTGAAAAAAAATCACCCATGTGCATTTTGTAGAAGATTCCAATTGTCATTGTCAGAGCAAAATATATGAAATGATCTATAGATGTCTATTGTATTAGAATTAAGTGTAAACAAAATGTGTAGCGTTTTCTATTAAATACCTATACTGGACTTTGTTTAACACTGTTTTTAAGAAAATGAAAAAGTGAAAATAGCTGTCATGTTCTTATATAAAATAAATCTCAATTGATATTTGATAGTTTATATTTCATGGTTAAACATGGTTCTATGAAATTTTCTGCAAATCAGATCATGGAAATAAATGTAGGTATTGAAACTATTGCAATTTATATCATTGTGTGAAGTATTCATATTTAAATTTATAAACTTGACAATCTGATCATAATTTTAACAGATGCATCAAGTTTTTGCACCAAGGTTTTCACTGACAAGGAAAACAGGAGACTTCAGGATTTTTTTCTCCTTTATGTTGGCTTCCAATTCCACTTTCAATTGGCGTTTTTATATATTAAATGTCTTTTATTTAATAAATAATTTATTAAGTTCTGTTTGATAAGTAATTTCAAATTTTGTTCAAATATTTTGTTGGTAATCTTTAGTAGTTCAATAAATGTTTTAAAAATTGATTATCAAAGGAAGAATTTTAAGTAAATGTAAAAATTGGATGTCTATCTGTTTAAATTTCTTTACTAGAAATATTGTTAATTAGTGCTTCAAAATTGATAACTTCGTATTTGTTCTTCATCTGAATGAAATAGTCTTCTAATTCAATTCTGTCAATAGTTATTTACAAATTTTCAGTTAATATGCTATCATTTTAATGATCTTATCATTCATTTGCATTAATATTTTTATATGTATTGTGATTCTTACCTTTTTTACTTTTGAAAGATTTGTTGTGAAATACATTCATATATACAAGTAAATTATTAATAATATGATGAAATCAGTAATAGTTTATTGAGGATTCTAAAATGTCTTTTAATGCAAATTAAAATATGACATGAGTAAAAAAGAAATTTTTTTTTTTTTTTAAACTTATTCAACTAGAAAAAATAGACAAAATGTTTTTGGTTGTTTTTTTTTAAATACATGTATAGATTTATTTATTTTCAAAAATTTAAATTATTTAAGTTGAATTATTTTTGTTTAAATATGGATCTTATTAAGAAGGAAAATGCAATTTTTTGTGTTTGTTAGATAATTGATTGCTGCTCTGAATATTTATCATTGAATTTTATTTTTCAGTGAAAACCCTGGTTAACATTAACCTCACATTCTCTCTTGTTGAATATTAGAATATGTTTCATTTTGTTTTATATTCTGATTTGTATCAGGGATTTTTATGTAAATACGACTTTTTAATTTGAAATTAAAAAAAAAATGTGTGCAAGAAAGTCACCTGGTTTAATACTACTTAACAGACTGATGTCCTCCACGAACGTAAATTTGTTAATTGCATTATTTGTATAAATGACATTTGTTTTTATCTTGAGCTTTTCAGGTAAAGCTCTCTGTGTAATTTTTGGAAGATTTTTATATATTTAATTTGTTATGTGAGTATTTAATTATGGAAATTGAGAGCTTAAATTAAATATTGCTCCTCTATAAGTTATCACTCACACTTTAATGGAAGTTAACTCTGAAATCTTTGGGCATTGATGGTTAATATCAAGATACACAGGTACTGTCATTTCTTATCACAAAAAGTTTTAGCTAGCTTTAATTTACTGTACAATGACAGCAATTCTTATGTTAATTGTATGTGAAAAGTGTTGAGTATGTTTTCCATAATCTTGCCACGAATGAAGCTGATAATGCTATATACATATATATATTATCCAGCCATATATATATATATTGTGATACTTATTTAAGATTTTATCACATTCACTTGAATAAATGGTTTTGATGAAAAAAATGTCTCTCTTACTGTGTTAAATAATTTTAGCTGCAATCGAATCTTTAAAAATGCATTCATTAATAATGTTTTGTCTTATTTATAGTAATCACTGACATATTTTTTTCCTTACAGAGTTCTTTTACATGTTTTCAGGTAAAGTCTCAAAGATTTCAAAAGTCATATTAATAAAAGTGACCTAATATTTCGTCTGATTACATATTCATTTTACATGGACAGTAATTTAGCAAAATAGAAAGAAAAAAAAAGTAAAAGATTGAATGTAATAAAGAGATAATATTTGCTTATATGTGTTAATGAATGAATTGTAAAGAATTGGTATAACCTGCTTATATATATATTTTCACCATAAATATATATGAACCTGCTATTAAAATTGTGTAATTTTTATCATTAAATTTCGGAAAGGATGTTTTTAAACTGTTTTGACAAAAGAAACTGAACCAAAATAATAAAGGTGATATCAAGAAGACAGTATTTATGCGTAACCTAAGATTTTATTTTGCTCTGGGTATCGGCAAAGAGCTATTTCAAAAAAGTCTTAACGTCATTTTTTTTTCTTGTGCTGGCAAATTAGCTAATCTCCAGAACATCCCCATTAAATATTTTCTGTATGAAAATTTTCAGTGAAAAGTAGCAGTATTTTTAAAAGTACAAAATACCTATGAAATATTCTACGCGAAAAGCTAATTTGATTTACTTTTGATTTGAGTCCTGTGATTGATACTATATACTAAGCATGCTTATTCTTTCTTTTTAGAAACAGCAAATCCGCAGATATATGATGTAGCAATTTTCTCCAAGGCGAATGGAATGCATATTCTTTAACAAGTGCATAATAATCTATCACTCAAATCTGACAGCAGATAAACAGTGTGATGGATATTTATACTACATGCAATTAGTGTCGAAACTGGTCGAGTTTCTCAGATTGCAATTTAACTTAAAAAGATTTTTGAGTTGCTCTTTATTTACAAATCACTGTGATATACGTAATTTTCGTGTGAAAAAATTTATTTGATGTAAATTATTGCACCATTAGTAAAGTATGTAAATGAAATTAGAATAGAACTGGGAGAATATTGGGAATTGTTAAGTTATAAAATATGATGAACCTCATCATTCATTGAGAACTTCCTGGAACACATGCTAAAGGGCAAGTTACCAATAGTTTTTTACCAAGCTTAAAAAAATTTCTTAATTTTCTGGAATAGAAGAATGATCTGCATCATTAAAAAAAAATGTGCTGTATGAAATGGCAAATTGATTTTGCATTTTTGGTTTATTCCTCGATGATCTAATTTTCAAAGAACAAATTGTTTTTTAGCTTAATTAATAGCATCAAAAAGGAATTTTAACTATAACGTTTCACAGTTACATAGAAAAAAAATAAAGTTGTGCATTTCCATTTCCCAGTTAGGTAACGGATATTTGAAGCAATTTCCACATTTAAAAGAACACAGTGAATCTATTAAAAATCATTGCAAAGGTGAGATCATGCATTTTCTGAGGAGCATATTTTAATTTAAAAATCTCTTTTAATTTCATGAACAAAAAAATTTTGACTATACTTAGAAATTTATAGATCTCAAAACAATTTTCTATTTAAAATAAAATTTGATGAACTTCCATGGCACCCAGATGCTTTTGATATAATTAATTTCTGACAACATGTGAACATTTTCGAAAATTTCCTCGTATTTATTATTTATCATTTTGGAACTATAAACATACTTGCACAAACTTTTCCCTCATTGAAAACTATTAAAAATAAACTATAGTTCCGACTGATTCAAATATGAAAAACTATTTATTTTGAATTAAGTAAACTGAAAACATTACAGGCTTAGCAAAAGCAAAATAGTTTGTATATCTCATCGTTAACAATATCTCGACTAATGTTTGTTATATTTATATAAATCTTTTTATTTAGAACTGTTATTTATATAATCATAAATAAATATATTATTTTACACGTAACTGTTAAATACATCCATAATACCATTTTTTAAGGTTAAAGTGTTATGCAAGTTTGTATCTCGCAGTCTAATTAAAAAACTGAAGCATGAAATATAAGAACTTGGCTACCCCTGAACTTCCATATTTGTTCATTTATTATAATGAATATCATAGACTATACATTATTTAGTAAATATTCTTGCTTACCAAATATAGTCAGTGTAGGGCTTGAATAGCCGAGTGTCTAACGCTCGATGCCACAGGTTTCGTGTTCGAATCCCAACGGTGCAAAGGATGTTTGTAGGGGGTTCGAAATCCACTTTAAACCGTAGGTCCCGGTCTCATATGACTGTAGAGCGTCACAAAGCACGATCAAACTTCTCGCCCACATCATTCCCAATCTGTAAAGGGGCAACTCAGCTCTAGGCACAGTGATGTGGTGTAGTGTAGTATTAATAATAATATAGTCAGTGTAATTTATGTGAGGCCAAGCATAATCCTTTTCTTCAATTGTAATCCAAGAAAACCAAAGAGTTGGATACTCCTGGTTTGATTATTTCGAATGGCATTTAATGTAAATTAGTATAATTTATGGAAAAAAAAACCTGGGAAATATACCTTGATTCATTTACAAAACAAAAGAAGCTAAATTAATAAAGCATGTAAAGAAAGCAACTCGAAATTTTCAATTCAACACATTTATCAGAATGATCATTTGCCCCACCCAAGAGCTATCTACAGATTATTTAAAATATTACGACGCTTGAGGAAAATCTACCTCTTTTCCAATTTCCAACGGTCTTGGTGGCATTCTCCAATCTCCAGCAGTCCTCGGCGCTCTAACCAGCAACTCTGCTTACCACACTTGCTCGTTTCTCCGCGTGTTGATTAGTGGAGGCACCTGGCATTTCCGCATCGTCATCATAGCAAGGTCGTGTATCTTTTTTTTTTTTTTTTTTTTTCGTTCTAATGCAGCTGGCAAGCTGTTAGACAATTGTCTTTGATGCCTTAAGGCAAGTGCTGCACAGACATTACTCACTTTGCATTACCCAGGGGACGCGTGTAACTTGAAGGGATGGAAGCCATGGATGCTTGTAGTAGTTCTGAATCCACTTTTAACCGTGTTACTCCGCGTCCGTGGCTTATCTTCAAGTTACACGCGCCCCCTGGGTAATGCAAAGTGAGTAACGTCTGTGCAGCGCTTGCCTTAAGGCATCCAAGACCAAGCTGTCTAAGTGTTTGCAAGCAGCATTAAAAAACAAAAAAATGTGTTGCAGTTGGCTGAAGAAATAAGCATCTCGTCAGCCAATTTAACGGATATGGCACAAATCGGGGACGATGCTATGTTGTTCATCATAAATTTTTATCCATATAGTTAATAAAGGAGCCAACTCCTCACCAAATGCGGAGATATTCTTGATAGCTCCTTCGCCTTTTCTTGAACAAAATTCAATCAAGTTGTGTATGATAACAGAAGTTTCAGCACCGTTATATTCACAATACTGTTGATAGTCCTATTTTAACCACCTTCGCTGTAAGGCGCTGGTTTGCATTTCTTTCTCTTCTGATATCCAAAGACGTGCAGTTAGTACCGACTCCTTGGCCTTCTCGATACTGCTGATCTTTTGTTCTTGTTCTTTATCCAGAGAACTATCTCTCGTTGACCTCTACCCTCTCATTGATTGACTTTCGATGTCGGTCTTCCTGTCACCTGATGCAACGAGAAAGCAGATATTGCATTGATGGCCTTTGCTACACTTCAACGCTCTTGGTCATCTAACGCTCTGGCCTTTGGGTTCGAATCCTGGAGATGGCATGGATGTTTGTTAGTGGTTCGGAATCCACTTTAAACTGTAGGTACCGGTCTGTTTAGCCCTCGTGTGCGTAAAATGACAGTAGAGAGACAAAACAAACATAGCATTTGAAAACAGTGATTGCAGCGAACACCGTCAGTGGATTGGAACCCGAGTTCTCCTTCATGCTAGCTGTACACATTATCGTTATTATAAAAACATTTCTCTAACATAAAAAAGGTAAATTTTCTATGTTACAAAATTCTTTATTGAAAAAAATCTATCCAAAAATTATAAGAGATAATAGCACGAGGAATCAATTCACTTTAAAGGATAAGTTTCTCTGCAAAATGTTTGCTTTTTATTTATACATTCGCACATAAATGAATTCTTATTGTTTGCATTTTGTTTTCCATTATACTATGAAATAAAGTGCTTGATAAAAATAAAATCATTTGCATTATTTGATACAAGAATGGCGTCTTTTAAATAATGATTTTATGATACGTGATTTTTATCGAGCTTAATATCGGAAAAACCAAAAACATAAAAATCAAGGTAATATAGTATTTCTTAAAAGTTTCGTCATGTATGCAAAGTCTTGTTTAGAATAACCAATAATTTTTAACTAATAGTTGTTTATTTAATGAAATATCTCCATGATTATATCAAGCAAACAAGCTTAGTTCGCTAATTTCTTTAAGGTTTCAATACTGTAATTTTGTTGGAAGTCGTTTTTCTGAATATCATAATGACTATTTTATTGTTACTTTGATTATTATTTGTAGAATTTTTATTTATATTAAATAAGAACCGAAATATATTCTGCAATATTCTTTTAAATAATTATTCCGGTAAATTATTTATTATCCTGATATTGTTCTTATAACGTATGTCGGCCACTGATACAGAATATAAGCAATTTTTATGATGTTGCCACTCATAAAAATACGAAACAAATAGCAAAAACGATTTTTTACTTGATCAATAATATTTCATTATCAAATAATTAATTTCTTTTTAATTATGTTGCCGTTAATATTTTGTGACTATACTTTTTGATTTGCGCGAAAAACTTGTAATTTTTTATTTTTAAAATATTAGTTCACGGCAAAAAAAAAAAAAAATGCCTCTTGAAAACATTAATTTTGTCTGTGGTTCTGTGGTATTTCTTTTTAATGCCGTTGACGTAGTTAAGATTTTGTGGCAACCATTATTTGAATTCGAGCGAAAAAATATTACTTTTTAATTTTAGAACGTTAGTTCACGGGAAACAAGTAATATATGAAAAAAAATTTTTAAGTCAATTCCTACTTTTTTTTCACTCTATTGCAGAAAGAATTTCATAAAGATGATTCTATTTGATCGTTACTTGAGAATTTATTAAATAAAAAGTTGCTCTCTCTGTTAATAAAAATACTAATAATAAAAGAAAACATTCTTCCTGAGGAAAATCTTCTGAAACTGATATTTTGGGAAAACTGGGAAAACTTAAATGGATCTCTCTGGTAATTTCGCTGACAAGAATTGTCAATTGAATAAGCTCATACAAGATATGGCTGTTTTCAAGACTAATTTACAGAGTCAATTCATGCCCACTCAGAATGCTAGCTGTTTGTCGGGGAACGGTCCTCATCAGGACCTTTTACAAGTACCCAGTACTAGCGCTGCTGCTGAAGATATGGATGCCATGAGTACGGAGACGCTGATGCCCTCTGAAGCTGAGCACTGCGCAAGCATCACTGCCGCCCAGAGCCAACTGAAAGATAATGAAAAGGCTGTCGACATGATCCGTCAAATTCTTCAACATCAGAACATCCTGATTGACGCAGGTGTCATTAAACCGGCTGCCATGAAAACCACCATGGAGGGACTTGCAAAAGCGGAAGCTGCGCTGGCAGAAACAACTAAACGGGTAAGTGAGCTTGGATTATGTCCACTTACTAACTGCGCTCGGCATAATAACGCGCAAGTCAGGCTACCTACTAAAGGCAAAACTAACCTTAAGAATAATAAGAAATCTAAAAAGACCCGCCGCAACTAATTCTAATGATGGCTTCGTTAAACCACCTAAAAGACATACGGCTCGTATTAGTGTAGAAACTAATGCAACTAACCCTATTGCTACTGATAATCAATTTGACCAATTGACTGATGATGAGACTGTTCCTGCCAATAATGTGGACACGTCGGAAGCTGCTCAACCTAAACTGCCACCCATTATGGTGCGGTTTAAAGATGACCTCAAGGATCACGTTGCTGTTATTAGCAATCAGCACAAGGAGAATGTACGAATTAAGCTTGCCGGTGAGCAGCTTAAAATCTTTCCTGCCAACTCGGACATTCATAGAGCTGTTACACGTTATCTCACGGAACAGACACTGAATTTTTTGTCATCACGCCAAAAATCAACGCCCGCTGAAAGCGGTGCTCAAAGGACTGCCCGTCAGCTACTCTGTTGATGAAATTGCTGCCGGACTATCCGAACTTGGTCTCAAGTTAGACCAAGTCCGTCAGTTATCCAACCTCAAGACCAAGGCCCCCATCCCGGTGTGGCAACTTACTTATCGAAAGGCCCCGGAGAATGTTAAAATCTTTGAAGTAAATAGACTCCTTCACTACTCTGTTCGAGTTGAGAAGTTTAACCGACGGCCGGGAGCATCACAATGCTTCGCTTGTAACCTTTTCCACCATTCTTCGAAAAATTGTAGTTACAAGAAGCGATGCCTCAAGTGTGGGGGCGAACATACCTTAAAAGACTGTCATATCAAGGAACGATTGGAAAATCCTGTTTGCATCAACTGCCACCAGATGGGGCACCTCGCCGCATGGCGCGGTTGCCCGATGTTCCCCAAGCCACGCCTGTCGCCCAATCAGGGCCCAGCGCCTGCAAGACCCGCCTTCACCAGCCGGCCTGTCTCGGAGGGTGTGTCCTTTGCCAGCTTACTCCAAGGTTCCCCGAAAATCTCACATGCCACGCCTTTGGTCACTAAAAATGCACCTACTAATAATAATAATCCTATTGCTAATAATACTAACATTACTGCTGACTCAGCTAATAAAGCGCTTTTTGTTTTAACTGAGATTGTCAATCTCTTTAATATGTTTGGCGGCCTAGACAATATATATATGCAATTCAAGAATGCAAATAACCCTTTTGAAAAGATGCAGCTTCTGTTTACTTTAATTAAATAATTGTTTTATTTTTCAATTGCGCCATTCCTTTTTTACTCCGCGTTTTTATTTACTTTTTCTTTCTTTTTTACTAACACTGGACATAATTATGCTCACTGCTTTTGTTTTAGTCATGTTTGTTTTTTCCCATGAACTTTTATGTACCAGATTTGGAGTCTAGGGCCATAAACCGGCCAAGGTACTCCGTGCGTGGAATGATGATATTGCAGAAAGTCTTTTATAAATAATTTTCAATCATTTTTTAAGTTTATCTGGCGCCATCTATTGGTAGATATATGCAACTTAAATCTAAAAAAAACTAAAATTAATTAATTAAATTTATTTACAGAATTAATATTTGAAAAAACTGCATTAACATCAAGTGTCATCCACTACAAGTTAAAAAACATGTATTTGAACTTGAGTGGATGAATAAAATGTATTTTATGAATGATTGAAAATTTGAAAAGATATATATAGGGAGAGTGTGAGCTAATAGAAGGAATTGAATAAGTAAGATCATAAGCTATTATTTAAAACAGAATAATCTTCTAGGGCAACATGAAGACTTTCATTTCAAAAACTTTTATTTAAAATGAACTCTGATTTTCACGTGTTTTTATTTACGTGTGTTTTAAAACTGGCATGAAATATGAGTAGCTAAATGTAATGATTGACCCATATCAAGTCACATATTCCGTAGTTCAGTATGAATTCTCTGGCTTTCAAAAATATAACAGATTATTGTTTCAATATCTTCAAAACAGTGTCTAAGAATTAGTTTATGCTTATAAAAGTTAATTTAACCATCACTTAATCGACTTCTCTGTCCGAATTCGTTATTGCTTTTCGTAATATTTGAACAAATGCTTTTTCATAGTTATTTATGAAGTTATTAGATTTTGTTATATTCTTGTCGCTATTGAATTTGATAGTTCTTGTGAAGGTTCTGCACTAAAGAGTTCCGATTTCCACAAGCCTCTTTTCCGTGCGGAATAGAATCGCCAAAAACTCAGTATTTTGCCATTGCTGTGGCCATTTTGTTTGTTTAGAGGGGATTTGGCGAAAACCACAACGGGGAAAAAAAAAAAAAAAAACACGCCAAATAAACAAATGGAACCCTAAAGTGCAGAGCTTCCGTTAATGTAATTCTGACCAATTTCTTCATAAATTTCTTGGGTTATTAAACAATGGGTGCTCCCATGTGCATTCTTTCAGCAAAGATAGAAGAAATTGAAAAAGGCCGCTGAAACGTATTAAATTTTTCTGTAATGTTGTGATGATGTTTTTGTTTTCTTCATTCATTTGATATGACTATGCATTGACAAGTTTTATTGATGCAATGACAGCATCCTTTTCACCTCCAACAAAGGATATCATCATCATCATCATCATCATTGGCGCAACAGCCCAGTGTGGGCTAAGGCCGTCTACCTACTGGTAGATTTCGAGACGAGAGATGTTTTTTGTCTTTTTTACGGGGTAGGGTTGCCAGCAATACGCTCAACAGTCATATGAGACCGGGACCTACAGCTTAAAGTGGATTCCGAACCACTACAAACACCCATGGCACCGCCGGGATTCGAACCCGAAACCTGCGGTACCGAGCGCCAGAAACAAATGATATATCTGAATTAAATGTAAGCTATTCTCTGGGTTTTTTTCTTTTTAATTAATATTTTTTTATCATTCGAATTCGACAACGTAAAAAATGGCATATTAGCGAATAATTTTGACGTAATTCTATCGTAATAGCAATTTATTATCGTTGTTAAAATGAAAAAATTTTGTGAATTAGCAAAATAAAATTGCACATAATAATTTCATGTAAAAGCAATTTAGGAATAAAATTGTGGCAAAATAGTGATAGATTTTGGGGTTAAAGCGATAACATTTTGTGTAAAAGCAAATCATTAAAATTTTGCCGTGATAATAGTAAAATTTCCCTTTAATCAATTTTTTCGTATTCATGATTATTGTTTAACCTTACCATGAACTATGTAAATAAATTCGTTTTTTTAATAGTGCGCATATGCGCCTTTTTTCTATTTTCTATTTAAAGAAGAAATAAGCCAAGATCTAGGACTGTGACCCAAAAGTAAGACCAATTATTTATTTATTTTTTTTTTTTTTTCAAAATCTCTTTATTTATTCTTCCAATTTTATTTCATCGCCTTCGAAGTAATCCCCACACAATGCACTTACGGCAGCTTTTTTTCCAATCCTCAATGCATGCTAAAAAGTCCTCGGCAGGGATTCACGTCGAATCTCTTCAATCGACTGAAAACGGTGTCCTCGGAGTTGTCTTTTGAGTTTAGGGAATAACTAGGAATCGCCCGGTGTGAATACGGTGGTTGTGGAACGATGTTTCATTTTTGGCGAAAAAGTTACGAATAATCACGGTAATGTGAGCTGGCGCATTCAGTGTTTTCGGTACCAATCGAGATTTGACGCGTTTGAGGCCCAAAATGAAATTGACCGATCCTTTTGAAATTCCAACATTAACGATAACAACAACAGCAAGGTCTCTAATTTTAAATTGGTGGTTTGCAAGCACCAAATCTTTAATTTTTTGGACGTGAGCTTCGTCGGTTGAGGTTGGTGGTCAATCAGAGGGCTCATCTTCAACGCGTTCTCTGCCTTATTTGAACTGTTTATACCACATCTAAGCATTTCTTACCGATATAGTAATGCTCACCGAATTCCTTCTGCAACATTCTATACGTTTCCGAAAACAAAATTTAATGCAAGTTCTTTGCTCAATTAATTCAGACATTTCAAAAATCGTCCGAATCTGTTTCAGCGTCTCACAAAGCCAAGCGGAACTCAATACTAATAAATATTTTGACGATCCAGCCGATTAATATTATTTGTCAAATTTCACACAGATGTCATGGACAGTTCCAGTAACTTAAAAAAGGAGGGAAAAAAATTTAAATTCCATAAGCCCCTGAAATTTTAAATAGAAAACTGGTTTTACTTTTTGGACATAATAGTTTGTTTTGTCAATTAGTAAGTTCCAATAAAATGGATTCACAGAGTATTTGCTGATCATTTCAACTAATATCACCTTCAAGTCTGGTACAACCACTTTTTTTTTTTTTTTTTTCTTGAGCTATTTGTATTAGTTTATTTAAATTTTCACGGGCTTTTTTAAACTTAATATTTATTTAAATTTCTTTCACGAGCTAATAATTAAATAATGTACAATTTTTCTCAAAGATTATCTGGTGAAAGCAAAGACAATGGTGTTTCAAAATGAAAATGAGATTTTTCTAGAAAGGAAAAATCGTTTAGGATTCTGTTTTTTCAAAATGCTGTTACGTGCGTTTTGCTGTTACATTAAATTCTTAATTTAACTGTATATCGGTCAAGCCGATTAATATTATTTGTTTAATTATCTGTATTTCTCCATACTTTCTTCCTAAAATTTAAAACAATTTTTATATTCTGTTCCAATATTAACTTACGATGCTGCCATTGTTATATTTTTATTCACACAAGTAATTTTAACAGCTACTAAAAATGTATTTCTACTACCAAAAATATGTTTGAAGTCTAATTTATAGTTGTTTTTTTTATTAAAAACGTATTTATATCAATCTTAAAAATTTATTTTATTTGTTTTTTCTTACCTTCAAAAAAACATATTTTTCTTTTAAATATTAATTTTTTATTATTATTGAATGTTTTTTTTGTTTTTTTTTCATGTTTGTACACTTCGGAAGAATAATTTATAATTGTAGCAGTCCCAGCAAAACATTTAAACCAAAATAGGAAATTAGACAGATAGACTAAAGAAAAAGAAACAGTAGAGTTAAAAACTTATTTTGAATGTTATTAGCTAAAAAAGGTAGTGCACAAGTTTTTAAATGTGAAAGTAGCTTTGTTTCAAAATTGACCGAAAAAAAAACTATATTTTTTAAAGCTAATTTACAGATAAATTTTTAGTATCCTAATTATAACTTGCATGTACTATAAATTGTAACTGTGCTCCTTCCTAAGCACTGCAAGAGCTCTCATGTGGCGTTCAGGAGAAATGGTTAGTGGGCATCTAAATTCTCACCCGAGAGGATGTACGGCACTGCCGTTAGTTACAATCTCTCATCTCAGGAGGAAATAAGAGGAATCCACGAATCTTTAATTAGATGTCTTTAAATGTGTTACATGTTATATGCTAATTATTGTACGTGTGGCGTGTTCGTGATTTTGTAAATTAAGCTTTGTTCTCAAACCTATGTCTCAACACAGCCACACCCAGATCCAGTTGCACAAATAACAGACAATCCTGCAAGATTTTAATAATAATCAGTTTTTGATCTCTAATTGATAATAAGTTTAATTACTGACGTTTTTAAAAAATGGAAATTCGTCAGGAATGACCATTTTCGAGTCACAAGTGTGTAAGCTTCAATGTCAAGAACCCTCAATCACTCTTGGGAAGTCGCCCCCCTTCGAAAAAAAGAACTCTCCTCTCAATGAGTTGATGAGAGTTTGGAACGATAAATACGCCAAATAATAAAATTTTTATAGTAATTTTAGTATCTGTTTGAAGTGACATACACGACGTATGAATTCATTCATTCCATTTCGAAGCAGGGTGTCACATTTTCTCTCAGGGGCCTATTTTACTCATCTGCATCATATTATATACAATCACTTATGGTTAATGTTATTGGATAACTGAGGAATGAAGGAAGATCTGGCGAATCTCATTTCGACCTTATCTAATATTTTGGAGGAAAACTTGAAACTACAACGAGCATCAACACTAAAATCAATGAGTATACAAGAACTAGGCCAATTTCGGTTGTAATCATGGGGTAATATGCAATAAGCAACTTATGACACCTACTTAAAATCATTGGTGCAATTTCAAAGATCCCCTGAGGGGGCCTGATGGCTGAATGGCTAGCGCTCTGGCGTCCGGTACCGCATTCAAATCCCGGCTTTGCCCACGGGTGTTGTAGTGGTTCGGAATCCACTTTAAACCGTAGGTCTCGGTCCTAATAGGATCGTAGAGCGTTGCGGGGGCATTGTTACTCCGCGTACGTCGCTTACCATCAAGTAACACGCGCCCCCTGGGTAATGCAAAGTGAGTACATCTGTGCAGCGCTTGCCTTAAGGCATCCAAGACCAAGCTGTCTAAGTGTTTGCCAGCCGCATTAGAAAGAAGAAAAAAAATTTCAAAGATCTTTTGTGCTTTAATGTTTCGGTTAATAGGTATAAATCTAGTTGTCAAAGAGGTAGAACAAAAGTTTAGCTTAAATGCGTATATCCGATTGTTAAAGAGTTACATCAAGAGTTTGGTTTAAAGGCGTATATCCAGTGTTTCGATTGACAGGCTTGGGTTGATAATTTGTCCGCTCTTCGAATAACTTACTATGATGATAGAACATCATTGAATCGGAGACTTTTCTTCGATACATTGCAATATTTCAAGAAGCAATGAATTACCATTGCAGTTACGAAGAACTTCCGTCAAAGTCTGTCTTATCTTGAACCAAATCTTAGCAAATAAAATAAATTGAATAATTTTTTAAATTGAAACTCAGGGATTGAAAGTAAGAATTTTCAAAAGAAAAAAATAATCAGGGTAAAGGTTTTTTTTTTTTTTTTTTTTTTTTTTTTTGTACTATTATTTCTTGATGGCTCTCTTGTGGTAATATCTCGTATGTTTGCACTGAGACAGGAAATTTATACTTTTCTTAAAAATCGCAGGTATACGAAAATTTTGTCAAAGCAGATTTTCTAAATGATGCTTAACTTACGTACATATTAATGTACTTGTATACACAGTCATATTTTTTAAAAGATACTTATAAAAGATGAGCGAGAAAATTAAAATTTTTGTAGAAAAAGCAAAACCTTTGTAAAAAAATAAATGTAGCCAATGTATTTCTCTCGAGATAATTTTTTAATACGCTAGGAATCTCATGTTCCATGTATCTATGCTACGAAAACAGGTGCATCGGTGATGAGGATATCGTAACGTAACGGTAGGTGTTTAGTTGGAGTACCAGGGAATTTCCCGTACCTCCATATCAATAAATTATTATTAAAAACAAATTTTAAATCCAAAAGATGAGCTAAAGAAAGAATATTAAACGAGCCCACGCTCGGAGAGAATTTACAGTAGTAAAAAGGTTAGTAAATATAAAATTTAAAATAATAGTTCACAAAAGTTTTTAAAAATAAGAACTGTGGCAATTAAAAGGAGTTAAAAAAATAACCGTTACGAAACCACGAAAACTTCTGGTTGGCTGAAGAGAAAAAGAAAAGGAAAGGGGAGGGCAGAGTTATAAACAAACCAAAACTATATCGTTTCGAAGTTCTGCGTTGGAGCGACCTTGAAAGAAAAGAGCGATTCTGAAGCTATCAAAATAAACTACAGTGATTCTAAACTAAAAAGGGTTCTTCTTTTTTGGAATCGGAGAATGAAGTACGCATCAAAACGAGAGAGTGAAATGTCTGGCACAGAGCTTTTTCACCCCGGGTCAAAGTGAATTCTTTTAGCCACGGGGAATGAACTGAAGTCTTGAAAGTAAATAGAACGCGGGCGTTTTTCGCATTGCGCGTGGTCGGATCATAATAAGGAGATTTAGCAGCGTTGGATTTGTAGACGCATCAATTTTTAGAATGAAATTTTCGGTAATCTTTTTGCCAAGGTTTAGAATAGGATCAATTTTTAATTCGTCGTGAATACGATGGCGGTTATAATGAAAAGGCGCATCTGTTATCGTCATTAAGAACTGATTTTGAAGGACCTGCAGTCGCTTCAAATGGATCATTGCTGAATTTATCCAGACCGGAATCGCATAAAGCAGTATAGGTCGGATAAGTGAGATGTAAATATTTAGTTTGCCTCTGAGAGATATTTTGCTTTTCCTGAAAATTAAAGGTGCAATTGTGAATTTGGCTTTATTAGCTTTAGAAATAATGTAATGAATGTGTTTTTGAAATGTAAGGCGGCGGTCCAGTATGAGACCAAGGTATTTGTACTCAGTTACAAAAGGCACTGGTTCGTTAAAGATAAGAATTTGATGAACATGTGGAGTGGTTCTTTTGCGGTGAAAGATGAGAACTGCACATTTGCTGGTATTAACTTTGATTTTCCATAAAAGCAGAGCCAAGTTTGTAGCCTATGGACAAAAAAGATTGAAGTCTAAAATAGAGAGTGTATTCGTGGAAGTGCTGTGTAATGATTGCGGTATCGTCTGCGTACATAGCTGTGAGAATATTTTCGTCTCGCGGGAAGTCATTCACGTAGATATTAAAAAGAATCGGTGATAATAAGGATCCTTGCGGGGAGGCCACATTCCATTTTTCGCGTAGTAGATGTAGTATTATTGACTTTAGTTTGAAACGAACGGTTTTCAAGAAAAGATTTAATAGCCAGAGTGAGCGGAAGAGGGAAATTTAGTTTTTGAGTTTGAAGATTAGACCGGTATGCCAAATCTTGTCAAACGCTTTCGCGATGTCAAGAAATAGTACACCGGTTAAACTTCGTTTGCTGAAGCCATGAGTTATTAACTCAGTGACCCTGAATAGCTGATGTGTGGTGCTTAAGTTTTTCTGAAGCCGAATTGTTCGGGGATTAAAATATGGCTGTTGTCACAAAATTCTTTAATCCGATTTAAGATCGCGAATTCGTAAATCTTGCTGAGATTACTAAGGAGAGAAATTGGCCTGTAGTTGACTGGTAAAGAAGGATTTGTGCCTGGTTTATGGACGGGAGTAATAATGGCGATTTTCCAAGCCTCGGGGAAGTAAGAAATATTAAGCATATCGTTGAGAATGACGATTAACCAATAGATGAATTTTAACGGAAGATGCTTGATCATATTATTGTTAATTTTATCAAAGCCTGCAGCTTTTTTGGTACTTAAGTTTTTAATAAAGTTAACTATTTCCTGTGCTGAGATGCAGAAGTTATAGTTGACATGCGGAGTATTAAGGTATTTATCGGTTTCGGAACTTATAAGATTGTTAGTGAACGGATGGCTCATGTTGGGATTTTGCTCAAATTGGAGCTTCCAGCAGTCGGCGATTGCCTCAGCCTTTTCGGCAGGGGAAACCGCTATGCAGTTTGCATCCGTTTCGAGCGGTGGAATGTTTTGGAGAGATTTCCTCATAGATTTAACTTTTCCCCAGAATTTTTTGGTGTTGTCATATGAGGATATCTTTCTCAAGGATTTTCACAGGCAACCGAATGGCAGTTTCTAATGGTACAGGAGAAAATTATCAAAACTCCTAAAAGCAATTAGTAAACGCTGTACTATCAATACGAGATGATTATTTGTGTTATCATTATCGACATTAGTTTCTTAAATAGTGAATTGTAGTCACTATTTAAGATGGTTTTCCAATACCATCTCCAATGGTTTCGAACCTGCACGTTATTATTTCACCATAAGTCGAACTACGAAATCCATTTTTAGAAAACACTTAGTCCAGTATGTTGTTATCAGCACTTTTTTAAGAGAAATAACAAATTTTTATGGATCCAAAATCCAATGAAATCAGAAATCCATTTCAGTTTTACTCCTACAGAAGAAAATAATCTTAATTTTCAAACTTCGTTTTTACCAAATTTCGTATATCAGACAGAGATCATCCTTTCTTATTTGTACACAGCAAGTTCAGTGGGCGCTGTGATTAAAACAAAGTATCGTGGAAAAATCATTGTAATGAACGCGGCTATTGGCAGTTTAACTTCAAGGCTTAAAAAAAAATGTAAAGTGGTCAATCCATTATTGTTAAAAAAGCTATCGCGGGGCAAATTGACAAGGGGCCAAGTAATAGGAGAGAATCGTTTTTTATTGTTTTAACTGCAAAATTAAATTTAATTCTCTATAATTAAAATTTTAAATTGCATAGAATCAACAGAAAAATCAGATGAAAAATTTTTCAATAACTATTGAACTTTTCCTTTCAAAATTGTATTGGACCGCGTATGTCTAACTAGCACTTATATTAACTAATCGATTCGCAAGTTTCCGCCTTTAAGCCGGATGTTCACCTTTTCGCTAATTAGCTGGTAGAATAGTACTGCAATGCAAAATGTAGTCAAAATTCGGCATTTGCTCGAATTGGTAGAACTTCAATTCTTGTTTACCCATTATCGTTGATACCAACACAGAACATACCACCAATTACATGGTATTTAAGAAATGTTTCATTTGTTTTTGTTGTCATGAATTAAAGATAGAAGATTAAAGTTAAATTGTGCTAAACTTATTTTCTTTATATGCTATATTTAAAATTTCATTCACATATTACAAGCTTTAAGGCTAGTGATTATGCCCCGAAAACTTTTTCTTTCTTTTAAAATGTATATTGCTTGAATGTATATTTTGCAATTTGTATGACTTGAATATTGAGAAATAAATATATACATTTTTTTTTTTTTTTACTTTCTTTATTTTTAACTAAAATCTACAAGAAAAATGGATCAATCTACAAAAAAACAATTCATGGAACAGTTACAGAATGAAGCTCATCATAAAGATCACAGGGATAAGAAAATTGCTACTAAAAAATTCCTAAAAAAGTACACTTTTTCGAAGAGCATTTAAAATTGACACTGGAGCCAATCAACAAATAACAAAATTGCTTGTTAAATCGTCAAATATACTATAAAGCATCAACAGATATTGACATTTAAATTGTTTTTTTTTTCTTACATTTTGATATAAGAGATTCCTCCAGATAAAAAAAAAAACACACACATCACTTATATATACACAGACACATCAAGTTCCAAAAATCACTTACACACAATATATCAAACTAATGCAATGTTTTTGAAGGGAAAAAGAAAAGCACAAGAATATTACACAGTGCATATTGAGTTACAAAACAATATATCAGCAGAATATTTTTGTAGCCAATTTGACACAAAGGAAATTTTATTATTTTTTTTATGAATTAATAAACATAGTGACACTTGTGCCGTATAAGAACTACCCCCTTTGGTGGCGTTTTTTCATTTGGCGGCAAGTTATGTCGCCAAGAAAGATGGCCAAAATTATATTAAAATGAGTGCTATTTAATCAAAATGGAAAAGAACTCCCTATTTGTCTCTTTATTTTTCATTTATGTCTGAAATATAATATAATAAATATTTATGTACTTTTTAAAAAAAACCATAATACAGTTTTAGATTTTGTATTTTTTATGAATTGCGAGCTTTAATAAAGTAGTGCTTAAAGTAGTAGTTAAAGTATAACAGCAATCAATTTGCTTGTAAAAAAACGCCATCTTCGTTTGAGACATAAAATTGTCGCCAAATTAAACACACTGCAACCAGGGATAGCACCTATCTTCTTAACATTTTATTTAGAGGATACAACAACCATATAATTTAAACTTTTTAACAATAAGCACTACAGATGGATAATTTGAATATTCAAATTATTCATATTCTTTGTGAGAGTTAAGAGAAAGATGCTACTAACCTTGAACGCCGAAAGTTATCAAATACAATAGTTTTAGTTTTGTTCACTTAAGTTATTGGTACGGATCTTTTTAAATTGAGCGATTCGTATCTTAAAAACTGATGTACTAATCCATACCGATTGTATACAAATCATAAAAATTAAAGCCATCTCTAATAAGCATACAATATTTAATTGTTATTATTATTATTATCATCATTATTATTATTTTTTTTTTTTTTTTTTGCATACAGTACTTCAATTAACTGAAATAAAAACTTAATATATTCCTTTATTCAGTCAAGTTTGAATAGTTTTAGAAATTTTTTCGAAAAACATTTTAGTTAATGTATAACTTTTACATACGCACCTCCTTATTTCGTTAGTTTTTAAATGAAACGCACGAGTGAATTATGTAATTAAGGTGTACATACCATAGGAAACTATTTTTATTTAATTATAATACAAATAAATAAAAACGTAATTCTATTAGAAATGACAATACTTCAAAACTATTTCTACATTTTAATACCAGAAATTATTAATCGAATTGTTAATATAAAGTTGAGTGAATAAAGTTAATTAAAAAACAAGTACTATAAAAAAAAAAATTTTAAGTTAATTCCTATTTTTTTTTTCACTATATTGCTATTCACTATAAATAATTTTCATTCATTTTTTTTAAAATTTATCTGGCGCCATCTAGTGGTAGATATATGCAACTTAAATCTAAAAAAAAAACTAAAATTAAGTAATTAAATTTAATTACTGAATTAATATTTGAAAAAACTGTATTAACATCCAGTGGCATCCACTACAAGTTAAAAAAAATGTATTTGAACTTGAGTGAATGAATAAAAAGTATTTTATTAATGATTGAAAATTTGAACAAGATATATATAAGGAGACTGTGAGCTAATAGAAGGAATTGAAAAAAAAAAAAAAGCATAATTCTATTAGAAATGACAATATTTCAAAAATATTTCTACATTTTAATACCCTGAAATTATTAATCGAATTGTTAATATAAAGTTCAGTGAATTAAGTTAATTAAAAAATAAATGCGCGTTTGATTTGAGTAAAAATTTACTCAAAAATATTATTTAACATAGAATGTCTTAAATGGAAGCAATTACTTTAAATTATCATAACTGCTAATTTCGACATTCAAAAATGCAAATTTCAAAGAGGCCAAGGTTTTACAATTGAAAGGGCAAAACTACTTAACAAAATTATAAAGTACAGTTTGTTTATCTTGCATAATTATTAACATTTATTTCCATTCCCTGAGAGCTGTAGAACAACTTGAGCTTTTATGTATTTTGATTATATATGGAATACACAATTGAGTCATATTTTCACTAATACATTTTTGTATAAGTGAATTTAAGTTCCTTGTGTACAATATATATATTATTTTTTCAAATTATTTATCCAAAAGCTTATAATAACTATCTTTCAACTGTAGGCAAAGTTTTTTTAAAAGTATAACAGTGTTTGGTTTTTATGCCCTATAAATTTCTACATTTTGAAATGCATAAATTACCGATGACGAGCTAAAAGTTGGCAGCTATGATTTATTAATGAATTTTGATACCAATAGGTATTAAACCTGCTGATGAATAGTGGAGGTTTGATACCTATCAGTTTTTATCCTAATATTTTTGATTTCGGATATAATTTAATTTTTTTATAGATATAATGTTTGTTTTTTTCACGTATGTAATGATAATTTATGATGAGATTTAATAATAAGTTGAACATTTTTCTCTCAATACAAATTCCCTTAGTAAAAACATTTAAATCCTTGTAGTCGATCTATGTCTTTTATTTAGTAATAAATTATACAATGTTAAAGAAAATATTGTTTTAATTATTGAGCGTTCTTACTATACAAAAGTTTCGGTGTTCATATTGGAATGCAAAACAAATTTTTGTTTTGCCTTTTCATGGATGTCTAAAAGTTCATTATTCAACTTTCGTTGTTCCAAGAGTATGTACACCTTAAACTGTCGATATTATAAAATTGAGAAACTGACGATATTGTAAAATTTTTTGTTGTCTTCAGCGAATATCCTCGTGATAAGGCACAAAGGTCGGATATTCTCTTGATATGTGCTTCAAAGTCTCCCTATTATTTTTCCCTTGTTTACCTACTAGGAACAAGCTTTGGTTTTAAATACTATATAGTTCTGCTGGTACTTACATATTAACTCTCACCTGATTCATTATTAGCGTAATCAAACCAAAAATTGAGAAACACTTCGTCGCCAAGTATTCGTGCAACTACGACATTCAGTCATAAATATTTTGAAATTATTTCAGTAAAGATTTGCTTTTTTTTTTCTTTGCCAACTATCTGGAAAATTTTTCAGAAGTCTTGTTTTCTTTCTTCCATTTATAAACATACTTTAATAGCTTTTATATGACGTGTTTTCCTTCTGCGCATGCGCGTATTTTTGCCGCGTTTTTCAATGAAAAGTTATGCCACTAACGGGTGAGAGTTAATACATCCTGTTTTGCCTAATAAAAGATTTTTATTTTTTATTTTTATGAAATACGTATTAAAAATGTTTTTTATTAAATTCAAGTATTTTAAAAGTACAAACATTTCTCGATTTACGCAGTGGTTATGAACAAAACAATACATTAATTTGCATTCTTCTAAAGAGGTTTTACAATAAATTTTACGTTATTTTCAAAATGATGTATAAATTAAAAATAGTTTGAATTTTTTTCCCCAAAAATTGTTATTTTATTATTTTCATAATATTTATAAAATTTAGAATTTTGATGATCTATTACTTCTGCTTATCCTTTAGGTCAAAAAGCAGCCTAGAATTAATAGACTATATCGCAAATTTAAACTTGTCCTCAACCGATCTCACAAAAGAACCAATATTTCTTGATTTTCAAATTTAATTTAATTTGTATAAAATCAAAAAAGAATATACTAGCTTAACTGCAATTATATTTCTTCAGCTGCTAGGTTATATGTTCGTCCAATCTAATAAGCGGTTAATAAAAAATACGATTTTTTTCCCCCTACAACATAATTTGCTTCTATGAGTCGCACATTATTGGCTACCAAATTCAGAATTCATTAAAAAAAATTGAAGGGAAAAAAATAATAGTTTTGGTACATTTCTTATGATACACACATTTAAAAACAATATTATAGATGAAAAAAGAAATAAAGATATTTTGCGATGTACATGGTGATTTCAGACAAATTTAATTATTTTTTGGTTGAATCCATATGAAATAAATTATTTATACCTATTATTTATTTTCATTTCCAAAAATATGTTTAGCAAACAGAATTGAAATGATTCTCAAAAGGAAATTCCGAAAAGAATTATTTTCAATTTTGCATAAATCGGGATATGAATGTATTATGCTTCTATGGCAATTTCATTTTTGGCGATTGAAAATTCAATAACATTATGAATTTATGCTTTCGAGATAAAAAATATACCTAACACAATTGCACAGATGAGTCAATCTATTTTCTCTGCTACTCTGCTATAGTAATAAAACAGTAGCAATTTACACCATATTTACAGTATCTCTAGCTATCAAATATATGCATAAGAGAACCAGATTCAAATACATACAAACAAGAAAATGCTACTGCGATGTAAAGACTGGTAGATGAAAATCCCTAAGTAATATAAATTGCACTATGGAGTAGCTATAAACATTTTTTTTTTCTTCAATAAATACACTTTCAATATTTTAAAATGAAAATAAATTTCTGTTTTGTTAAATAAACCTTTTAAAACCAAAACAAAATTCAGTGCCTGCATATTAAAGCTCAACTGATTCAGCCACTGTGATAACAAATCTAAAATACTAGAATTTCTGATTAACAAAGTATGTAGTTCTGCCATTGCTGTTTGGACAAAAATTAATGATTAAAACTAAAGTTTTCAGTCCCTTAACTATTATTTGAAATCTTACCTCTTTATTTAATTTACTTTTTTAATTGAAAACGTAATTTAAAAATTTCTTTTTACTAATATAGCTTGTTTTGTTTATTAACATACTACAATCTGCAATTCTCCAACAGAAAGTGGCATTACTGAATTATCAATAGCAAGTGAACATTAATACATACGAAACTTAAATTTTTCATACACTAAAGTATATGGAAAAAAAAGCTGTGATCAATACATACATAATATGAATAATATAAAAATAAGAGCACCAAAACAGTGAGTACACCACTTTAAAACATAACACATTGACTGCACCAATACCATTTGATGTTGAGAATCTAATATATATTCAGTACAAAGTTTTTACTATAAATTTAATGAGAACATTATTTTAATAAGCTTTAGTATTTCAAATTTACTATGAGACTTTATTATTTACTGTAGTTTTTTAAAAAAATCATTGGTACACACAAAATTTCATTGATTCAAACAAAACTTTGAGCTGTCCCAAAATAACTCGAATTCTACCAAAATGGTTTCATATAGCATATTTAGTTTTTCTGTGTTCTTAAACATCTTAATTATCATTAAAATAATATATATTATTATTATTAATTTATGAAATATTGCTGATGCAAAATTTCTTTGCCAAGATATTTATAGTCATCATACATAATGATTAATTAGTAATTGCAATAAGCAGTCAATGTGTTAAAAAGTAGCAAAATAATAATCCATTTTTAGTTTATACCTGAGTATTCGGAATAAAAGACTAATTAAATAAAGAAAGCTCAAACAAAAATCTTAATAAATAAATATCATACACTTACAGAAATGACAAATCTGTATTTTTAATTTAATTCATAAAACATAATCCTATAAAACCTCTCAAGTTTCAAATTAAATGTAATTAAAGGTTTGGGGCTCAATAACATTTTTAGCGATTTCTTTTAATTTACAATAATTCTATAGACAAATTATTCTTGATGATGTTTTATTTGCAGGTGTCTCCGACATTAAACATATTATTAAATGTTATAGTTTAAACAAATTATGTTACAAATGATTATTTAGAAAATGTATTAAATATGACAAAAAAAAAAAAAAAAATCTGATTATATATTTTCACATTAAATAGATGATACACATAACTATAATTACATGTATCATATTTATAAAAAATTAATTATCAATGCATTAATTTCCTAAACAAATGGAATCGCATTAAAAATAATACTTTTAAAATTGCAAAACATTGCATTTACAATGTGCAATTTTTTATAAAACTTTTCACAATTTAAGCTATGAATGTCTGTTTGAATGCAATTGCTAATTTTTACAAAAATAATTTCTCCATTTGCATAATATCTTTTCTACATGCTGAACTGGATAGATTTCTAATAGCTGCACAGGAAAAATATTTTTAAATATAATATTAATGTAACTCAATGTTGATATTTAAAACTATTTTACTTTATTCAAAGCTAATTTTAGAGGCAGAAATATCATTTCTGTAAAAATGTAATTCACATAAGATTATTCATCAGCTTAGAAATATTATGTAAAGTTTAAAAATAGGAACTTAATATAAAAAATACTAGAATTAGGAGATGCAATACAATATACACACATCGATAAATACTTATAATATTTAAAAATTTCTTATAATAAATAAATAAATTACATCAAAGAATAACCTCAATCCAAATAGTTAATTAAAAGAACATTACATTGCACTTTATACACACATAAAATATATGTAATTATTTTAATTATGGAATCATATAAAGATAATTTTAAAAATTAGGAAATCGAAAAGAATAGTTACTTATACAATTTTTACTATAGTTATTTTTAATAACAACTTCATTTTTAATAATTAAATATTTTAATAGATGCGTAGTAAAAAGAGGCTGGAATTTTGGCACTCATGCTCAAGCCATCAGCTAGATAAAAATTGATAAAACACAGAAAGCCACAAGTTAAAAAATGTTTTATAAAAAAGTATTTTGATCATCTTTTGAGAGAATGAAGGTAGCACCCATTTTTTTTTTTTTTTTTTTTTTTTTTTTTTCTTTCTTTCTTTTCATTGTCAGATCACCTTAATTTATACACAACGTTCCATATTCGCCATAACAAAAATTAATTGAAATAATTAAATTTAAGCTTTAAAATAAAATCTAAAAATATTTTGATTAAATAGCATATATAACTAATTGGAAATAGCAATCTAAAAGTATATTTAAAATGAGAGGAAATATTTTTCTTAAAAAGTAAACAAAATTTTAGGGGAGGTTTTTTTTTTCCCCTCCATAATCTGCATAAAGCAGAAAATTTCTTACAAATTCTTTTTTATCACAATTGAAGTTGCCAACAAATTTTAAAGAATAAAATGAAACACCAAAATAATAATAATAATAAATAAATAAATAAATAAAAATCATCAGATAATAAAAATTTTTTAAGTATTTGTAAATCATTCAATTCAAGAATAAATATATACATAAAAACTAAACTTTCTAGATGCTTACTTTTTCAATGTTTTTCTGGATAGAAAATAACATTAATGCAAGCAATAAAATTTACATATCATCAACATAAAATAAATAGGATAATAAATCTGATTAACATGATTAATAAAATCTGGAATGCATACAGTAGCATATAAATAAACATCACTCAAAAAAATGGAGTGGATTACAAACAAATATCTGAAACATTTAACCTATACAAGGCAAAACCAGTTGCCAAAATATGTACAAAGTCTCTTAAAATACAATTCTTCCTTTATTGTACACAATTAGATCAGGGAAATAAAAATTAAATGACTCATCATGACCTTTGAACTAAGAAATTATTGATCAAGTCTCTGAAAACATAAATTACTTTAAATTTTGAGTTTTCATTTGATCATACATTCCTTATACACATTTGAATAAACGATAATTCATTATTTTAAAAAAGCATTCTGAGACATCAAAGAAATCTTGAACAACTGCACTTTTTAGGTCCCTTCATAAACTAATATATTTCAGTTTTACTTTTCTTTAATTATTTAGAATATTTCAAATTAACTTCTAACATTTTATTTAAAACTAAATTAATCTTTTTCAAAACGAGCAATTAAACTTTTTTAATGATAAAATTTTCTAATATTCAGGCAACTTTCATGAGATTAAATTGTATTGCCCTTAATTTATTTTCCTTGATTAAGGAAAAATTAAACAATTCTCCCATTTTATAAAAATTCGGCAATAAATTAAACCACATGAATGACTTTTATAATTAGGTAAATCAGAGAATTAAAAAACATTTATAAACCAATCTTCATATGAATATTAAAAGAATAATAAATTGCGCAATTAAATAGAGATTATTTTAAAAATAATGCATGAAAAAAGTTCAAAGAGAGTGCCAAGTCAGCTAAAACCAATTTCCCATGTATTATACAAGTCTTGCCCAAGATCCTACCTTGAGCAATGGAACAGCAATCTGAAAAGGCATTTTTTTTCTGTCATGAAATTCAGAGACGTATCCTTGCAAACACATTGTTGTTAGATTCTTCCTCTTTCTTTGCCTCAGGACAAGGCATGAGCTTAGAGGGAGCTCGTGGAATGCGATCAGTCATTCTTTCCTGTGGTACAGGAGGTGGAGGAGGGAGGTTGTGTTCCCGACGATACGTCTCCCACCGTGCATCATCTGACTCATGAGTCAAGTATCTCCATCCCACCTGACTTTCTAATTCTCGAAGATCACACCATGTTTGGTAATCCTACACAAGGAGAAAAAAAAAATCAGGAAATTGTTTTAAAGGAAAAAATTTAATTTTCAGGCAAACTGTAGTTATAGATAGATAGAGATAATAAACTATTGATTGATTGATTTTGCTAGGATCATATAAGCTGTTCTCTCAGAGTGATAAGTCATTCACTGAAATACATGGAGCTGGCAAGCAAAACAAGCAGGGATAGAAAACCATATTTTTAAAAAAAAACATAGGAGAAAGGTATAAAAAAAAACCTATGCAAAAGATTAATTGATAGAGATGCTGTCACAAGTTATACACTAATAATATAGTACAATACACTATCAAACAAAATTAAAACACATAAATTACTACTGAAAGTTTTTGATTATGCATATTTCCACAAAGAGTTTTTCATACTTTTATGATAATGTAATATTTTTGTTCAATCACACATAAAAGTAAACTTAATATACATATTTTCACAATGTTATACCTGTTGCAAACTTCCCATCACAGCATCTATTAAATTTAGATTAGAAGTTAACAATAAATGTTTCTCATTTTTGAAGGTAAGGCATTATCTGCGAGTCTCTTTTAAATGTTTTTTTAAAAAATTTAAATTTTATGACAAATTATTTATTCTTGCTTATAAAAATAATGAAAGAACTTAGAGAAAAATCATTCTTAAAGAAAGTAGGTGCCTTTCTACACACATACACAATTTTTTAAATGATCTGAATTTTTATAGCAATATTTAACACTATATAAAATTATGATGTTATAAAATGTTCATAAACGAAATAATCAATGCTTAATTAAATTAAAGGACTAATGTTAATAATAATCTGCAATATATGAGAACAAAAATAATTTTTTTTTTTTTACTTGTAGCCAGGTATGAGACAGAGACTTATCCACAGTAAACCTTTTTCTTGTTTTCACTTGAAGAAGATTATTGATTAAATCAATAGCTAAAACAAAAAATCAACTTTAGAATAAAAAGCTTTTAATAATCTTAATATAAAATTATGTACAATAACATTAATGAAAAATATAGCAACTATAATAAAATATGCAAAGTCTTAAAGCTGATAAGAAATTTGATCATTTAATTACATTCCTATCCTTGATTAATTTTTTAAGCAGTATAACAATAATTTTCTCAGAAAAATTTTTTAATCAAAATAATATATAAAGATATAATAAAACGTTTGCATAACATGAAAAAATTAACTAGAACCTACTCCATGTTATACAATTTTTTTTTTTTTTTAATTTCTAATATGTACTTAAAACAAGAGTTAAAATTCAGTGTTTTATAATATATTGTCAGTTATTATATATTTTGTAATTTATTTTTTATTAAGTAAAAGTTCATTTGAAATTTATTTAATTATTAATCTGGTTTATTTTTAGGTTAAAACTAAAATCAAAATGCAATAAATATGTAAGGTCTTGAAAAAGAAAAATCTAAACAAATCGGAAAATGAGAAAAATGCCAATACTGCAAAAACAATAAATATTTATTTAATTTATATGAAATAATTTTTTAACCACTGCTTATGAATGATTTCATTTTATATAAAAGACTCACCTTCAGGAGAAACTTCTTTCCATGGTGAAGGAGGATACATGAAAGCAGCATTTTGAATTTGATCATTGATATCTTCATCTTCATTGAAAGGGAAAGTTCCGCTTAAACTAAATTCAAATATATATGTATACATACAATATAAATAGCATACATCAATAAGAAAAAATTAAAAAATTCTACCATGTTTTTTTTTTCCCAACCTCTAAAAACTTTAGTTATAATGCATAGTATTTTAAAAACAATAGCCACTTTTTAATATTATGATTTTTTGCTGTAATTTTTTTTTGTTTAATAAATATCTCATTGTTTATGAATAAATTAAATGAGTTGAAAAACATTAGTCATCTTTTAATTGCATGCATTTTGGCTACATGTAAGGGATAGGTCTTGAATAATTTGTTCTTGAAAGATATTCTATTTAAGTGTAGCCATGTTTAATTACAATTAAAATACAATCTATTTGTATTATCTCAGAAGATTGAAAAAAATTATTAGTTAAAATTTGCCTCAACATTGAAGAAAAAAGCTTTAAAATTTAGTCAAGGTAATTAATATTATGTATATTTAATTTTCTTTAATTTGGTTTAATTAAAACTTCAAATTTTATTACATTTAATTTTTCACTATAAAATTTAAAAATCCTTTTCAATATTTTTTAATAAAAGCAATAAAATTTTTTATTTTCACATCATATTTAACAAAAAGATAATTGGTGGTAATTTTTTTAATTATGTTTTACTTTCATAATAAAGATAATAAAAAGTTTTATTATAACACCAGAAAATTTCTAATAAAATAATTTTAATTCATTTTAATTAAATTAGAATGTAAATGACTGATGAATCAACTTAATTATTTTACTAATATCAAAACTAGTCTCTTACCTTACATAAATAATAACACCAACAGACCACATATCTAATGACCTATTATACCCTTTATTGCGAAGGACTTCAGGTGCTGAAATGAGCAAATTAAAATATTATGATTATGGTTTCACATACATAATAGAACCACTGTAAGTCGAACTTCACGGGAGATGCCAAATAATTCGAGTTATAGAGTTTTTGACTTATGGAGGATTTCGATTTAACGCAGATTTTGTAAGGAAATATTCGTCTTGTATAACTTTAGATTCTTTATAACTTATTTTGAGTTAAAGAGTTAAAATAAATAAAAATTCAAGTTACACAGGTAATAAATATGTTTATTTGCAACTAAAAAGTTATATTATGTATTACAATAAAAAATCAAAATAATTCCGAAACAACCTTAAAGGTATTGAGTTGTAAAGGTTGTAAAATCAAACATTGCATGTGTTCGAGATACAGAGATCCAATTTTTTTTTTTCGAGTTACGGAGAGAATATATATACCAAAATGGCTTGTGGGGATTGACTAATTATTTTGACATTTAGAGGGTTAAAATTTTGGGCTTGAAGGGAAAGGAACAAAAATTGTTTTCGAGTTTTGGAGGTTTTTGACTTAAAGAGGTTCTACTGTATAATAAGAATTAATACAAGTTTACATATGTATAGCTACTATCATAAAATTACTATATCTACAAAAGAGAAAGCTGTGGGTTCTAAGAGTAGGTGGCTAATATTCAGTTATGAAAACCAATAAATAAGTCTTTCAGTCAACTCAATAACATAGAAATATATTACGAAAGCACATTTTATTTTAAGTGGCCAAAGTTAAGCATATGGAAATCAATATTGTAGCTGCTTCTTCTGAGGCAGCTAAGATCCAACTACTGATAGAAGTAAATAAGCCAATTTTCGTTATTATAGTAGCTCTAAAAATGATTTATATGATATATATAATGATTTATACGATATTTTTGTAAATGAGCCTTATGATTTTTTTCTCATCATGGCAGATTTTAAAAATTAAAGAATAGCATGTGCATCATATTAAGAAATAACAATTTTGAAAAAAATGAGATGACTTCCAATTTTGGGCATTCTTGAACTGATGTCATTTGCCGAAAAAAAAATGCATATTAATATATTGTAAACTTTTTAATTAAAAAGGTAAATTATCCTTTTATCCAGTATAATTGATACATTAAATTTTCAAAACATTGAACTTTCTATTTTTTCCTCCCATTTTGCAATCTTAAGAGCATGCTATTCAATCCAATTAATAAAATTTATATATCAAATCAACACATACCTAAGTAAGCAGGTGTTCCCACCACAGATCTCCGGAAAGATTTCTCACCAATGATGCGTGCAAATCCAAAATCGCACAATTTTACCTATATATATATATATATATACATATATAATGAACAATTAATTATTTATAAATCAAATTATCTGTGCAATTCAAGAAACATCACCCTCATAAAAAGTGCTTCAATCATATAAAAAATTATATTAAATTTTTTTTTTTTTTTTTACCAGAATTTATCTTTAAGTTGCAGGAATTCTAAAAATTTGTAAAAAGTTTTGCTATTTTTTTTAAATTTCATTGTAATAAATTTTATTTGATCAATTACATATTAACTTATGTTTACATTCATTTCTAAATTAGAATTAAAGATTTTTACTTATTATTTATATATATATATATCAATGTAACAACTTTTGCATAATATGGAGAGAATATATAAACATTGCATAATACATATAGTAGAAAAGATACACAAATATTTTTCTATATGTATATAATCATCTCATCATGCCATCTTATTGTTTCACATCTTTTCCTTGTATATATGTGTGTATGATATACAATGAAAGAATGAGAAACAGGTCCTCCAAATAAACAGAAAAAAAGCTGTAGAAAATTTATAGCTAGAAGGCAACTTTACCAAAGAATATATATCCTCAGAATATAATAAATCATGAATGCTAGATGACTTTTTTCAGTTTTTGATTAAATTTTTCTTACAGAACCATCCAAGATGTACATGCAAATTTATGTTTAGCAAATGCAATTTTTGACTTTTGTTTAAGAAACTGATTGCGTTTTTTAAAGATCCTCTCCTTTTCTTTTTCTCTCTCTCTCTTTATATATAATATAGTATATATAGTAAGATTTGAAATACAATTTATCTGAAGCATAATTCTACAATAAGGTTCTCCAGAACATAATGTAAGGAATATTAAAATGAATGCAATTACCAAAGATTTATTACTGATATTGAAATTACAAAAGTAAAAATTTACCTGGGGAAAATCTGAATCTGATGATAAAAGAACATTTTCAGGTTTTAAATCACAGTGTACAACATTTTTGAAATGAAGGTGACGAAGAGCTGATAATATCTATTGATAAAAATAAAGAAAATTGCAATGAATAAGAAGTTATGGAGGAAATTTTTTTAAAAATAAACGAATGGGGATTTTTTTTATAAAAAGTACCTGAAAAACAAGGAATTTTGTAATTCTTTCTGAGAGCCTCCTCATTTCACTGGATAGAATCATTTCTAACATGTCTCCTTTTAACTTCTCCATAACTACAAAAATCTAGAAGAAAAAAAAATTGCTCTTCTATTGAAAATACTATTTTTTATTTATTTATTTATTTTTTTCATGATAAACTAATTCAAAATTAATTAATTTTGAGAATTAAAATTTAAAGATTGCATTACTAAGACAGAACTCTTTATTTATAATGAAATAAAATGCAAAACAGAAAAGAACAAAATATTATCAAGTATACACTAATTTTTCATGAAATCACCTAAATTGGACAAATTGAAGGGACATCAAAGAGGAGCATTTTGATTATCCAATTAAGGTTTTAGATATCACATGACTTTAATACATGGTAGATTTAGACATTTAGATTTTTTGAAATTTTAAATGAAAAAATCTACCATATATTAAAATCTAATGAAACTGGAACTGCTCTCATGGAATCAGGTATATGAAACGACTTAAGTGTGCAAATTTTTTTTTTTTTTTCATATATGTGGATAGAGCATAAAATGTCTTTACAATAATTATAAGACCCTTGTTTGAAAAATTTCAACAAAAATCGTATGCTTTATATTTCTCCTTCACCTTTAAAAGAAAAGAAAAAAGAATTTTTTTAACCCACTTTAGCTACTTTCATGAAATAGGACAAACAAATATTTTAATACAGTTATTTGTAAAATTAATTGATATGGTTAAGAATTAAAGCACATGAAAATTATGATTTTAGAAATTTAAATACAGAACTCCAGAAAGAAATTTATGAAAAAAATATATAATACTCAATTTCAAATGCTTCAATAGTAATTAAGTAGAAACATTTAAAGTAATGAAGGAATATTTCCAATTTTTACATACTCTTTCAGGAGTTTCAAACATCTTTTCTAAATTAACTACACCAGGATGGTGAATATTTTGTAATATGGAGACTTCATTTTTGAGCTGTGCCTCTTGTTTTGTTGGAAATCGGACTTTTTCTATTACTTTGATTGCTACTGTTCGACCACTTGTTCGATGAACTCCTGTTGATGTAAAAAAAAAAAATTAATTAATAAAAAAAATTTAAATTAATTATATATTTTAATTTTCTTTTTTTATAGATTTTAAGAGCAGTTAGCTATTTGCAATTTTTTGTGCAAATATATGTTGTACTAGATTAAGATTGAAAATAAAATAAAACAATCAAAGCTTCATTTCTAAATACAATTATATCTTTTATATTATCAATTACAAGGCAAGGGAAATACTGCTTTGTTTTTTCGTTAAAAGAAACTAATTGTTTACTGGAGATTCATAGAGAAAATTTATAATTAATTTCCTAAACTTATTTCAGTGTTGACTTCTTTAACAAAGTTTATTTCAAAACAGTGATTTTACTACAAAAAAAAAAAAAAAACCCACACACACACACAACTTTTTGTCCCAGATTTTTTTAAACAAAAAAGTATAAAATTATTGCATATTTCTTTAATTTCAAAGGAAAAAAGCTGAATTATTCTCTGCTAATATTTTAAAATACGATTGCTGAATTTGGCAAGCACAAAGATTCAAAATTTGTGTACTTTAATATTGAAATAATGAGGGGAAAAAAATGAAGTCAGATTTAATAATGCAAACAGATTACATATATAAAAACTAAATATATATATTACAAAACAAAAAATATATATAGCAGTAAAATATTTATTTATAAACCATCTAATCAATTCTTTCTTTGAATCCATTAAATTTTTATAAAGAGTATAACAAAAATCATGACAAATTAATTTTTTTTAAATAATAAAATTTGGTAATTTTTAATAACAAAATTATGTATCTACAGAATTACTTAATTCAAAAATCGATTCAGTAAATTAAAAAAAAAATTTATGAGATATGATTGAGTAGCCATAATAAACATCTGAATTTTATAATAATTTAAATTTTTAAAAATTAATTAATTATAAAATAACAAAAGAACATTGATAATATACATTAAAATCTTGATAACATATCAAATTGTTTAAAATACTTTATCATTTCTAGAATTCAAACTTATATTTAAATATTCCAAAAAAGCTTAAAATGAAAATGATAAAATATGTAAATAATTATAAGCCTTTATTTCTTATTGGAGGCATTACATAAAAGTAAGACTAAATTTTTACCCCCATAAACCACTCCAAATTGACCAGATCCTAGAACTTCCTCGGGAAAAATTTGATACTGAAGACTGATATCCTATATCAAATGAAATTTAATTAAATACAATTTATAAAATTAAGAGGATGGCATTTTGAAAATAATTTAGTATTGTATAGCATCATTTTGTACAATATTTAGCACAAATAAATTGCTCTTAAATTTGAAAAAAAATATATATATATATATTTCGTAAAGTAATTAAAATTTTTAAAAATTTTAATTACTTTACGAAAATATTTGAATTTGATAATATTGAAATATTTTTATACCTTTAATGTAATTAACTTAACACTTAGACAAAATAAAAATGAATTAGTTATTTTTTGAAACTTTTAAAATTAAATTTATATTTATACAAATCTATAACAGAAGAAAATAACTTACAATATTTTGTTCCACAATATCTGATTTTCCATTATCGTCATGCTGAGGTGCTAAAAAGATAATTTATTTAGAAAAATAATTTATTTAAAATAAAATAAATTCAATTTCAATACAAAATATTTGTAAATCCCATTTATCAATTTATTTAAAAATGGAAAGCTATGCAGAAAATTTTAAAATAGTAACATTCTACTTAAAATGCAAAATAATAGTAATCAAAAAATAATTTCTTAATCACTCTGCATATAAAATATTAATTAAGAATAACAGTGCATTTAAAAATTTTATGTGACATTATTATTATCAATTAAAATGAGCGCACACACAAAAGCCCTTGATTTTTGTTCTCAACACAAACACATATCATTGGCAACTTCAATATATAATTTATTAAACTCCTTAAATATGACAAAATGAAATTATAAATTTTTAAATAAAAGATACTAAACTGTCATGCTTTATTTTATTAATTAAAATGCAGGACTATGATTTTGTTAAGGTGAACATACTTTTCAACATAAATAATCATACTGCACTGAACAGGGTTCAGTAACTACAATATGTATCAACACTTTTAACAGAATTAGATTTCGTTATTTAATAAAGTATGGTTTTATTAAAAGTTTAACTTTCAGTTAACAATGAAAGCAAAAGAAACAAAAGGTAAACAAATAAGTTAATATATAAATATAATTATAGATACAGTTACAACATTGCATAAAATACAAATTTCTTCAGCTTTCGTATTATGCTTTACTATCCCATATCCTAAAGTAGTCAAATATTTCTTAAAAAGAAATCATTAATAACAAGCATAATACTTCTTACAACTTTAATGCTTCCTACTTAAAAATTTCAAAGAATTTTCTTCAATTATTTAGAATTTTCCAAGGAAGTTCCATCAGTTTAAATAGATTTCATTAAAAATTTCACTAGCATTGCCAAGTCTTTATGAACTTTATAATGTATACAATCGGTATATTATAATTTACATCAAAACATTTTTTGAACGTAAATATGATTAACAATTTAAATATGATTTATAAGGTTTATAACAATGTGAATATACCTCCAACATCTTTTATTAGGGTTATAGTTGTAGGCGTTGTAACAGGCATTAATGCTTGGCGTATTGCAACTTCCCATCCTCTAGAAATATCAGTATCTTCACCAATGTAATAATCAACATTGGCTGTTCGAAGTTCAAAACAGTATGTTTGACCAGATTCTGTACTCACTTGCTGTTTAGTAGGTTCAACAGACAAAATCTCTGACAATGGGATTTCCTAATATGAAACAGTCACTTAATTGGTAAAAAAAATAATGAAATAATTTATTATTATTTTAAAATAATAATTAATAATGAAATAATTTTATTTTGTTGAAGTCTTTTAAAAATATTTAACTTAAATAATATTATTTTATGAGTATTTCATAAAATATGTGAAAAATCCAACAAAATATAAATATACAAAAAAACAAAATACTTAATAAAAATTTGTAGTGTAATAACATCAATATTATTTTTACAAATTCCTTTAAATTAGCATTAGCAAAATTTTATTATTTAAATTTTTATTAATTTTTGACTTTTGAGTTATTTTAATTAATAAAAAATATTCCTTTGAATAAAAAAAAAAGTAAATTTTTTTTTCCATTTCTGCCTGCATCTTAACAATAATATCATAATGAATATAGTTGCTTTAAAATTTGGAATTTATAAAATATGAAAATCAAACTACTTAACCCCTTATCTGAATTTCTAAAAGAAGGGGGTGGGAGGAATTAGAATTCTATACCACTTTAGCCACAAATCTTTTTTTAAAAGTGGTTTTTTTTTAATAAATCAGTATTTAATTTGATACTTTATTTTCCATTTTAAATAGTTAAGTGAAGTAATAAAATTGTTTACTAATATTATTTTACTTACATTTATTTATTTTTTACATACATTAATGAAAATGAAAATTGCCTAAATATTTGGTAGTTCACATAATTTCTCGGGCAGAAAAGGGGGAGGGAAGCGCACTTAAATTCTATTGAACTTTTAAAAAATTTTTAAAGTTCAATACCATACAAAAACTACATTTTTATTTTTATCTCAGTTTCACAGTAGGAAATATTTCAGTTATATAACTATGCATCATTTAAAAAAAAATTTTCTTTAGAAGATTTACTAGTAAAAATATGATTTTATTCATTTATATCATTCCTAATATTCAAAAGCAACAATGGTTTAGTTGTATATCCAAAAATGTAATCTTGGAACTTATACTATAAATTTGCAAAAAAATTATGAAAATTAAGTACAAATTATAATTATTTACCTTATAATATTTAGTAGTTGTTTCATTTTGGAACAAAATTATTGATTTTGTATCAAGTCTCCAGTAATGGCGCTTTTTCTAAAAAGATAAAAATGCAATCCAAGATTTAAGAGAAACATAACATACACTAAATACATTGCAATTTTCAACTAATTTCAATTCACCTTTCATTTGCTATTTAATTTTTTCTAAATGAAAACATCAAAGTACATATAGCCTAAACTCACATTCTTTAGGAAGGAATTGTTATTCATGAAACTTCTAGGAATCAAAACACTACATTTCAACCCATAAAGATACACGCTTTTATTTAGAATTTTAGGAACTGAAAATGGAACTTTCTGTTTTTTATATGTCCAACAGGTAATAATATAAATTCCCTTTCAGGATGTTAAGATTAGAATACCCTTCTGCAAGTATATACATTTTAGACTGATTTAAAATTAAGACCTACAGAGTAATAAGTGAGTAGTAAAGATTACAAGACCTTACAACAAATATTCCACTGAGACCGGTATTATTTTTTGACAAATAATAATTGTATTTGATGTCAGAGCACTGAATTGTTACTGGATTCAATACTGAGTGGCGAAATTATTAGATACTTGTATGTTATTCTTAAGAAAGTCACACAAGTTCTCTGTCGGATTATAGCATTTATGTGTAGAAAATAACTGAGTAAAAATTTAATTTCTAACCTTTTTAAAAATGAAGAATTTTGAATGATATTTTTTCAAAATTTAGCAATTTTTTTAGAATAAAAAAAAAGTGTACTTACTTTTTTACTGTATATTTAAGTATTTTTAATTTATATAATAATATACTTGAACAAAACGTATTTTTATTCTATGATAATGCTCTAATTACATTCAAAAGCACATTTATTTCTGATAAATCACTTCATTAAAAAGTAATTTTTAGTTTCTATTACCATTAATACTTTAAATTAAGTATTTTCCTCAAACTTCCTATATGTTTTGGCAGACAAATTAGCTTTAAGTTTAAATGGCAATTGTCATTGATTAAAATTCAGGAATAGTAATTTCATTCTTTTCTCTATATAAATAAAATGAAGCACATAATAATTTGGCCACTCAATGAATAAAATCCTTTAATTAATAATAATTCACTTCTTTAAAGTAAAGGTGAACAATTGAAGCATTGAGTTCTCAAAAATCTTAAAATAGACCTAAAAGTTTTAAAATTTAGATTTTTAAACCTTCATGAAATTCATTTTTTCTTAGAAATGTAAAATTTTTAATTTTGTTGTTTCACTGAAAATGCAGTGATGAAATAACATAAGCTTTAATCTCAATCTTTTTTCAAATTTTATAAAATTAAAATTTATCATCCATTTTATAATTAATCACATTAAAATTTTATATTTCAAGTAATATCTTACAAGAAGGTCTACTAATATAAAATTGAAATAAATTTTTTAGGAGTAGCACATTAATACCTTTTTTTAGCTTTCACTAAATGTCATAATTGCTAAAATACTGTGTAGTAAAATACGGTCTTCAGTGAAATAAAAAATTATAATGTATAAAGCATAGGATAAGAATAAATATATATTTGGCTTAAATTTGCAATTATAATAAACTGTATAAACATATAATTTTTCAAATGTAATAAAATGTGGTGTGTCCAATTATTTTAGAACGCATTACAAAATTATGTAAAAAAAATTACACGAGCAGTGGCTGTTTTTGTATCGCACAGATCATGTGAAAAATTGTATTTTTCGGATGTGCTTAATTAATTTGCAAGAACTAAAACAATGTGTCACAGCTCCAATTAGGTATTTCTCAATTCCTAAGAAGCTTTGATGGAATTAAATATTGCTAGACTAAGAATAACTTGAGCATAACATTAATAATTTAAAATGTACAATTTGGTCAAACAAAAAATAAAATAAAATTTATTAAATTCTGTATTATACTATTATTACTATACTGTATTATAATAATAAAGATATTTTTTGTTACATAATTTTGTAATATGCTCAAAAATTTTCAAACATCATAATTAAAAATTACAAATCTTGCATATATAAAATCTCACACAGAGGCCATTTGCCAATACATTTTTGGTAACTAAATCTTAAAACAAAATTTATAATTAGAAAACTGTTTCAATTGAACATTTTAAAAGTACCCAGTATTAAACACAAAGTTAATTAGTAATGTTATTTTCAAATTAAAAAGGACTGAAAAAAAATAGATTTAAGTAAATCATAAAAAGGAACTCAGGAAAAAAATCATTAACAAAACAAATAAAACAACAAAATGCAAGCTTTGTGAGTTAGCCATTAACCTTTTCAGGGACATTGATACATTTGAATTTGATTATTATTATTATTTTTTAACTTATAAAAAATCCCACCTCCTTGCATTATTGGGTATTCTTCTAGCACATTTTCCTTCTAATATGTAGTGAAAGACAATATATTAATAAAAGGCCTGATGTATATTGGGAATCTGTCATTGAGCTTATTGTAATAAATTGAAGAAATTATAAGCTATTCTAATAAATTTGCCATTAATTGATAGAGATTTAAAGATTCTAAACTAATAATACAATGTAATGTCAAGTCCAAAATATTGAAAGTCGAAATCCATCAATCTTTTTTTTTTTCCCCTGAAAAATTTTCTTATATTCTGATGAATAGAACTTGATCCATTTATTAAATTATCAATGAATGATATATCATTAGAAAGGGATTAAATAAAGGCAATAAAAAGCATTTTTTTTATGCTTACTGGTTAAATACTATAAATGAAAAAAAATTAAACCCATTTTCTGTGTATCTAAAAAATAATGGATTCTTCACAAACAATGGTGACTGCTATTGTTGGTACATATTGTTTTGTATTATTAGTCTTCTAAATTTTTTAGCTCACTGAATTGCTAATGATATAAAATAAATAAAACAATCAAATAAAAAATTGATTCATTTGATTTTTATTATAAAAGATTGTGTCCCTGAAGAGGCTAACTAATAGATCAGTAGCATAGAAAAGTTTATTTTTGAATCAGCCTCATCTACTAATATTAATGTATAAAAAGCAATTATTTCATTTAAAATACAATGTAGTAAAAGGGACTTTTTAAATGAATGGACCTTACTATAATCTATTTGCATATGCTGCGCCTATGCCTCATACTGACCTTGATTGAGCAATATTCAGAAGTAAACCTGAAGAATTTCCGATTCTATAATGGAAGTATATGTGTGAAACATAATGTCATGCAAAATACCCCATAAATAAAAATGTAAGAATGCTTATCGGCACTACTTATAGCAAATAATAGAAAACAAACTTTTAAAACATCTATTAAATTTGCAATAATTCCATCCAAGATTACCAAATAATGCAATTTTCCTTCCCCATAATAAAGATTAGTTTTTAAAGGCAGAAAAAATTGACTTGGTATTCTTAAAATAATTTATTCATTTTAGATCTAAACTGATTTTTATTAAAAATTTTAAAATGTGAATATTTTAGTTTCAATAATAGTTTTAAGCTTAAAACATAACTGATCAAGAAACAAACTCTGATGTATTAATGCTCAAAATGGAAGAAACTATTACAGGTATGCCAAAATAAAATAGTATTTCTTTTCACATATTCCATATAAAAATTATAGAATCAAAAGCTTTCATATTTTTTCATTCTGAAACTCTTAGAGATATTTGAAAATATAATAGTCTTTAAAAAAAGATACCTATATTGAGTATATTGTAAGTTAATTATAGCCAACATCTTTCAGATAAAAATGATATATAAATATTTCACTTACAAGACCTTAAATTGTCCTAACCAAAATGAATTGATTGAAACTTAATAGCAATATTTCATGATTTTGAAACTCAACTCAAGAAAATGTGGACAAAACTAATATATGTATTACATAATAACACAAAAAAAAAATTCATATAACTGCATCAATCGCAAATAATCACATTAAAAAACAACCGAGGTAGGACAAATTAAAGAAATGAATTTCGATGGTTTAACTCTATACAAAGAAAAGTTAATTCAGATGCACTTAAAGCAAGGAAGTACAAACTACAACTTGATGGCCATGTGTGACTATGAATTAGCACTTTTTGTTTGTTTGTTTTAAACTTCAAAGGTACATTTTCACCATATTCTAAAATCTCACAAAAGTATAAAACCAACCAATAAAAATTCCAACAGGGGGTAATTTCTAATTGACTAGTATAGTACAACATGAATGTACAGATCCCAATGGACATTCATTCTTACAGTGCCACCAACAAATCAGGAGATTCAAGTTTTTTTCTTTTTGTCCATGGACATTTTTCCAACTGAAGCTGGAATGGTCTAGTTAATAATGCATAGGGTGCTTTGGTTTGAAACTGGGCATGTATGGCCAATTCAAAAGTTTCCATGTCTAGGACAAGGATGGGCATGATAGATTTGTAAATTGGAATATCCAACTGTTTTGCTGTAAGGAAAGAGGAGGTATGTGAAATTCCTCCTGATGCTCTAAAAATTGTGTTGGTATAATTTCATCCACATTATTCCCAAAACTTTAAAGAAACCTCTCGCTCTAGGTAAAGTGGTATGACATATAAAGTATGGCTCTAACAGCACCATGATTTGACCTGCAATTGAAATAGAAGAAAAAGGATGCCCTGTATCTCAAATAATGGAATTGAGCACATGACAGACTGACTATCTCATACCCATGAACATCAGCAAACGTGTTTTAAAATGGCATGCCTGCCAATGTGCAAATTTTGAAAAACATGCAATTTATTTAGAGTAATAATTCAAATTTAAGTTTTTAAAATTATATTTAAATTACCTATGAAAGAAAATATTTTCTTTCTATTTTTAAAATATTTTCTTTCTCACAGAACTGCAATTTGTTCTGCTTCTTTATTAGTGTTGTATTGAAAAGTGGTTGATTGGTCGTCATCAAATATTTACTCAAAGCAATGTGCATTTCTTACAGAATGCTAGCAATTAAAATATTGTTACGGTTTACACTGAGAAAGCCCTTTTAAATTCAGTTGTTCAGTGTATATAGTTGATAATTTTTTCACATCATTGAGAGATATAATTGAAATATAAATGTTTCGTTTTTTTTTAATTATTACCAAATATTTAATTATTATCAAATATTACCAATGCACTCCAAAATAATTAATTTTACATGAAAAAAATTTGAAAAATATTTTTTCTAGTTTCTTGTAATGTTCCAAATTTTTTTTTTTTTTTTTTAATAAATATAGTTAATTTTTACCGATTCACAAATATTTGCTATAAGTAGTGCCAATTGTACAACAAATAAAAAAAAACCAGGAAAAATAAATTACAAATAAAATGCAAAATAAAACAAAACAAATAAAAAAATGGTACAAAATAAATTTACTGCAAAAAATAAAATAAAATCATTTATGTAAATTTAGAAGAAAAAAAAAATCTGTTCTTTATATAATTATGTTTTAAGAATTTTAATTAAATCATGCAAACATTATCCTAATCATACTTAAGATACAAGGAAAAGTAGTTCTGTAAGTAGTAGTAAATTATAAGTAAAAAAAGTAGAAGTAAATTGTAATTACAAATGTTTTCTTTAAAAATTAATAATTGTTACTATGAATTTATAACAAACTAGCAGAACCCACCCACTTGTCAGGTTTTATACATTTATATATGCATATGTACATTATTATCAACATTATATTATTTCACAATCTTATGCTTATTTCTATACATCAAATATATTATAATTATATGAACATAAAATACATATATTAGTTTAAATGACATCTATTTTCTTAGCTCATCATTCTTTATTTTAAAACTTCTATCATGGAAAAATATATACAAATTATATAAGTAATAATAAGTACCTTAATATATAACTTAAAGAAAATTTAATGTTTTGCTATAAATTACATTGTGTTGTTCTTTCATTAATATATATATATATTTGCATTTGCTTATCATTGTAGACGAAAGACCAACAGGATATTTAGTGTGCTTTAATTTGAAGAGGAAATTATTTGGAATAGAAAATATGAGATTAATAACTACATTCTAACTCTTTCCTGACACAGTTAATATAACTTCTAAAACATTTTTTTTTTTTTTTTTTTTTTTTTTTTTTTTTTTTTTTAGTTTTTAATGATCTTGTAACTATTTAAGTTTAAGTGAATTTAAATTTCTCATTACAATTATAGGAGCATCCATTTTTAAATTAACTGTATGTGATGGAAGTCCCAATAAAACCATTCAATTTAAAAACTCAACATTAAAGTTAGTTATATCAACTTGATTAAATGAAATATTAATCAATGTATAAATCATTTTTTGTCTGCTACAAATTTGCCTATGATAACATTCATATAAATACCACATCATTTGTAGGACACAAAATAGCTGGTTATGATACAAGTCCTTTTTTTATTTTTAAAATCCCTTTTTCCATTTTATTATTAAAACCAAATTGAATGAAAGACATATATACTTTCATAAAATAGATAATTGAGACAATTAACAGAAGCCGCTGATAAATAAGACAAATAAGAAAAAAAGGCAAAACATTATACATTAACAATTAAAAATTAATAATCAATTTAATCCTTATTTTTCTTATATTTTAAGTAACTGTATCTTGAACAAGTGTAAAAGATTTCATTTTAATCAGATACGTCCTTAATTATAAAAGGACAGACAAGCAGAGCTTATATATTAATATAGCAGTGTAGATTTATTTATAATTATCCATATCTCATGCCACAATAAAAATAAATTGGTCATTTTATAAATTATAGTCAGAATTCAGAACTGTTATGGATGCTGGAAATTATACAAACTTTTGCAAAAGAAAGCAAAATGAAATAAATTTTTTAAATAAGAACCAAACGAAGAAACAAATTAAAAATACTTTCCCAAAACCCAAATTTAAAATTGACTATGACACTAATCTAAGATAATTAGTGTCTTTTTCTTCTTTCTAGCGAATATAGAAATCAAAAGTTACCAGAAATTTCTTTTAGTTCAGTCCATTCAGAATCCAACAGTTTATAATTTTTTTAATTAATTCTCCAAGACATTTGTTTTTCTATGGTATTTCCATTTAAAATTCAAGTAAATATTTCTTTTCTTAACACACATATGCATAAAAGAACTATAATAATTAACTTTTAAGGCTTATAAGTGTGCATGTTAACTTCTGTGCATTATTCACACTATTCATTCTGTGCACGTCCTTCACAAACCTCACCAAATTTCATGGTTTTTGTTTGGTTTACAGATTATTTGATAAAATTTAAAAACAAACAGATAAATAAAGTAACCACCAACGTTTGTGTGATTGAATAAAGTAATGAATTTCAAGGAAATTGGAAATAGGGCAGTGTCAAGTGAAGATTGCTGAAGACTGAAATATAATGCTTATCATCATGGCAAACTTAAGGAAACAATTTAAAGGTTATTAGATCTGTCGAGAAAACGCATATTCAAGATCGTTCAAGAGCATCAAAAGCAATATTTGATCATTATAGTGATGCTAACAGGAATGCAACAGCCCCTTAGCTTTCTTAAACTTTCATGCAGCTAAAGGAACTTAGGTATCAAAGGTTAGAAGGCTACATGAGGTCTCTTTGCAAAAAAAAGTGCAATTAGCATTCTGCTTATTCCAGAGCACAGAGCTAGTTTAGTAAGATGCACAAAGCAGGCATCATTCTATTCACTGAAGAGTCTTAGATGAGCATAACTACTGATTCGTTATATACGTTCATGTATAGAGAACCAGGTACCCATCAATGTCATCTGAGAGAGAGATTATAGTAGTGGAGATTTAATGGTCTGGGCACATAAACCTCCATGTTTTTGTAAAAAGTTTTGTGACTATTGTGAAGAATAGGGATGATAGCTTGCTTGTAATCATCTTTTCAAGGCTGCATTTGCACCGATTTTATTTTAATGGACAAAAACACATAACACTCATATGATCAATTTCTGGAAAGTTAAAATATACACCAGATGATTGGCTAGCCAGATTGCAGATTTATATCCTATAGAGCTGGTCTGAGATGCTTTAGGGAGGGCAAATCCAACTTGTCTTCCAGAGTCTGAAAACAGCATTCCTAGTGGAGTGGGACCAAATGTCAAAAGGACTCATAAACTGTTACATTTACAGTATGAATTCGCATAGTGGGAGATAATATATAACTCATGAGAGAGACATATTCCTTATTACCCAAACTTTTCACTTGATATTTTAAGCTCTGTTTTATAGATATTTTAGCGTTGATGAGCAGTTTGCATGGTTATGAATATGCACCTAATTTATTGAGTGACTATTTTTTTAACAATATCAACCAATATATGTAACTATATTTTCATAATTAATCTCTCTGGTTTCCAAGAAACTTAAAAAAAAAAAAAAAAACTGCTTTAAATGTAGTACGAGCATCTTTTTCTTTTTGTGCAACTTTGTTTTCATAAATAAGATTTATATACACTGAAGTGACAAAAGTCATGGGACAGCAATATGCAAATTTTCAGATGGCAGTATCATCGCGTAGAACAGGTATAAATGCGCAGTGCTTTCATTTCTGTTCAAGTTATTCATGTGAAGAGGTTTTGACGTGATGATGACCGCACGACGGGAATTAACAGACTTTGAACGCGGAATGTTAGTTGGAGCTAGACGCATGGGTCATGACATTTCGGAAATAGTTAGGGAATTCAACATTCCCTGATCCACTGTGTCAAGAGTGTGCCGAGAGTATGAAATTTCAGGCATAACATCCCACCATGGACAGCGCAGCGGTCGACCGCCTGCACTTAACGACCGAGACCGGCGACGTCTGCAAAGAGTCGTAAATTCTAACAGACAAGCAACACTACGTCAAATAACCGCAGAAATCAATGTGGGACGTACAAGGGACTTGTCTGTTAGAACTGTGCGGAGAAATTTGGCTTTCTTGGGCTATTCCAGCAGAAGACCGATTCGAGTGCCTTTACTGACAGAACGACATCGCTTGCAGCGACTCTCGTGGGCACGTGAGCATATAGGTTGGTCCCTAGATGAATGGAAAACCGTGGCCTGGTCCGATGAGTCACGATTTCAGTTGGTAAGAGCTGATGGTAGGGTTCGAGTGTGGCGCAGACCCCACGAAGCCATGGACCCAAACTGTCAGCAAGGCACTGTTCAAGTTGGTGGTGGCTCCGTAATGGTGTGGGCTGTTTTTTCATGGCATGGACTTGGTCCTCTGGAAAAGACTGGACCGAACATTGACTGGAAATGCTTATGTTCAGCTACTTGGAGATCACTTGCAATCATTCATGGACTTCATGTACCCAAACAGCGATGGGATTTTTATGGATGACAATGCGCCATGTCACCGGGCCACAACTTTTCGCGACTGGTTTGAAGAACATTCTGGACAATTCCAACGAATGATCTGGCCACCTAGATCGCCCGACATGAATCCCATCGTGCATTTAAGGGACATCATCGAGAGGTCTGTTCGTGCCCAAAAACCTGCACCATCAACGCTTTCACAATTATGGACGTCTATCGAGACAGCATGGCTCAATATTCCTGCAGAAGACTTCCAACGACTTGTTGAGTCCATGCCACGTCGAGTTGCTGCACTTCGTAGGGCGAAAGGAGGGCCGACACGATATTAAGAGGTATCCCATGACTTTTGTCACTTCAGTGTATATAGGTATGGGAAAACAAGGTACAGTTTTTGATATTGCTTTTAATTTTTTTTTCTTTGTGCCATGTAGTGATTATTAATCTTTAATTTAATGTGCAGTGATAGGAGGAATATTTTTTTAAGGGTCAACCCAACTTATATGTTTAATGTTTTTGCAAATAGGAACACCTTATCATGCTCCATATTATAAAGAATACTTAAACATTTCCCCTTTATGACCATTTTCTTAAAACTATTAAACAAGCATACTTTGTACAGTGACCAACAAAAGTACACCTCTTTTGCAAATTCTGATATGTTCCCTTGGTGTTTCTTAATAATAATTTTGCCACAAATATAATAATACAGATGAAGATTGTTAACATAGCCACAATTTACCTTTTTACTAAACACGAAGTAAGCAGAAAAAAACTATGTGGAGAAGAGAATAAGGTAGAAAATGACTCAAGCCAACCTAGCAACTCACAGTAATGTAATCTGGTAAATACCTGCATTCTTAATTGGGTTATTTGTAACTACCCAGAGCTGAAAAGCACAACATTAAATACTCATAATGAATTTTTGGTTTGCACAAGTTGTTTGAAATCTGAAGTTTTCATTAAAAGTTTCAGATGTTTTCATGTAGAAAAAAAAAATGTCTTTTTGAGAGAGAATTTTATGTCCTGTGATAATTTTATCTTTTGCTGCTTCTATTTTTCTTACAATTGATAGAAGTTTTTAATTCTACAAAAATTGTAAAATTAATAACCTTAGAAGCCATTTGTAAAATGGCTTGCAAACTAACATCTCCATTATTTTATATATTAATTTTTTCTGTAATCAATTTAAAATGTTTGTTATTTTCTGTAGTAACAAAGGAAAATCCATAATAGTTGGTATCTTTGGGTAATAGACTATTAGCACAAAATCGATCAGATAAATAAAATTACATCAAATATAATTTTTTTTGGCTTTATCTTAATAAATTGGATTTTAAAGTTTCTAATATTGCAGCATATAATATTAATATAATCTAATATAATATTAAGATTATCTAATCTACATTATTATTATGATTATCTATAATATTAATATAGATAAGCAAGCTGTTATGCTATATGGATTATATTATCTATACGGATTAAGATTATCCAATATTGTAATGAAATACTATAGATTTTTAAAGTTTAGAACACAAGCTCCACCTCTGTGTTTGTTACCGATATACATTAATTATTTTTCATTACATCAAATTATCTAAATAAACGCCATTTATATATATATATATATTATTTAGATAAATGTAATTTATCTAAATAAACACTCCAACATGAAATTTTTAAAGTCTTAAAAAGTTGTCACTGAATTTCATGTTTTTTAAGTAGATATCATAAGTGGATTTTAATTTACTTATATTTTATAAATTTTATTGTTATACATAATACTTTTAGTCTAATAAGATTTTTTTAATAGCTTGTGAAATAAAACAAACTTAACAAAAATCATTTCATTGTTTTCAATTTTTTAACTGTATTACAAAAATATGCAAAATTGAGATTCTAATTGTTAAATACATTTTTTATTCTAATTTTAAAAATACTAAATAGCTATATTTCATCCAACATGCTCTATACATTTATTCTCATGAAATAGATTGCCAAAATATAATGATTAATACTACACCAATCAATTAGTATACTTCATTATAAAAACATTTTATTGCAACATACTTAACCACATCAATACATACAAATAACATTGATAGCACTTTACTAAAAACATTTATTTTGATAATGAGCTACAGAATAAACTGTTGATGATTTTAATATTATCAATAGCAGTGATTTTCTTTTTGACTACTAATACATTTTAATTTGCTTTTATATATTCATATTACAGATTGAGTACTTTTAAAGTAGCATCCTCATTTTCAAATGAACTTAAATTCGATTATTGATGAGTTTTGCTGTCAACTAATGGATAAAATACAATTTAACTGCTTTATATGTTACCAGAATAATGCAGTTTGTCTCAAAACGATTATAATAGTTTGATAAAGATTGAGGCAGTTTGTCTTGTAAAAATTAGCTAATCTGTTTGACACTAAACCTGCATAATATTTTCTAGTAATTTTCCTTTTTAATAAAGATCTTTTTTAACAGTCATTCATATTATATGCAATTATTACAAAATTCTTTAAAATTTCAGTAACATAAAAACTATGTCAATGTTAAAATTTTTCTTAAAATCATTTTTAAAGTGGTAAGATTTGAATAATTTATTTCCTGCTGGCAATATTATAAGTTAGAATAGCATTATAAATTACTAGTGTAAACTGTTTAATTTGGTGAAATAAAAGTTGCTTTGCAAAATTTTTTCATTTTTTTTAAAGTTATGAAATATGTTTTTTAAAACAACTTAATTATTTTAATGTTATGAAAATACAAAAACTTCCTAAAAATAATATCCTATCTTTATTTTATCCCAAACTATCTAAAAATTTATCATTAGATTTCACAAACATTTGTTAAAATCAAAGTAAAAACCTGTGTACAATTATAACAAAAAATTTTAAATTTGGATTGTTTATAATTTGCTTATTCTTTCTTTTAAATAATTAATTTTTTTAAATTTTTAATTTTTAATAATTAAATTACAATTTTACTTTCAATCATTAATTAAAATGGAACACTTTTAAAAAATGATCTTCATATAAAAATATATCACTCTAAGTATACAATTTCTAAAAACTACATTGTGTATCTCAACTTACCATGTTATCTTTGCTGGTGAAATGCACTATCCAGCCTTCTTTTAATATTTTTGAACCCTTTCTTCTCATTTGTTTTATACTTTGTACAATCCTCATTAAAGGGATGTTGTTACTGGAAGTTACACTAATAAGAGACAAGAAAATGTTTATAAACATGAAGCTGACACTTCTGTACAATCAGTATCACAACACACACACACACACACAGAAAACATCTTCAAAATTTCACATTTTCAATTTAAAAATCTTGAAAAAACAGGTCCATCAAAATAAATAATTACAGCATTGCAGTTTTTCAGTTTTGCAAATACTTCAAAATTGCTAAGTTTGACAAATTTTTATTTAAAAAAAACTTAATAAGAATGCTAATGATAAGTCTCCTCTCATTTTTTTTTCAATTGTTTAAATAAAAAAATTAATAAATTAAAAAACTTAATTACAAAGAGCAAACTTATTTCAATTCAAGCTTTAATTTTAACATCCATAATTTAAATATTTAAACCCAATAGATTTATATTAAGAATTCTTTTATAAAAATTTAGTCATTTTCATATTTGTTTAAAAGTTTTTAAAATGTTATATTTAAATAATAAAGTTGCATCTTGCTTTTTCTATTTCATACATTTATACATGAAATTTTTTTTGTTATTTTATCAAATCTAAAAAAATACAATAATGTAAAGTATATGATTAAATTATACATAGATAAATTTACTTTAATATTTATACTATGTATTATAAAATTTTAATTTCAAACCAAATACATTTTAAATGAATAAGTGCTTTTTTTATAATTAAAATAATTTTTTGCTAGTTCAAATTAAATACTTTAAAAATTTTTTATTCATGAATAAGCAAAGATTTTGCAGAAGTAAAATAGCTAATAATTTAAAAAGTACTATACATGAAAGTTTTTTATATTGTTTTAATTATAAAATTACACCCCTAAATATTTGAGGAATGCAATTGGTTACTTTAACAAAACTGATACACACTTCAATGAATAGTATAACATCAGTTAATTTACAAAAGCATTATATATTAGAAAATTTCATATCTTAAATGCATGAATTTTTATCTTTCATAAGTTGAATAATCTTTTAATTTTTACAAGTAAACTTAATTTTGAATGAAAGTATAAATGAATATAATTTGGCAAGTCAGAAAATAGTTCATGGTTTTCAACAATCCTCATTACAAAGAATAAAAAACTTCGGAGAGAATAAAAAAAACTTTTACAGTACTACACTTAATGGCACGTGTGTGTGTGTGTGTGCGTGCGTGCTATAAATCAAATATTTTATTACAAATTTTGTTTTGTATTTTTTTTTTTCAAGAAAGTAAAACTCATTAGTTACAGTAAAACACACAATTAAACATTCTAAACAAGTCATTTTTAATGAATGGGACTTGCATTAAAAGCATTGGAAATAATGTTTATTTGTTGAAAATTTTATTAAGAAAATACCAACTTTGGAATCTTTCTTTGTCAAGTAAAAAATACTTTTCTTAAGTAATTCAGAGTTAATTGTCCTTTCTTCGTACATAGTATTGGAAATAATTTTGAAAAGTTAAAGGCAGGTTCATTAAATGGAAAACATTTTGTTATGATCTTTATTGAGTCTGTGCATTTAACAAGATAATAAGTGCAAATAAGGTATAACATAAGTAATAAACTTGTGCCAATTAGCAAGTTATCATAAACAATCAATTAGGTGCAGATTATAATTACCAAGCAAAATTTTTTAATATTAGCCATGATATTCCTTATTTGTAGACAAATGGTTGATTCATTATTAATAATATAGATAATCTAGTTATGAAGCTATAATAAATCTAATATTCTCTTAATATACTGTGCATAAAGCAATATGCATTCTACGAGAATTTTTCTCATAATCCTTCATATATATTTGCCCTTTTTTTTTATCATAGGAAAGTAATTTTTACAATTTATAAACTGTTTCTAAAGATTTCTTAATAAAAAAGAAATTAAGTAATTTTTAAATTTAAATATTACTGTAATGAAAATAAATTTCAAACATGCAAAATTATTTCAATTATCACCCCCCCCCCTCCCCCAATTCTTTCAAATGTTTAGCAAATCACTCAAATGCAGTTTATTGTGGCCAATTTCAGCTTTGAAGTTGATGTCAATTTAAATCAGGATTAAAAAAAATAATAATAAAGTTTTGAAACTTAATAAAGAAAAATAACTTAAGAAATTTTTTAGCTTCAAATATGTGTGTGTGAATATTGATTAATGAATAAAGGTACTTAATTATAAAGGTATTTAATTATATTGATTAATGAATAAAGGTTGATTAATGGAGAAAGGATGAATAATTGTAGTATATTTTATTTAAATGTGTTAAAAACAAACTTAATACAAATCATGACGAAAATTTTGTTACAGATTTATCATGCATATGCATTGTCTATACACTGAAAATGTATTTTTCCTTCAAAAAATTTACCCAAAGTACAAAACCCTCATAAAAGCATAAATTTTAAAAATTTCTTTAAGTATTGCATGAATAATAGTATGGGTGGCAGCAAAGACAATTTTATGTTTGTAGATGATATCAATTTAAGTACAGAAAACATTATAAGTGATGATGCTATGCAACTCCCTTCCCTTCCAATGAATAAATGTGAATTAGATTAACTTTTCAGGAGCTTGAATTCTTACACAGACTTTGAAGGTTTTGTGACTTTTTTTTTTCTTTTTTTGCATAGAAGTTGCATTCAAAACACCTGAAAGTAATTTTCAATTTTCATTGCTAATTTTATGTGCTAATTACAATATTCCATTATTATTTCTGATGTACATTTTTGGTACTTCCCCATTAACCAAATGTATATTTTGCAACATTAGATTTTTTGCTTTGATGATGATGCAACAAGCCAATAATATAAGCAATTTAAAAAATTAAACTACTCATTTTCATAAAACGAATAATTTAATTTTAAGCATAAAAATACCTATGTTTTAATGGAGATGATTGATCCATACATAAACTAGCCCCATAGTTTAGCTGTAGAAAAAATTCTGGACTATAGTAATATTACAATATATACATTGTGATGATCAAATTTATTTTAGACAGTTGAGATTTTTACTGGCAATTGAGTTATTTTACTTTTAAATATTGACCATACATAAGTATCAGCTTTTTTTTATTTTAAGTTAAATTGCTCTCCCCTCCCCCTTTTTTAAACTAGATTTTAATCTTTTAAATTTTTTTATACATATTAGCAATGTTAATATTTAATAGTATTTAAATTTCAGAAACTAGTTAATTTTTGCAAAATTTTTAATATTTTATAACCTTAAAGTTAAATTAATTAAATATTAACCCTTTGCACTCGAAGTTTTTTTTCATTCTATTACCAGCAACTCGAAGCGATTTTAGTGAAAAGATCATATTCACATGTAAGTTTGATATACGCATTATTTATATTGTTATTTGCATTGTCTCCGTAGCGGAGCACTCGAGTGCAAAGGGTTAATGATTTGTTATAGGTTATATAAAATTTTTTCATCCATTTGCTTCAAATTTCTATCATAAGACCTTTTTATTAATTATATTATTAATATTTTTTTAATTTATATTAATGTTTCTAATATTAGATAAAACAGAAAGTTAAAAATTAGTGAACATTTTTTTTTTCATAACTCAATACGAGAAATCAAAATTTTATTCCAAAAGACATAAAACTGCTCTGAATATTATAGCAAAACAGATACACAAAATTAAATAGTCAAATAATGATAAGGATAAAATAAAATACTTTGCAGGAATCTTTTCCTCATCTGGATTATCTTGGCTATCCTGCTGACTCTCCTGATTTTCATTGACTTTTTCTGTTTGCTCACTCTCAGTGTCTGATTCATCTTCAATGCTTTCTCTCTCTCCTTCAGGTTCTCCGTCTCCATTGCGACCAGCCTCTGTAGCTAAAGAGCAATTTAAAATAATATATTTTAAACACAAACTTTTAATATCACACTAAATTAATTTTTGTAAAGAACACAAGGCGACTTTTACAGCAAAATAGAAGTAGTAATTCTAGTGATATTATGCACAGGTTTGACAAAACAAATTCATCTTTTTGAACACTAAACTCGTCACTTTGCAAATCAAATTCACCCTCCTAAAATTTGGGTTTTATTTTCTAAGTTAATACTTGTCATACTTAAGTTTGTTTATAAAAATGTATAGACATATGTACAACCAGGGTGAAAAAGGGAGGGACGCCCTTAAATGATTTGTAATTTTCATTAAATTTTCACATAAGTGGCATCGTTAAAAATAGTTCCCAGTGATTGTGCCACGCAGGTGATTAACAAAATGGTTAATTCATGGCTAACATGATTAATCAACTGCTAAATCAAAAAATTTCCATTACAGAAACTGGAAGCACAATTAACTCAGCATGTCATGAATAGTATGCAAACCAGTTTTTGTGTCAAAATTCCTGTAACTTTTAAAGTTGCAAAAAAGGAATTATCTAAGATTATAATAATTTCATTCTTTAACTGAATATTATGTTACCGTCTTTTTATTATGATTACTAAGAAAAAAGAAAGAAAAATTTGCTGATTTTATTAAAAAACATTTGTAAACAATAAAAATGAATGAAATTGTTTATTTAAAATAATAATTATGCAACTTTATTATTTTATTGCAATTATACTTTATTTGCAGTTTCATTTAAAATTTTGTATTTTAATTTTTATACCGTTTCTATCTAAGTATTTATTTATTTAACATTTAAATAATATTAGCATTATATTTTAATTTTTGATTATAAAGATTTTTTTTTGTATAACAGATAAATTGGAAAATAAACGGGTTTTTTTCATGCAAAACTTAAAGATTTTGTGGTTGTATGAGATAAAACAAATCCAGTTAAATTAGATATCATAATAAGTTCTTTTGAAAGCTTTCTAAATTCAAATTTTATGTTTCATCAACAAAGTATGTTAAAATCATATTTTTATAATTATTTCAATGTAACTTGCATAACTCCAAGACATGTTTACTAGTAGGCATAAAAATATATATTTTTAATATACATGAAAAGAATTTTTTAATTAATATTAAATAATTCAATTCAATATATTTAAAATTTTTAAAAAATATGAAATGTAAATTTTATTATAAAAAATAAATTTTATTTTATTTTAGAACAGTTTATTATAGTTGAAATAAAATCTGCTAATTAATGTGGATAGTTTCTGATGTAGTGGGAGCTCTTTTTCGAAGCACAATTCTGCAAGCATGCAAATATTCCTGGTAGGAATAAACAGGATGAATCCCTCAGCCAGAAAGATTATATATTCGATTGTAGGATAAAGAATTAAGAATTGTAAAATCTTAATAAGTTTATTAATGATTTTAAAATAAACATTAAATATTCTGTGAGGTAAAAAATGATGGAAAAAAATTATTAAAAATAAGGGAGTAAAAAGCATGTCATGAACATCTTGATTTACATTGACAATATTATTAAACAATGTATTAAATTGGTTTTAATGCAATCAAAAGGCAATTATTTATTGTTAACTATAATTTTTAAATTCAAATAATGTCTCCTACGTAAATAATAAAAAATTTAAAAGAAGGATTTGGAAATAAAAAAGCATAAACATCTAGCTATTCATGCTATTTATAATGTGTGTGTGTAATCTATCTTTCAAAATCCCCATAATTTTTAAAAGTTTACATTCAATTGTCTGTTCCTTTGGCATATTTGTATTAAAAAATAAGTATAATATCTTAATTAGTTATCTCAAATAATACTACTATTAAATGATTAATATCATTCAATCTTATAGATATAAGTGATCTAATAATTTCATAACTTTATAAAAATACACTAATATCTTATAGGTATTTTTATAAAGTTTCTTTATCTCAAATTGCACTTCTTTTTTTACTTATATAAGAACTTACCCCATTCTTTAGGAGCTTCCCCGGCACAGTCCATGGGAACTTTTTCCATGCATTTCTTATGTACATTGAACTTGCAATCTGAAAAAATAACAATAAATTTTATGTGCTACACATAACCCTCATATTGAAAAATCTTTAATTTTTAAAATGAAAGAAAAATATCTAACTTTCCAAGTATAAAAAAAAATTTTCTTCCTTTTTGAAAACACTATATGATTTATATTTTTACATAAATAATAATTTTATCCAAAAATTAGTTTTCAGTAATTAACAACTAGAAAAAATCTCATAAATAAACTTATTGGCTTATTTAACTTGAAATAAGTCAAGTTATTTTATGGAATTTATAAAATTATGTAATGAATTTACACAGCATATAATAAATAAACTAATTGACAATTAATATATAGATAAGTAAGGCCACAGGTCTTCGTATAACTGTTTGGCTGGTCAGGAATTGCTTCCATAATCATGAAATAATAGAACATGTGTGGATTGATTGCCCTGCTTCATCCCACAGCATGGGCATATTTTTTGACATAAAACCATGATTGGCTGTTATATAGCATATTTGCATAATACTTACATTTAACTCTGCAGTGAATAGCAACCAAATTCAGATTAGCTTCTAGAAATTAACATTTTCATCTGCTTACTTAATTTTTGGTAGTGAGCGTACAAACAATAACTACCAAGTTCCCAATGTTAAAAGCCTGAAGATGCACCATTACTGTCAGGCCATTAAGTAAATTTAAACCATTACTGTGGAAGAGTTTATAAATATCACAGAAAAAGTCAAAGTTTCAAATTATTCAAATGTTATATATCAGGAATTTTACTAACCTTTTCACAATTATATATATATTAAATATTTCCAAGCTTTTACAAACTTTCTAATGTTTTAATTTAGTACAATATCTAATTAGAACATTATTATATAACAAAAACAATTCCCAAAGTTTAAGCCAATTTAAAATATAACAAACTAATTGATATTTAACAGTATTTTTACAGATTTAGGAGAAATATATATTTGCTTAAACATTGTTTTTTGATTTACTTACCTTTACATTGCAGTCCCTGTCTGATGAGGCCTTTGAGCAGCTTCTTACAGTGTTGGCACACTGTAGGTCTGGTATAGGAATGAACGACAAATGTGTGAGGGACTCGGATGCGACCGGCCAGTTCTCTCTCCACCCACACGGGCCGGCCCATGTTCAGTGAGGGAGAACGGGCACGACTAGGAGACGATCCACCCAACTAAAGAAAAAATTTTTTTTATATAATCTTTAACAGCGCCATCAGTAGAAAAAGTTACTAGTTAGTACATTTTTTATTTTACATAAATTCCCAATTCAAAATTTTTTTATTGAAATTTATAATTTAAAAATATTAATTTATTGATACATATAACTTAAAGAATTATTTATAGGACAATTATGCAGATATATAAAAGATATTCTTCAGTTGGTATTCATATAATCTTTATTAGTTTTAATTTTAATGCCATAAAGAAATTAACATTTTTTTTTACGAGTTTGTAAACAGGAGATCATGAATTTTTCTTTACAAGTAATAATAAAATAAAAATAAAAATTTCAAATAAAGATGATATTTTCTTTTAAAAATCAATGTATTATGCATTTTTTTGTACCATTTGGATTCAATTAAAGTATAGGTTAGCCTTTATAACAATTTGAAGTAATTTCATTTTAAATTATATTTTGAAACATGATTCAATTTGTATACTTCTTTTGACACAATGTATTTATTTATTTGATTTTTAAACAAATAAGAGAATTTTTTTTAAAAATAACTTCACATATGCTCAAGATTTTCAACTACATAGCAAATGTATTTTTTCCTTATGAAATAATTACTTAAAAAAAAAAAAAAAAAAAGAATGAATATATATATGTGCATGTACAAAATAATTTAAAAAAATACAGATATGCATTTAAAGAATTTAATTTCTAGGATGCTTAACATAAAAACCATTATAATGAACTACTTTTCAAAAAAAAAAAAAAAAAAAATTATTGCTAATGTTGATAATATAAATATTATTTACTTCAAGGACAATTTTCCAAATGATTATAAAATAAGATTTCATTTTTTCACAAGCACTCATTTGCGATTGAACAATAGAATAAAAACATTTTATTATATTTCTTTAAAATTTACCATTGTGTCGTCAAAACTAGCTGCACTACTTGTAGTATGCCCTAATGATTCAGTAGGACTTCGAGGATATAATGATGTAGCTGAACGTCGTCGACGTGTGTGAGTACAATTATTAGGTATCTTGTAGGCACAACGTTTGTGAAAATTTAGTCCACATCCTATTCAGAGAAATTATTACAGGAAATAAATGTTAAAATGTGATATAATTAATCACCAGAAATATTAAATAATAAAATTAAGTATTATATTAAATATAATAATAAAGATTAATCTAAAAAGAAGAGGGAAGAACAATATAGTTTATCCATTATATACCACCGGTTTTAATAAAATCAACCCCATACACATTAAAATTCTAAATCAAATCAAGATATTCTTTAATTTAAAAAAAAATCAATCATTTACCTGATAAATCAAAATATTGATACTGAAAAAGGAAAATTAAGAAATATGCTATATTTTGTCTTTGAAAAGTATAATAAATTAACAACACATGAACAAAAAAATACAAAATCCTACTTTCCAAATACTTTCAAATTCATAGTTTCCAATGCTACATGAATTTAAAAAAATTGCAAAAAAATTTTATAATAATATTCCAACTATAAACTTAAAACAAATCAATATTGAAACTAATATAAAAGCATGATTAAATTTCTGCTCAAGAAAACCCCAAATTACGCTTATAGAAACCAAAATAAATAGTTTTGAATGACCTTGTTCATTTGCAAATAATGATTTTTCCAACAAAATTAAATGCAATTATAAATAATCTAAAAGAAAATTATATTTAAAACAAAATGAATTACCTTCACACTTTAAACCTTGTCTTACAAGGCCAAAGAGCATTTCTCCACAAAAATCACAAAACGTAGGAGTTTTGTAAGAATGTACAGTAAGTGCATGTGGCATAATTTGAATATCTTCTGAAGGATCTTTACCTAAAATAACAACAAAAATTACATTTACTAACATAAGTTTACACACTTTAAACAGAAGCATAAGGCACATAGTTAAATACTTATAATGGAAGCCCAATTTAAGAACAGAATTGATAATTAAACACACAAATAAAAAATTAAAGTATTCCAGACATAGGCTAAAGAATACTTGATTAAATAATATAGGCCTCATACGCTTAAAATATGAATAAATAACTCATTAGAGTTCATTTTCAGTAATTAAATACATAACTAACAAATTCCAATCAATGCAGATGCTAACGGATTGTGAAATTAAGATTAAGGAATAAAGTTTAGCTTAATACACAAATAATTAATAATAATAAAATATTGAGAATTAATAAAGTATTAAAGTCTTTACTTTTCTAAATTGGCAGCAATAACAGGAATACAACAGAGTAGAAATAAAAACAAACACATACACTAGTGAAAGACAAGTTTAAAATGAGATAAATCATAAACTGGTCAGTCCTATATAAAAAATGAAATAAAGCTGTCATAAAATGAGTAACTATCAGAGTTGGCAAGCATGCTTGGCTACAAAATCGTCAATTATGAACATGCTTAATTACCGATAGCTTGCATGAGCATTTTTGTAGAGGTCTTACAAAAGTACCGATCACTCTTGTGCTTGTCCTCGAAATGCTCTAGTCAGCAATTTTCCCCTTATTTTTAAATATTTTTATAAATTTACCAGACTTTTCCAAATTGACAAAATTCTGTCACCACATTGTATATGATGTTTCCTGTCCAATATATTGAGTAACAATGTACTTTTCCAATTGGAAAAAAAAAATAATAATAATTGCAAGACAAGTTTAGCAAAAACAATCAAAAATGAAATTTACAACGTTACTGCCTCACATAACAGAATATGGAGTAATGGATTCAAATTATGTCTATAAGGAAATTAGGTTGAATTAATGTTCATCTAATTTTGTTAAGAATCAAGTTAAATTTAATCAAAAGACATCAGTAAATGTATGATTAATACATAATTTATTACAATTAAATGTTATAAAATTTTATACGTATTTACAGATCCTATCCTTATTTAAATTATTAGAAATAAATTTTAACTTGTAAGAAATTTCAGTAGAAACAGGCTTGGAATTTTTAACATATTGAATAAAGAATATAACTTAGGCCAAATACTACTGCCCACTATTAGGATCATAATAATAGGGGTGATTATCTTTTAAAAGAAATATACACTAGTAAAACAAGCATCTAAAAGAAATTATTTTATTTTCTAAAATAACAAAATATTTATTCACTAAGTATAACATTAATTTAATGCAAATTAAAGTACTGTTTATAATTTATTATAATTTAATTCTTAATTCCTATTTAATTTTTTTTATGATGAATGACAAACAATTACACCTTACATCAATTTTTGTATTTGTTCATAAAGACACAAAAACAATTCTGAGATTTATAAAAAATATATGTAAAAATTACTTTCATTTACAATCCTATTTTATTTCAAAGTTACTTTAACTAATTAAAATATAAAATCCACTTGTATAGACAATATTAATACAAACCAGATACAACAATTTCAACCAAAGTGCCCTCAGAAACTTCAGATGCAACATTGATAGGCAGTAAAATATTAGTAGAATTGTAATCATGTCGAAAAAGAATCAATCTTTCTGTAAGTCTATTTAAATTATGTTCAGGAAACTAAAACAAAAAGGAATGTCATTTAATAATTTCTTACAAATGTATTAAATAAAATTTGTTTAGTAAAATAACTATACAATTAAATGCAAAATTCATAAAATCAGTTTTTTCAATTATATATGCAAAAAACTATTCTACCTTTTTGTCAACAAAATTGCATGCTAAATCCTTCAGACTTTTCAAATTCAAGTCGCCAACATCAACTGTAATAGAATCCCTGGCTAAGCCAACTTGCATCATAAAAGTTACCTCATCAGGTAAATTGAGAATAGGTGGCTCCATATCAGCCTACAGAAATAGAAATAAAAAAATTTCAAGCAAAAATATTCAACCAATGCTTAACAATAATTTTTTGGGAAGTTTTCCATGTGAGGTACTATATCAAAACATTGGCTTGTTTTTGCCTTTCCCTCCAAGTTCCTCTACAAAAAGGGTGACTTTAACTGTTTCTCACCTTTTTTTTGGAGATCGCCAATTGGCGAAAAAATGCCATGGCACCTTCCATGGGAATATCCTCCATGTTGATTAGATTCTTTAATTAATCTAACAAGTTTCTATATTATTAATTAAATAAATGACAATTTAAAATAAAAATCACAGATACGATGACTTTTTTTAAAATTTCGATTTGATATCTTTCATTCATAAACATCTGTTTAGGTTAGTAAAATTTTCATTTAAAACACTTTAGCTCAAAAGTTACAATTCTGAGTTTTGATAATATTGAATTTAATAAACCATATGATACAGATTAAGCCATTAAGGGTATTTTTTTTAAATTTTCAATAAAAAGAGTTCAAATATTACAAGCACAGTAAAAATAAATTCAAAAGTATGTGAATCTCTATTCTTATAACTATTTAGGTACTTACGTATTAACGGTACCTTGGCGACAGTTGCGCTAATAAAAAGAACACGCGCCAACCGCAGCTACAGATTTGGCGCCAATCTACACTTAAAATTTTTGTTCCAAATAATAAAATATATATGAAACACTTCATTTAAAATCAAAACGCTTTCAAAATATTTTTATTATAAATAATAAAGATTGGCGACACTTAAAAATCGCCAAGGTACCATTAATACGTAAGTACCACTATTTACATTACACATTTTTCTGATGCCAGTTTATTTATTATAAAATTTTAATATTTTTCTATAACCTGTCATCTAATAATCCTTTTAAAATTAATTAATATACTATAAATTTTCACCTTACCAAACAGAAATAAATATTTTCATTGCAAAAGCAAGGAATCAATAGAAACTCTTAACTATGAATTAAAAGTTACAAAGGAACAGGAACAGAAGAATCCCAGTAAAATATATATATATTTAAAAAAAGAAAGCAAGTTCAAGGGATTTTGCTTAAGGAGACATGACCTAGAGAAAAAATGTCATGGCCTAGAGCTTTCAAGAGAAATGACTCAATTTGACTTATGCAATCAAAAATTATTTTTTCCAGATAGGTACCCAGAAATATCAGGTACAGTAAAGTCTCTTTTTTGCTTCACTGAACAGAACATTTATTCGCAAGAGAATTTCATAAAGCTATTGAATGACACAGGTGATAAATCACAGAAAAAAAACATTACCTGAAACAAGTTTATGCATGAATGAACACATTGTTTAAAGGTTTTTTTGTTTTGTTTTTTAAAGAAAGAGATTGAATTTTTTCAATTCTCTTAACTCAGAAGTAGAGATTGTTAAAAAAATTTAAAAGAAACAAGGTTTTAGGTTTAGAGGTTAAGAAGAATGTTAAAAAATATTACTAATGATTAAACAGCATAAATTAATTTTTAAAACAGTGATAGTAGTAAAATTAACCAAAATGATGATTAAAATAGATATAAAAAAAAGCTTTCTAATTTTAAACAATTTCTAAAATAAAATGAATGCACATAAAAGAACTTAAATATGTTACTAGAAGATTTCTCTCAATTTTGAAATTAACTATTTAGTAAAAATCTAACAGAATTTCATGTGTGTGTATGAAACCCATGTACATATTTAACCTATACATATATATATATTCCCGCTTATGCTACAATTCTATCAGATATCTATGTTTCAAACTTGAAAATAACTATTTTCTATAAATGTTTGTGAAGCTTAATTTTTCTAAAATTCCATACACTTTTCATAACAAATACAAAGCCATTTTAAAAATTTTTGGCAGTTAAAAAGCTTGTCATATTTTACCATTCATAGTAAAAAGTACCTGAAATCAATTAATTTACCCATTTCTAAAAATTTATTTATTTATTTCTGGATAATTAATGACTAATTTTTGGACGTGATTATATTTGCCCACACTAATGTTTATCTACTTCTCTGTTCATGAGGACAAGTCAAACAAAAGGCATATCACTTCAAGGATTTAAATGTGTCATTTCCCTACAAATTTTTTTTAATAGCTATTGGAAAAGATTCATGTTGTTTTCATTATCTGTTAAATTTCTTCAGAAATTAACATTTTTAAAAATTTTGATTTCGTAGGCATATTTCAATTGTCTTCCAATCTTTGTCAAAAAAAACTGTTCTATTTGAATCAATTTGTGATGTTTAAATCACAAATTGAAGTAAAAAAATATTGCTAATAATTAAGTATTAATGTATACCATTTATTTTCATAAATTTGCAACAAAAGGTGATGCTACATGAACTATTGTCATCCGCCATGCTTATTTATATACATTACTTAATTTTTTTTTTGTTTTTGTTTAATTTAAATAATTTATAAAAAAGCAACATATCTTAGATTAATTAATGTATTATATACATATCACATGAAAAGTCACTATAAGGAAAGTTGATTATAGAGAAGAATTAATGCAAAATTTTAACCTATTTTTATCACATGATTTGTTTAAAAAATAGAAATAGTTTAAATATACTGTGTTGTTAGGGACAACATATTTTAAATTAATCAATTAGTTAAAAATTAAACAACCATGCAAGTTTATTTATATCCTTTATACAAACTGAAAACACATAAAATCTGTTTATATCTAAGAGTGAACTAAGTAATAAGATGATTCTTGTCATATTATAATTACAAATTATGTTTCTCAACTTCAACTAACATTCTTGTATCCCATTATTTAAAAATATATCTTTGTTGACTTAAAATTGCACCTTGGGAATTGTATAGGTATTTAATAATAATAAATTTGATTATTAATTAGATGCTTTTAAATCAGTAAAACTAATTAAATTATTAATCTGCAACCAAAACTGTAAAATGTTTATGAAATCTTGATGGAAAAAGATTTAATATTTCAAATAGATTTTGACAAATATTTCACAAACATCTTAAAATTATATGGACCAAAATTAAAATTAACAATGCATTATACTTGGGTTCAAGACATCTGCTTTTCAAATTCTATTTTATTTTGTTACTTGCATGAACTGATAACATTCTTAAGTAAAAACTTACTTTATCAATAAATCTAGAATAAATACTTTTCACCCAGTATTATTTATTTTTCAATAACAGAGGTATATGGTAGGACTTAAAATGTAATATCTCAATTATAAAAGGTTTCTAATGATTACAATATATCTTGACTGAAAAACTTTTATTCAACATGACTTAAGTTTTGTCTCAATTGTTAAAATGATTATGGCTGATTGAAAATGTGTAAGTTATTAAGTTAAGTATTTAAAGTATTTATATCATTTTTAAAATTAAAAGGAATAAATTAATCTTTTATGATGCATATCAGAATAAAGTTTTACATGTTTTCTTTGCCATTAGTACATTGATGAACTTGTCTCTTAAAATGAAGATCTAAATTACTTGAAAATGCCTTCTAGGCAAAGTAAATGTAATTCACTTATTTACAAAAAAAAAAAAAAAAAACATTATGAATACAAACATTTTTTTTTTTTTCATCACTTTACTGTTTCATAAAACAACTACTAAAGGTTTATTTACAAATACATTTAGTTGTTGTTTTATGAAACAGTAAAGGTTATTATCAATCTACATTTTTCTTACTCAATTAGCAAATTAGTAGAACTGATTTTTTTCAAAGTACATAAAACTATTCAACAAGTGGAAAGACATAAAAATAAACAATGTATTAAAATTTTACCTGATTTTACAAATATAATTACATACGAATTATACAAGATACTTGAATAAAAAATGAAATCTAAATAGGAGTGAAGAAACTTATTTATAAAGCAAATGGCAAATTTAAACATATATCGATAACAATATATACCGCAATGTGAAACATGAACTTGGCAAATTTTCTAGAAAACTGTATACTTACTATAATTTGATGAAAAAAATCATGCGTTTGCACAAACTTTAAACCTTTATATGTTAAAAAAATTCATAAAATTGGACACAACGTCGAAATAATGTTTAATCTTGTATTAAAAATCCTAGTTCCTTTGAATTAAAAATATTTTATTTTTAAGATTATTAGACAAAGACAAGCAATTATTTATTCTGTGTAACAAAAATTTACATAGGTACAATTATATTTTAAAAATTTCTTAGCCACAAAGAATCAGAGTATTTCCATGCCATTTTGACATTTAAAATGCTCCTTTTCGTACACAGTTAATATAGGCTTCACGGCAATATTGTGATTCTCGATCTCTGCGGACGTCAGAACCTAAGCGGCGGTGACGTTGCGGAAGAGCTTATTTCCTTTTCTAATGGCAGTGGAAAAGAGTTTTAATCTATCCATGTCTAATGTATTATTGCGCAAGCTCCGTAGCCATTACGCATGCGTATTTATCCAATATACTGCATTTAAATGCTAGATACCACTGAAACTTGTGAATGCAAGGCTAATTAGCTTGAATGGCATTTTCTCGTCGCAAAATCATTGTACCGCAAATAATGAATGCCAAGTAATGACTACGATATAGATGCGAGAGACTAATTTTTATTCTCATTTCAAATTAGTTGGGTTTAATTAGCTAAGATAGGATTAATTTTTTTTTTCTCCTTTCATCATGAGTAACAAAAATAAGCTAACTTTTTTTTTTTAAAGAAGTTTTTGCGTTTTATGGAATCATTCTAAAATTAACAGAAATGGAAGTTTCTATGAATTAAAAGAAAAAAATTCCTTTAACAAAGTAATTCTTATTATTGTTGAAAAATTTGAATTTAGTTCAAACTTTAATAAACTGATTCTGAGGTTTACAATAAATTTCACTTTAAAACACTTGTTCGGTCGAATCATTAAATTCTTTAGTTTTAAATGGTTCGATTATAAAAAATTTCATATTCAAACAGTAAAATATGAAGTAAATCCTACTCACATAAATAATGATCAAAGTATAAATATCTTCATTTCAAATTCTTCTTATAAATATAATTATTACATTCAAGGATTTTTCTATTAATAATAGATTATATAACAAACAAATTGCTAACGCATTTGAGCTTCCTTGATAAAGTTTAAGAATTTTATTATGTTTTATTACAATGCATATTAATATTGTCATTGTTATAACAAGAATTTTTTTTTTTTAAATAATATAAATTTAAACAAAATTTTACTACAAAAATGATGACAAAACCATAATATTTTATCATCTAGAATTAATTATTTAATGATTATTCTACAGAAAAATGTAAGAATTCCAAATGGATTTATAATTTTTATTTACTAAATAATGCATTAATGTTATTGATAAATAGAATTTTTTTTTTTTTTTTGAGCTCATTAAGGAAGAAAATTCTTACATATAGGAAAATAGACTTGTCACATTGAAAATGTTTATAAAAAAAAAGTTATGTATGAGTTTCTTCTATAATATACATCTGTTTTCAAATTTAATTTTAATAAACAAAATACTTAATATATTGTTCATAGTTCAATAAATACAAAATTTGAAAAAAAATATTGTTATAAATTATTATTAACTTGTACCATGTTATGCTTAAGTTTATTCTATTTTAATTAAATTATTATCCTTAATATTTAACATTTTTTTAATTCGAAGAAAAAAATAATATATGTTGAATAAAATGAAAATATTTTCATTTAAAAATCTAATATAATCTATTATCAATTATAAATCTTTAACTACCGACATGTCTAGAAACACACAGGTAACATTTGTAATGAATTTTAAATTTTACTTTCAAAATAAAAAAAACATTTTTATGAAGAGTATATATATGTGTGTGTTTGTGTATATGTATTTACAGTTATATATATACTTTAATACTGAATAAAATCATTTATTAATGATTGTTATTAACAATAAAGTACATATGAACTTTATTTAACGAGTAATAAATACATTTAACAAGTAATAAATACTCTAGTCTTCATCTTCTAAATTTTTCATATATTTTGAATATCTTTGAGTGAAAAAGTCAAGTTTTGCATTAAAATTCAATTCAATACCTTTTGGTATTTGGCATTTAAGATAAGACCATTTTCTACTCAAGAAAATAGAAGAAGGAGATACTTCTAAAAAATGTTTCTGAAGCTCTTTCCAATTGATATCATATTCAGAATTTACTGAATACTTATTCTTTAACAAGTATATAAGTTTGGCAAAATGAAGTTTCTTCCACTTTTTCTTTTCAACAGAAGAATCCCATGCTAAGTGCAAACCCCATTGCTTTCGGCACTGGAATAAATTCCTTGTTGGTACAAATTTAGCAACATCATCCCATGAAATATTTGCTATCTTACTTGATGATATATCTTCTGTTTCGGCCACTGATTTAATTGCATTAATCAATTGATTCACTTCTTCAGCAGTCCATTCACCTTTGTTTACTGCATCTTTATGCCACCTGCAAGCAGAGTGACAATTTCTGTCAGTTCGAGACAGCAACTCTCCAATTTTAGTCCATTTATTTCCATATAGTTCATTTGCATGTTTCAAATCAATAGTTTCTTCTGAATTAAATTTTTGTTTTTTCCTTAATGGATCTAATAAAATTCTTGCCCTCATGTAAATACTACGAAGAGGTCGATTGTTAAGATCTTCACCTAGACGAACATATAAGTGTTTAGCTTTTATAAAATTTTGAATGTCTTTCTTTCTATGTTGTTGATTGATTCCAAGAAGCAAACATGGGTCATCAACTCCAAAATCAGTTACAAACTGTTGATAATTTCTCATTAAAATGGCATCTTCTTCTTTGGACCATTTTCCAGTATTGATTATTACACCATTTTCTTTTAAGAGTGCTCTTTGTTCAGCAGTAAAAGATGTTAGGCTCTCATTTTCATGCAATAAGGACACTGGAAACATAACAGGGCATTCTGAAGTATCAAATGAAGGAAATAGATCAAACTCTGGTAAATAAAACTTATCCTTCATAGTACTCCTTTTTTTTTTTGAAGTCTCATTATTTTTGTTACTATAAACAATGTCCAATTCACTCATTTCAGTTTCAGAATTATTTTCCATATTATTTATCATATAATCTGAGCTATTCCTTTTCTGGCTATTTAAATTATCCATTAATTCTGTTCTAATGTCTGATTCTGCAACTGTATAATCTGGTACATTTCTTTTATTTTTATGAAGATCTTTCTCTCCAATTACTGCATCTATTCCATTTCTTTCACATTCAAAATTCTTTTCTGTAATAGTTGAATGACTTTTTTTATGCTTTCTCTTTTTTAAAAGAGTTTTGTTTAGATTATTCTCTAATTCATTTGTTGTATTGCATTCCAAAATTGTACTTTCTGGCTGATTTTCTGCCTCAATAAAATTGGAATTTTGTTTGGATTTATTGATTAAATAGTTCCCAGACTTTCGTGTTGCATTTTCAGTTTCAAAAATATCTCCTATTTCTTGAGAATGACTCTTTTTGTGTTTTCTTTTTTTGTTAACTAACTTCTCATTAATAACATTGGATCCAGAATTTGTACTTTTTATTATATTATTTTCTTCAAAAAATTGATGTTCATGTTCAGTTTCTTCTGAAATATTTAATTCTTCTATTTCAGATGTGTTTTCTATATTACCTTTTTCAATTTTCTTGCGCTTTCTTTTCTGGTGATTAATTTCCTCATTTATTGTAGGAGGCTGGAAATCTCTTTCAATCAATATACGGTTTTCATCTAAATTTTCTATGTTGTTTCGTTTTTGCTTTTTGTGTTTTTTTATTTGGAGAGGCCTCTCATCTATTATATTGCAGTCTAAAATTTCACTAACAGATTGATAATCTTCAATCAATTGATGTTTGTCTAAGTTTTTCAAACCTCCTACATTGTGTGATTCCAGAGTTTCTATTTCACATTTTTCAGTATTGTCTTTCTTATGCTTCTTATGTTTACTTTGTAGGTGAGAAGTTTTCTCTTTTATTGTATTGTTATCTGAAATTATATAAAATTGATTATTTCCTTCAACTATTTGATTGTTCTTATTTAAATTTTCTGCACTTAATTCTAAAACTTCTTCTGCATTGTTTCTTTTATGCTTTTTGAGTTTTTTTTTCGGATGAGAAATCCTCTCATCTAATATACAACATTCTGAAATTTTACTAGCAGATTGATCCCCTTCAATCAGTTGATGTTTACAGTGTTTGATGTCTAAGTTTTCATTATCATGTAATTCTAGATTTTCTAATTCATGCATGGTTTCTTTATTGTTATTTTTATGCTTTTTGTGTTTTCTTTTTTGATGAGCATATTTTCCATTTATTGCATTGTCAGTTGTAATGTCTTTATGAGATTGATCTTCTTTTGAAGTTTTTACATTTAATTCCAGAATTTCAGGTCTAGATGTATCTTCTGTATTAATCTTTTTAAATTTTCTTTTCTTAAATGCCATTCCTTCATCTATAGCATTGGCTTCTAGAAGTGTTTCTGCAGATAAATCTGCTTCCTCAACTCGATGTTTTCGTTTCTTTTGTTTGTGATGTTTCTTACTTAAATTTTCTAATTCTAGTGCATTATCTAATTCCTGAATTTCTATTGTAGATGTATCTTCCATGCTGTTATGTTTATTGCTTTTATGTTTTGTTTTCTGAGGAGAAAATTTCTCTGTTATTGTATTGTAATCTGGAATGCCTCTATAATTTTGATAATCTTCAATTTCTTGATGATTTTCATTTAAATTTTCTTCATTTAATTCCAGAATTTCTGTGCCAGTTATATAATCTATTTTGTTCTTTTCATGCTTTCTTTTTTTAAAACAAGTTATTTCATTTATTGCATTGCCTTCTAGAAGTTTTTCATCAGAAAAAAATTCTTCTACTACTGGATGTTTGTCTTTTTTCCGAGTGTGAGATTTTTTACCTAAATTTTGTAGTTCTTCTGCATTATCTAATTCCTGAATTTCTATTCTAGAATCTTCCATGTTTTCTTTCTTCTTTTTTTTATGTTTTCTTTTATGATGAATTGAGCTGTCATTCAAGTCAAAAACACAATTTTCTTCTTGTGTCGTTAGCATCATTTCTGTATTTTGTGCTGAAAGTTCTTTCTGTACATCTTTCTTTTTATGTTTTTTCTTCTTTTGTTTTGGTTCACAATCTATATTTGGAGAACAATAATTGTCTGTTTCGATAAATTTTTCTTTTTCGAATATACTATCATCATTAGTAGATTTTTTATTCTTCTGTTTTTTTCGTTTTTTAACATTGAAGACTGATAAATGTAAACTATTTTTCATTTCTTCTAAAGTATCCATTTCGGGTATTTGACCTTTCTTGAAAGTAATTCTTAATCAACAGTTGCATACATGAATTATTCATATAAATGTCACAGAATTATTCTATTCATTGAACGAATCTTAAAATCAATTAAGATAATATAATTTTTTTCTCCCAATTACCTAAAATGGTATCTAATTTTACATATTCTTCCTATAATATGATTTAATGTTCTCCGCAAACTTAGTTTTTACACTTTTTTCACTCTTGCAAATTTCGTATTAAAATAATTTCATGATATTCCAATTTTAATTTAGCTATTAATTAAAATATACTAACGTACTTTAAAAATTTTCTTGTTGATGAACACACGAACAACGTGCTTTTTAAATGTAAACAATCAAATATATCGTCATGACTTCACTTGAAATCTCACTTAAAATTCCTTTTATTGCTATTATTAAGATTTTTTTTTTTTTTTTTTTTCGAAATGTTTCCTTCATACTATAACTTAAAAAAAAAAAAAAAAAAAACGTTAGAAATAATGTTATATTGAATTAGGAACACATAACTGATTCTGCTGTTTTAATTTTTCGGAAATATACTTTCTCATAAGAACATTATTTTTTAATATAAAAATTAAATGTTCTAAGAAAGTTAATAATATTTAACGGCAGTTGCAAAATATAAAAGAAGCATAATATAATAATATAAGTTTGAGAATGTCCATATTGGATTTTCGTAATGTCCATTTAGATTTTTTTCTGCTAGTTACTGCGAATAATTTAGGCCCAGAATAAGTAACTCTTTTACTCAATTGATTTATTTTTTGAAAATCGCAAATAATCCTAATAAATGTTATTTTATCGAAAGTAATTTGAGACTTGTTTTGTGACGCAAAGATGAGGTGTTATTTCGAACTGGTTCATAAATGATTACCTCCAGGTTCCTTTTAATTACAAACAGTTTCTTTACTTACAAATTTTGTATAATCGGAGTAGTTATGATCCACTTAGATAATTCTTCTTACAATTTCATTAAACAATTCATTAAGTCTTAACATAAGGTTGTGATAAGTTGAAGGAGTCAAATGTTTATTGTAATAACTTTCCAAAAATAGACAAACGCAACTGATCTCGACCTCAGTTGATGTTCTCAACCGTTTTGCAATAACTGGAACCTAATCCTCAGTTGAAACCTTTATCATACCTGTTAAGTAATCGATTTTATTATAAATTATTATTATGCTTCAAAAGAATTAAACAATAGAATCTCCACGTCTGTTAAAATTCTTTGATTTCATCCCACCCTCGAGTTCTTTCCTTTTATCTTTGTATCCTTCCTTCGGGCCAGGTCGGTTTAAACATTTAATCTTATCTTTGTATCCGAGGCAGAGGAGAGAGAGGCAAATGACTTCTTCTTCTCAAATGACTTCGTCACCCAGTCCACCTTTTGGTGTCAAGACAACACAAGTCTGCCATACACTTTCAAAATATGATTAAAGCATAGAGTAAAAAAGTAATATAAAAACAAATTTTTTAAAGTCAATTCCTACTTTTTTTTCACTATATTGCAGAAAGTCCTTTATAAATAATTTTCATTCACTTTTTTTTTAAGTTTATCTGGCACCGTCTATTGGTAGATATATGCAACTTAAATCTAAAAAAAACTAAAATTAATTAATTAAATTTAATTACTGAATTAATATTTGAAAAAACTGCATTAACATACAGTGTCATCCACTACAAGTTAAAAAAAAAATGTATTTGAACTTGAGTGGATGAATAAGAAGTATTTTATGAACAATTGAAAATTTGAACAAGATATATATAGAGAGAGTATGAGCTAATAGAAGGAATTGGGGAAAAAAAAAAAAAAAAGATCTTCAGCTGAGTGATGTGAGAATTTCTGGTCATGTTTGGGATTTAATGATGATCATTCAGTATCCTCAGTAATTATTTCTAGTTGTGACTATAAAGTAGTAAGGGATATCAGAGTGGCGTCATTTATTTTGATTGTTGCTTCCGGGAAGTGGTGGCTTTTATCGGTTAATTGTGATAAGCTGAAGGAGTCAAATGCTATAGATGTAATCTTTTAGCAAGATTTTGTGAGACATCAATTTCTTTCTCCTCTCAATTAGAATCTAATGTATGTTAAACTCCTTTCTTGTAGTAAAAAGGGGATTCAGATATATTAAAAGACTAAATATTTAAAGATGGGCAGTGAGTTCTATTTCATCCTATTTTTTATAGATCCAATCAGTATAGATACTTTTTTTGTCCTCATTAATCTAATTTTTTTCAATTAAATTAAGACGAATTAATTAAATTATTTTCTTGAATTTAAAACTCATACAGCATAAAAGTATGTGCATATTTTGAACATTATGTTTTCAATATCCTTAAAATTTGTAAGAGTACACTGTAGAGAACAATTTGATTATAAACAGAATAACGATACTGCCACTATTTGAATACTTGCCACAATTTCTGAATATATATATATAAAATTATTATTATTAACAAATTTTATCATCCTAAATTTGTTTTTAATTTTAAAGAAACTTATTGAAAATGAAAAAAAAGGAAATAAATTTTCGAGATTCATTATTAATATTATACTGCCAAATAAGCCTTTTATTGCAGATGTATATCCTTTTTCAATTCTTTCTATTAGCTCACACTTTTCCTATATATATATATATTGTTCGAATTTTCAATCGTTCATAAAATACTTTTTATTCATCCACTCAAGTTCAAATACATTTTTAAAACTTGTAGTGGATCACACTTGATGATAATAGTTTTTTCAAGTATTAATTAAATTTAATTAATTAATTCTAGTTTTTTTATATTTTTTTTTTTAGATTTAAGTTGCATGTATCTAATAACAGATGGCGCCAAATGAAAGAGGAAAATTTCAACTTTATTTGTAAAGGACTTTTCTGCAATATAGTGAAAAAAAGTAGGAATTAACTTAAATTTTTTTTTTGTATTACTTGTTAATTAGGTGTTCACTTTCTTTGTTTGGTCTTCTTATCCATATATCATGGCCAACTCTTGGTCCAAAAATTTTTCTCTCAAAGGACCTGATACAATCCAAGTTCTTACCTTTTAATGTTCACGTTTCTCCAGCATACGTGACAAACGGCCTTGCTAGACTTATAAATCAAAAGTTTTGTTTTTCGTGAAATAAATCTGTTATACAACTTTTTATTTGAGTAAAATGCTCGATTACCAGCTTGTACTCTTTCACATACCTCTCAATGATTATTATTTTATTATTTAAAAAAAAAAAAAAAAATGTAAAATCCAAATGTCTGAAATAAGAATTAAAAAGGCTATGAAATTTAATAAAATGTAACTATGTAAGAAACCTTTTTTACTCTATACTATTTTTAAGAAATAATCTATTGAGTTGCTTTTAAAGAAATATTCTATAGAGTTGCTTTTAAAGAAATAAATCTATTTCCTAAATATTCATAAGAATTGTTAATATGTAGAAAGTAATTTGAGGATTGTGTGTAACGAAGATTACTGTGTTCGTGCACTCTGGTTCACAAATGATCACTTACAGGTTCTTTAGAATTATATACAGTCTATTTACAAATTTATACAATAGAGTTAATTATAATGGACACAATCGTTCTTCATAATATTTTATTAAGCAATTAATGAAGTCTTGACGACAATTGCAATTAACTTCTCAAAATTAGATGAGTCAGCTGACCTCAACATCAATTGATGTTTCGGCCCTAATATGTATATAAGTCAATGTTTATTTTTAGGTAATTCATAATTTTATTGAACCTTTATTCTGAAAAAATGAATGAATTTCTCTAATAAACATTGTACAAATCGGAAGATTAATAACTTCACCAAGTCACCGATAAACTTGGTGGGTATTTGTCAATCGACTTGGCGGAGGTTCTAGAAATTGTTAAGCCCCAGATAAAACGGTTATTAAAAGCCGATAATTTTTTTTAAACATTCACAGCGAAGATGTGAATGTTTAAAAAAAATTATCGGTGTAAAAGAATGGCAACTGTTGTCGGAGTTGTTTAATCTGTGCTTTCTTAGTGGACAAATTTTTTTAGGCGATCTTGCTTGCGATTAATCTACGTACCTTTTTTTTTTTTAAATTCCTACTATTAGTTCACACTCTCCCTATATATTTCTTGTTCAAATTTTCAATCGTTAATAAAATACTTTTTATTCATCCACTCAAGTTCAAATACATTTTTTAAAACTTGTAGTCGATGACACTTGATATTAATACTGTTTTTTCAAATATTAATTAAATTTTTTTTTTTTTAGATTTAAGTTGCATGTATCTAATAACAGATGGCGCCAGATGTAAGAGGAAAATTTCAACTTTATTTGTAACGGACTTTTCTGCAATATAATGAAATAAAAGTAGGAATTGGCTTTACATTTATTTTTTATTTTTTTATATTACTTGTTTTTGTTTAGATTTAAAAAAAAAATTATGTTTTTGAAAGATAATTGCGTTTTACTTTATTGAATAGTAAACATGCAAAGAAATAAATTCAATCCAACCCCATTAAATAATAAATGAGTCAAAATTTGATTGAATTACAACTTCGAAAATATTTAGAAGAAAATGAATTCAGTTATTAAAATATATTAGTAATGAAGAAAATTTCTTGAATCAGTTTTGCATGCAGATATTTTGTGAGGTACACGTTTTGTCTCACACATATTAAGTACAGAGACAAGTTTTAAAAATTCATAATTAGTTAATATTGATGTATTACCGATACTTTTCAAGTTATGGTAACATAAAAAGTGTTAGAAATAATTTTCTTCTGTTCCTTTATTACTAACTATGTTCTGTTTTTTATAACTAATAGTTCTTTTAAGCACTTTTAAAGGCCCCCTTCCCCCTTTTTTTTCATTATGTCACATATTTATGTAATATTACATCGAAACACTATTATTTTTTTAATATTAAAGCTTTATATATATAATTTATTTTACAGAAAAATTATGGGTAGGCCTCTACAGTTTGAAAAAACACAAATAGAAAAATTACTCGCAAATATTAGAAAAATTTTGTACTTTACGAACAATCGTGATTGAATACGGAATACGCCTAGCGGATGATTAATTTGAAAATTAATAAAATGCGAGAAATCTGTAAGATTTAAGACCAAAAGTTTCCATGAACAGACTCTTTTTGGCTTTGAGAGAGAAAAAAAATATTTTGCTGTCAAATATATAAATAAACTGTATTAAAGTATATTGCTTTTAATCTCATACTGCGAGAGGGGTGGAAATTATACCAACAGATTATACGGCGATGCAGATTATAGACAGGAAATTTCGGTTATTTATTTTATTTAATAATTTGGTTCAACCCTTGACTTGAAGAAAAAGTATAATAACTTAGCTTGCTTTAAAGACCGGACTCAATTTTATAAATGACGATTTACAAATACATAATTACTTCTTTTCGTATTTTTGTTCTTTTTAACAAAAAATTACTTAAAAATATTCCCGATCCAAAATAAACCAAGACGACATTATTTAACGTATAGATGACAGCCGAAAAAAACGTACACATAAAAAATTTACAATTATATAGAAAAACAGATTGTAAAATTGCGCATCTTTTAGCATTGAATTTACCCAAAGTCAAATGACCCTCTATAATGCTATACATTCAATGCAGTTGGTAAAATTAATATGAGAAGTATTCAAATACACATCCTAAATTTTTGTTGTATATAATATTTTAAAACATTCGAATCTTCGCCGTGTTCTTTCAGTTCTGTAATAAAGCATTGAACACTGTAGTCGGAGTAGTTTAATCTATGTTTTCTTTTAATAGATTTTTAAAAATGATGATTAATTTGTTTGCTTTAAACGCTCTTGACAAGCATAATAAATCTAAACTAATGTGTTTAATGGATTGATAGCGAGAATAATATTTCTCATTTCGCAATTCGTTTTTATCCGAAGCACTTCGGTATAAAGCTTCCGATGTCAGACAAAATGATTAAAGAGAAAGGAAAAGAAAGCACCATCTACTTATGTAAGAAAACTAAAGTCTTTATCTGGAAAAAATACAGAGAATAAACACGTTAATTATGAGACAAAAAAAGAAATTATTTAGTGTCAATCTTCTCTCTTCATCACTGGCACTTAAGGCGGAAAGGGTGGAGGCTTAATCGTCGTGCATTCCCCCCGACAACCACTTCTTGATCCTCTCCTGGCACTCCGGCTTCAGCCACTGGTAGCACAACATCGCCTTCTCTCTTTCCATGTGAGGTTTGAGCCTGTCCCAAGTGTGGCAACGCACCATAGTTTTGGATGCTTCCATAGCCTAAAAAGAGACATCAGCAAGCATAAATTTCTAAGTTCCGATACAAGACAAGGCAAGAGACATCAGCAAGCATAAATTTCTAAGTTCCGATACAAGACAAGGCAAGATACATCACAGTTTTCAATTTGGAATAATGCCCACCGCACGCGAGTCCTTCACGCTGCTTCTGTTTGTGGCGGCAATTGGATCACAATTGGCACAATCCTACGTCGTATACGGAAATGGGGTTAGTGAATCTTTATTTTGCATTAAATAATTACATCAATCATAGCGCAAAACAGCAACTTGTGATGGCGTTCCATTCCGTTTTCTCCGTCGTAAATCAATGAATTTTTTTTTGAAATTTGTTTTTTAATATTCTTAAAAAATAATAATAAATTTTTTTTTTTTATCTATAATCCGCGGATCATACATTAAAATCTCTAGGATGTTTGTAAGTGGTTCGGAATCCACATTAAACTGTAGATAATTTAGAATTATACGCATTTCATTTCCAATGTGTGGAGCGGCCTGATGGCCAATTGGCAAGCGCTCTGGCCATTGGTAACACAAACTTCAAGTTCTAATCCTGGCCTGTGACATGGATGTTTATTAGTGGTTCGGAATCCACGTTAAACTGTAGATCCCGGTCTAATTAGCCCAAAGTGTGCACAAAATGACCGTAGATTGACACACCAAAGCTAAAACGTCTAGGTGCGGTTTATAGGCAGCTGCGTACAATCTGTGCACATTTCTTTTTCCAAAAGTTTCATAAAAAAAAATATGTTGTATAAAGTTCCACCTAAAAATGCTTTTTTATTATTAATTTTTTTTTTTTCTTGCGAACAAAAATTGATGACACTTTGTTATAGAATACGACGAAATTTTTTTTTTAAAAACTCGTTAAAAAAATTTAATGATTTTCTAGGTATAAAGAAACAACAATTATATATGTTGGAAGGAAACCGAACTTGAACAGAAGTAGATAAAATCACATTGTTGTGTGCTTGTGGATGAAAAAAGAGCCTAAAAAAATGGAATTAAAAACGCTTTACAGAAGATCAGATTAATTAAAAAAATATATATATGAAACTGATCAAGATTTTCATCTCTCTAGCAAATACGAAGATTATAAATCCTCGTTTGTTTACGTTTTCACGAAAACTTTAATGATTCTTTTTCTCAGTCTCCACCATTTTAATTTCAAAATGTAATTTTTTAAAACCTTCTTTAAAACTGAAAAATGTTTTATTGTTTTTTTTTTTTATCATATGTATAAAAATGAACTTCATTGGCATTACAGAACTGGAAAATGGGCGATCACAGAACAGGCGCGCATCATAAGAGATCTTTTATTTTTTCAGTCCGAAAATTACGCCCTGACGATTAAACCAAAATAGGATTTGTGTGACTTGGTTTGTTGTTCTATGGTCATTTTTTGCACACTTTAAACTTATCAGACCGGGACCTACAGTTTAACATGGATTCCGAACCACTCACAAACATCCACGCCACAGTCTGGATTAGAATCTGAAGCCTGTGGTACAAAAGGCCAGAGCGATAGCTTGACCACCAGATAGCACCAAAATAGGAGATAATTTTTATCAGCAGGGCTCTTGCTGGATGTAAAAGATGCTCAATGCAGTATGATTATATTTTATGCCTGTGCGCGGAACCCAATCAAGTTATAATGAGCATATTTAGCAAATTAGAATTTGTGCAGATCTGCTAAATAGAACGCACTGATTAAACAAATATTGGTTAACATAGATGTTCGACCAAAATTATTTAGCTATTTTATTATCATGAAAATTGAATTTATTACCTGACTTTCTTAGCCAAATATTTACCAACATGAACATTCAGATTTATCTTTTATATTATCCAATTGTTCGAAGAATTGATTTCCTGGCTTGACAAAAATTAACTATTTAATCATATTTATTCCCTTTGGAATCATGCACCATTGTTTGAGAACCAGTTTGGTTTGGTTTGTCGCTTTACGGCCATTTCGGGATAATTAGACCGGGACCTACAGTTTAACGTGGATTCCGAACCACTCACAAACATCCATGCCACCGCCAGGATTCGAACCTGAAGCCTGTGGTACCAAAGGCCAAATCGCTAGCCAATTGGCCATAAGGCTACATAGAAAGCGGTGGATGATAGCAAACTCTCGCCAACTTAGCTGAATGAAATGCAGAAGGTTATCAATTATTATCAGGAGGATTTAGGTACAAGTGCACCTATTGTCTATCTTTTAATACATTATGCTAGGCATAACAATAATACAAATAATAATGTTAATATTTATATAAATAAGTAGAATATGTTCTTTCAGCTATCTAATATGATAAGCGATGGAGATGAGGTCACTGCCCTCCTTGCAAATTTTTACAATTACTCCTGAAAATCAGGGACCACTTAGGGCAATTTTAAAAGGACTTACAATAGATACGCCTCGACTGGAAATTGAAGATGAACATCTTGCCTTGGGTTTCAAGATCAATAAAATAAATCAACTAACAAGTTTAAAAAATTATTCCTGTTTAGCAAATAAATTCTGCTTCAAAAAGTAAAAAACAAAACCATATATGCTTTATTTCAGCATTAAAATAGAAAGCCAGAAGCAATGTATGTTTCTTCTGTAATTTTTTCCATCATCCTTCACAAAACTGCCATTATAAAACCAGATGACTGAAATGTGGTGATAATTACAATGTCATGGAATAATCCCATGAAGGAAAAACTAGAAAAACCCGAAGTGCATAAACTATGGCGAATTTGGACATGTTGCCTCTTTCAGAAGATGTCCAAAGTTTCCACAATCAAGAATTTCAGCTACTTTCAGAACTAATAGTCATTCTACTATTATAACTTTTCAGGGGGAAAAAAATTGATCAATCTGAATTCTTTGCCAATACAGTGCAAGGAAAAATCCCAACAATAACTCCATTGCATGTCCCCAATATGGGGAACCAACACAATAGTATAAATAATAATTTGACTATTGATACTTTTAGTCAAGCTCTTTTTGTGATCAGTAAAATTATTGATGAATAAAAAAAAATTTGTTTTTCTTCAAATTTTGATGTTACATGGTAAATTTATTAATATAAGTTTATAACTAGAGCTCCATTTGTTTTTGTTTTTTTATCACACAATATTCAAACAATTCTTAGGTGGTTTTTTTTGTAATGAATCATTTCAAAATCCTAGACTTTTTTTCAATGGGGGATATTATTACAGATGTATCAAAGACCAACTTCGTTATCTCATAACATTAAATATATATATATATACACATAAATATTTTTAATAGGAGAAAAAAATGCAAACAAAGAATTTGAATATAATCATTTAATGATTATTGTCTTTACAAAAGGCAACATCAGAACGAAATCTTCCCCTTTGTGGCGGACCTCGTGAGGCTTGCAATATCATCCGGCAACGTTTCTGGCTCTCGCCTCTCATACACAGGTTATGTAAATGCCCTGATCGTACAGATTGTCCATCACAGAAAAGCCAAGGGCGAGACAAAAGGACAGTGGCCTTCAATGCCAGAGCACAGCTTAAGGTAAGAACTAATTCTTTCTTGCAATTTATAGTATATAAACATTAACACCTTGCAAACAACTTTTTTTTTCCCATACTTCAATGTTATTTACCACTGATATACACACTTGTACCAGTCACTCGTACAAAATATATATATATATATACATACATACATATATATAACTATTATATATGTAGGGAAAAATAAAGTAAAATAATAAAAATTATTTAAGGGGAAAAAAATCAAAATTAATCAATTGTCATAAAATGTGCAACAAATCTGGTGCATCAGTAACTAATAATTTCAAGTCCAAATGGCAGCATAAAAACATTTCTTATATCCTCAACAAATAAACCACATTCAATTAATATAAGGTTAATGTGTTATATCTAACATATTACTTTATATTTCTATTATAATATATATTTATAGTTCTGTGGCCAAGTGGGTGATCTGGATCACTGCAGAGGTCGACGTTCTATAGCAGCAGAGATTCGTACAAATGGAACAATAAGCATACACTGCTTTTGCGGAGAAGCTCATTATTTCCAAAAATTGTATAACAATGCAACAGGACAATATTTTGCTTGCTTACCAGTAAGTTATTTATGATACTAATTCGGAGAGAATTTTGTAATTTATTAAAACTACCAAGATAAATTTAATAAAAAGATTGATTGCTGGAAGTTAAAAAACAGATTAAAAAAAATTTTTTTTTGACATTAATGATCATTCATGTACAATTACTGTAATAAACAACATTAGTATTTTGATTTTTGTAAATTCCTTAAAATAAATATTTGTTCAGAAACAAGTAAATGTAATGCCACATTCAAAATCTTAAAAAAAAATTATAATATCCAGTGCCTGATGCTATTGTTAGTTAATAAATAATTTATAAAATAGTGAAATAGGTGTGAATAATTCCAAATGCAAATCAACATGTCCTTGCTAATTATGTTTATAAAGAACAAGTGATTCTATACATAAAAAAAAAAAAGAGTTCTATAGTAAGTTATACAATTTAGATAATTTATAATTTTCTACTTGAAACAAGAATGTAATCCTCAGAATTTTTTCAACTAAGTTTATTTTTTCTTTTCTTTCTTAACTTAAGATTTTGGCTAGGTTACATATAAAACAATTATTTGTGGCATCCCAATTCATGTTAGAAGAGATTTAGGTGTCCCCCCCCTTGTTTTTAGCAATTATAAATTTAAAAATTTATTAACAGTACAAAAGAACAGAATATTATGACAGAAATCTTTCTTATATGCTTTTGAAATAATTGGCTATTGATAATTGGGCAAATAGATGAAAAATTTCAAGATTTCTTTGATTAAAATTTTAAAACTTCCAAAAAGAGCAACAAAAAGCTGTTAGATAAAATAAGAAGAATTGACATGAGCAAAACAACAAAAATTTTAAATGCACTCAAGAAGTTAAGTTAAAGAAAGAAAGAGCTAGACAGAGATAAATTATAGAAGTACATTTTGAAATTTCCTTCATTTATTACTTTTTTTACTTATCAATATTTTTATTATGCATACATTTTTATATACTATGTAACTATTTACAAATACCTATAATAAAATTATATTTTCTAATTCATTTTAGCTAGCCTCTTGCAAAACTGGAGACTTCTGTGGTCACATAACATCCAGCTCTTATGAAACCTACCATATATGCACATGTCCTATGAGGCACATCTGTGTGTTACAGAATAGAAAGTTAGACTATGCCAATGAATTTCTGTATCAGGGACAAGCATACAAAGGAGTTTGTAGACCTTTTGAAGATTATAACAAATGAATAGCAAAATGATTTTGTTTTAAAATATTTAATACACCTATAATTTCATTTAAATATTTATTAGATAGTAGATTTTTTATTTAGGAAATGATTAAAATACTGATTATAACATAGTATTATTATATTTAATTTATGAAATATTCCTAGAAAAAAGAAAAACTTTCATTATCTTACTTAAAAAAATAATAATAATATAAATGTAAACATTTCTAACAAAACTTTGGCAAGGATAAAAAAATTAATATAAAATTTATTAAAGCAAAGAATATTAAAACCCATTTTGATAAGATCAATAAAAATCTGTGCAATCCAAATTACACAAATAATAAAAAACAAAAATTTCAGGATTACATGCACTATCAAATTAATATCTAAAAAAGAGCATCTAGTAGAAGAAAATCTTAAAGAAAGAAATCTTTTAAAAGAAAGAAATTGACTGTTTGGATTCATTTTACTTCAATATTCATTTCTGTAACTTCAAAGATTTGACATTTTACAATACATATGCCAAATTTTCAACACCAACACAGATACTTCTAATTTCAAAACATTTGCAGTACATTCCAAAAGTTATTAAGTAAAATTTGCATTACAGAGGTTAAAAATGAATAGAGTTAATGATTCGATATGGATAATTAACTAAATGGTAGAATATTTCTGTTGATACAACAGAAGCTTCTTATTTCATGAAGTAACCTTACTAGAAATAGCATCAATTAAAATGCCCATTTCATATTGATTTTTATCTTTATTGCCAAAATAGTATAGTATGTATAAGTTATTATTTTTTTTTTAATCCCCATGGTACATTAAAGACTTATGCCCTTTCACTTTAAAATCTAAAATTAGATCAATAAATTTGATTCAAAGAAAAACACTTGGAATAACTGATTACAACTAACATACTCATGACTATAATAAATTAATTTTAATTTAATGAACCACATGTTATTGGCTATTGTATGATGTTAAAAGGCACCATCTTTTAAAAATAACGGCAATGTTCTGGTACACTGACAGAAGAAATCTGACGTATGCAAATGTATACTGGCTGAAAAGTTAAATTAAAATATTCTTATTATTAGAATCTTTAAGCGAAGTTAATCAAATATTACTTATTTACTAGGAAAAAAGAAGAAGAATATATATTTTTTTAAAAATCATACAGGAATGATTATATCAATAAAGGTTTTAATATATAAAATATAGATAAACAAAGAATTTTGAATTACCGATAAAGATTGCTTAATCAGATCCTCTACACGGGGAATTACTATATTCATGAGGTCAGTAGGCCAAATTACTTCAGTCACCAAACCACATTTACAGGCTTCTGCTGCAGTTATACGACGTCCAGAAAGTATCATATTAGAGGCCTAGGAAGAGAGAGAAAAGAAGAATATATATATATTTACATAACTTTTTAAAAAATATGAGAATTACATTTAAATTATATAATGAGTATAATTATCTGTTTAAATAATTCAGTTATACTTGGGAAAAAAAAGTCTTTCTATTAGATATTCAGTAGAATCAACTATCACCAAGTATTTAAATATACAGGATGTTTCAAATTATAAGACAAACAAGGAAGATTGATAACATAAGTGTATTTCTAGATATATACAATAATTGTTAAAAAGTGTGTGAGTGACAGGGGGACATTTCATGCTTACATCAATTCCACAATAAATTTTCATGGTATAAATAACACTATTGAATGCAGGAAAGACACTTCCTTCAAAGACTCGTATAAATTTTTACCTACAAATCTTTCAAGAGTATTTCAAGATAAAGAAATTCAGAGGAATTAAAAAAGAAAGAATGGTGGATTCAAATCTAAAGAAAACAAAGATTAAGCTGATGCCTAGATCTATAGATATGTAATATTCAAGAACAGGAAGCATAATTCTTGACCAATAAATCATTCAATTACATCATTTCTACAGTTGAAAATCAGTAAGAAATCAAATTTCATATTTTTTGAACAGGAAGGAAGAGTAAAACCCATGTCCCATTCCAAAAAAATCTTTGTGGTTTATTGCATGACATTGAAAATACCTAGTATATAAAATAGAAACCATAGAAAACAAATACTTGTATTTAATTTCCTAAAATACATCTGTACTAAAATAATGTCATTAATTTATATTAAATAAACAATACAAATATTTAATTCCTCATTAAACACATAAATATATAATAGTCACAATGAAATATGTTACATATATAATGCATATTACACATATATGTTTTCAAAGTTTTTATTCACTATCTGTGAGAAAAATTAATCTCTTTATAAGATTAAAAATATTTTATCGATTCTGATTTTGACTTACTGATGATAAAAAAAAAAGAAATATATTTAAAAAAAAACATTAAAATATAATCAAAACATTTAGTAAAATTTTCCAATTAATGGGAAATTGAATTGGTTACTTCTGTTATCAAGTGTTCGCTTTGAAGTATTAATGTAGACAAAGACAATTAGCTATTGATGTACAGCCTTGAATTTTTAATCATTTTATCACATGCGTATGGGCTTTACACATATTTAATTTCAATAAAAACTGTTGCTTTCTTCATGGGAATTTTTAATTTAAAGAAAATATATTAACCATTGCATATTTTATATTTGTTTCATTAAAAGAGAAAGAGGATTTACCACAGTAGTTCCCATTAATTTTGGTAGAGTAAAAGTGACTCCTCCCTCTGGTACATAGCCAAGTTTTACGGCTGGGAGATAGAATGTTGCTTTGTCACTGGCCATTACAATATCACAGAAAGTTAGCAGAGATATACCAAAACCATTAGTGGTTCCATTCACTGCAGCTATTAATGGTTTTGTGAAGAATGCCAAGGTTAATACAAGATCTCTGAAAAGGAACAAGAAACATCGTGACAATGGCACAACCTATTACATATCATTTAAAAATGCAATAACTGCTTAAAAATAAACTAGGAGTTTTAAAGTAAACAATAAAATAAACTTAAAGTTTCAAAAAGATTTAAATATTTTTTAAAGCTAAATGATAATTTTTTACCAAAATAAAAATTGCTTTTGAATATAACAGCAGACGCAATTTATAAAATCACCTTCATTATCAACACAATGTGCCAGTTTTGTACAGTAACAAACAGTAATTTCATAAACGAGCACACAAAAATTAATTTCCATTAGAATTTGATGGTGGGGTCAGAACTTTATGCACCATTAAGGAGATAACTATTTTCAAATTTATAAAAGAAATCTAAATTTACGCTTTTCATTTATAAAAACATAGCCTTTAATTCTCTTATGTCAAATTATGAAACAGAACTTAGAAGATTTCAATTTATTATAATGAAAAGATAAATAATTTTATTTATAATTTTTATTTATACATATTACATTATGTCGTCTTTACAGAAATATTTTCTTCATTATACACAACAGAGAAATCTTGAGTTTTAATAATTCATTATAACAATTCACAGAAAATAAGAATATTTAAAACAAATGCTTTAAATACTTATGCAAGAAAATTTCAGCTGATGGAGATGGAAAGAAATTTTTATTGATCTTTATTCTGGGGTTTGAATAATGCAAAAATCTTTATTTGAATTATTCCCACACCAGAATTCAAATGAAGGCCTGGAATATAGATCCATGACAAACAGTGAACTATTTCAAACTCTATAAAAGAAATATTCCTGATAATGACTTACTGTATCTGAAAGCTCAACTCATCACCAGCTTGCTTCCTGTTTGGACCTATCAAAGGAGCGAGATCAATTCCTGAGCAAAAATAGGAGCCAGCACTGCTAAGTAAAACAGCTTTGCAGTTAGGATCTTTCTTAGCAATCACAAAGGCATCTTTCAATTCTTTTATAGCCTGGAAAAGGAAACAAGTTTAGGATAAAACCAAATACAACAAATTAGTTATTACTATTAAATGTAAACTTTTTTTTATTTTTTGCCATTAATGTGAGTCAAAATTATTTTAAGTAAATGTATGATTAAGTTAAAGTTGAAATTAAATTTTAAAATACGCCGCAAAGAGAAAAATAAGAAATTAAGTAAATTCACAGTGAACCGCTGAGAAGTTTATACATAATCGTTTAACATGACAAAACACTTTTTTTTCCCCCCATCAATATTACAACACTTCTATATATTTAATTTCCTTTATACGCCGAAATACTTTGTACTTTTTCTCATGCTCTTCCTTTTATTTAGAAATAATGAAGAAAACAATGAGATGCAAAAAATAAGGACTGTGAATAGTATGATGTAAAAGGTACCCTAATACCAAAACTGTTATGTCACAAAAATAAAAATTCACAATACTCTAAATAATTACATGTACAAATAAAAAATAAAAAATCTTCTGAAACTTCTAAAAGTGATTAGTTAGCACATATTATAAAGAGACTAAAGAACAAATAATTTTTATAATTTCTAACATGCCAACAGAATTTTTAACTTAAAAACATAAACTCCTAAAACCGACCAAACCAATTTAAATGAAATGCTAAATTCTGATAAAAAAAATTTTGGAAATCTTTTTAGTAAGAAATCTAAAAATAAAATCTGAAATTCAGTAAAAAAATTAATTTATATGAAAAAATTTGTACTAAAATTTTGGAATAAATTATCCATTACTTGTAGTTTGAAAAGATCAATTGTATAATCTATAAAATACAATATTTAGATATTAAACTAAACTATTACTATTTTTAAAAAAAAAATTTAGAAATATTCATTCATATTAGGATATTCATTCAACAACTTACTGACTATTTGTCATTTATCAGTATAAATGATTTTATTTCACACTGCAAGAAACACTGAGAACAATTTGAAAATGTTACCAATCTTTTCTAATTACACACACGTGCCCCCCTCCTCAAAATAAAAAGATAAACCTTCTGTTGAAATAAAAATTAAACAAGGATGATTTTTTAGAAAAGAATAAAATTTTATATAAAACTAGTTTTAAGTGTTAATAAATAATGCCTTGAATAAACAAAAAATATTTTTAAATGAAAAATTACAACAATCTCATTTTTTAAAATTATTTTTAAAAATGCCTTCCAATACTGATGACCTTAGAAGGTTCACTGTATAAGTAAATACAATTAGCATGTCTTACATCTATTGTTAAGCTGTTTTGCTTAGCGGAATTGGGCACCAAGATCACTTGAAAGTAATGTTTGTGTTTTTTGACCACTATCTCCTTGTAGCGATTTGCCCCTTCACTTTGCCTCACACTGCTTCTCAGAGCCTCTTCCTCTGGCTTTTTTTTCTTCGAACGTCCATTACTTGGTCCTCCATTGCTTGCCTCATACTGAGAATTCATGAAAGACTCAAACATGCAGTGCTGCATTGACATAATGGAGCCAAGATCTCTCTGATCCCGAACTGGTGGAAAAATAAAAAGTTTATACATTTTTTCAATTATAGCTAAAATTGTTATACAAATGAAAAAGATATTACCAATGATAAATTGCAAGTAATTTTACATAGAAAAATAATTAAAAGTGGATATCTGAACTACAGTTTTAATATGAGACATTTCTGGAATGATTATTGCCACAAAAAATTTCACTTAATAAAAATTTGAAATATATTTCATAAGTAAACACTCTCTTCTCCCTTGAAAGAGTAAAAATACTTAGATACAACTTGAATTATTACAGATTTTACTATTTTTTATCTGTCAAATAAAAAGAAAAGAAAATTAATATCAGCATACATCCTAGAAGGGGAAAAAATGTTGTAAGAAAAATGTTCATTTAAAATTAAAAAAACATTTGTATTCAATACAATATAAAAATGCATGAAAATTAGAAAATTTGAACTTAAAATATTTTTCTAAATATTTTATTAATAATTTTAAATTTTATAATATGCATAGATTCTGTATAGTCATACTGATTTGAGATTTCTATATAATATAACTAAGTTGGGTCTTAAATCTAACAATCATTTTTTAAACTCTTTTAGCACAGATGTATATTGGCTCATACTTTAACATAATAATTATGTATACTTATTACGAAACCTGTCAAAAATATCATGTTGCACTGCATAACTTGTTCATCATGCTTAAATTAATGATAAATACTGATTATAAGGTGCATTTTTTTAACATCAAAGTACCCTGTTTAACAGAATCAGATTTCCTCCAGCCAAAAGATCCTTCTAAAAATTTCAATTCAACAAATGAATTTTAAAGAAAATAGGAAGGCTGAAATCTGTTTTTATTTTGAATAACATTTTCATTATTTGTAAAAGAAAGCCACTTATAGCATCTGAGTATTCTTTATAACTGACAATTGGTCTTATTTCATTTGTCAAACCACATATATTTAACGATAGAATAAATTGTGATCTATTGGTTAAATATTCTAAAAATTATCTCAAGGGCCAAATATAAATAATGGTTTTATTCAAATTTCTAGTGTAGTATCAAGACTTATAATAATCTCCCATCTCCCTATCATAAAATAATTCTCTAAGAAACAGTGGAAAAAGCTCACATAATTAAAACATGTTCATTTTTTAATCTTAATTCTATCATATCCAGTAACATTTCAAGTCCTTGATCTTACTAAAGAGTTTCTTTAAATTTATTATTTGCCTATAGCAACAGTCAATGATTCTTAGGAAGGGGGGGTAAAATCAGAATTTAAAGCAGAATTCTTCTTATAAAACACAAACTTAACACACTAGTTTACACTAAAAACAATCTAAAAAAAATCAATGAGATCCTTCCACATTAAAAGAATATTAAAAGCATGGAGCTAAATTGCAAAGCCCCATTTTTAATTACAAAATAAATCATGAAAATGTATACGTTTTTTTCGGGGTCTTCTTTATAACTATCACAGTTTAAAGGTAGCGCGGATATTTAATCAATGGTTGAAATATGTCCCGAGATAATATTGTTTGGTCAATTCTCCTCTACTTTTATTGGTTGGCTTTAGGAAGAACACATTTGAAGAATGGAACACGGAATTTGCGGTTTGTTAACTAATTGATAATCGGCCAAAAAAGTGCGTTTAACGGTTGTTCTTTTAGTTTTAGATTTTTCGTTCGTCTTCTAATTAATCGGTTCTGAAAGAATCGTTCTTAAGAATATAATGGCCTTCTCTCTGCCCCCTCCGGAATTAAGAATCAGTGTATCAGATGCACTCGGGAATTTGGAGAAGAGAAATCTTGGGTGTAAAAAAAAAAAAAAAAAAAAACGCAAATTTTGCTGGAAAACGAACTATTTTGCCGATCACCCATGAAACTTCACACAGCGTTCTAAATCCATAAGTTTAACCATAATTATACGGCCCAACCGTACATTTAAATTTAAGCACAATGTATACTTATTCCATTTTAGAGCTACCAAATTTTTTAGATTAATGATGAAAAATGTAACGATTCGATATATTTATATAATAGATACAGATATATTAATTTTTACTTTAAAAGTACCTGCTAAATTTTTATTATAGATCAGCTTGAATCCAACCATGGTCGATGCTCTTTTTATTAAGCTATCAAAGGCAATTGTAGATGTCACTGAAAATTTCAAATTTTTGGAAATAGTTCATGAAGCAAATTACACTTTCTTCCCCGCACATTCTCAGTAAAACTACAATATAAAATTTTAAAGAAAGTGTCACACGTTCCGCTTAAGATGCTGCAATTTATTTTTGTTTAAATAAATCATACGATTTTTTTATGCATATTTATTTCAATGTCGCTGTCAATTTTGGAAAAGAAATGTATTTTTTGAAACGGCAATATGAAATTTGGCGGTAGAACCAAATTTTCGAAATGAGTTAGAACCAAAATTACGTATCACAGACACATAGATTACATAGTAGACACAAATTGCGTAGCATAAAGTACCTTCCAAGACAACCGAATGAATAATTACAATAATTACAGAAAGCTGATTATCAAATTAAACTCTCGACAGTTATAATCAATATGTATAATGACTCTTTGGACCCCATAAATCTTAAAAACCTACAAGTACAACTCAGCAAACTCAAGCGAAAAGAAATGTTTTGAGAACCTTTACTCATTGATAATTGTGTTCATCACAAATCAATTTCCCAACGACAGACAGACGATTCTTCTTTGGATCAGCTAGGTTTCTCTTCTTAAAAAGGAAGCATGCTACCAAAATAATTAAAAATGTCATTTTTGAACAGCTCCAGGGAGAACAAATAAATATTAAAGAAGACTCACGGCGATCTTCTTCTAGAATACCACTTGTAATAGTGTGGTCAGATGAAGATACCATCATAATTCTAAATATTATAGCAAGTAAATTTAGTGAAGAAACTGAAATCAAGCTCTCCGGGAATTATTTGAAATGCTTTGCGCCCACTGAAAAGCTTTTACAATTACTAATGGCTTTCTTTAAAAACAAGGAAATAAGCTTTTTCCGGACAACGCGGAAATCAAGTAGGCCAACTAAAGCTGTAATTAAAGGTCTCCCTATTTCCACAACAGCAGCTGACACTGAAGACACTTTTTCGAGCAACTTACAAAATAATAAAATTACTCAATTACCAAACAGATCCACGAAATTACTATCAATATGACAAACTATCTTTCCTAGGATTGTCAGAAATCTAAAGATTTTCAAGGTCAAACGACTCTCTTATCTCATGGTCCGTATAGAGAAATACAACCGTAGACAAGGAGTTATTCAATGCTTTAACTGTAATTACTTCCATCATGGAAGTAGCAACTGTAGCCAAAAGCATGTTGCTTAAAGTGCGGGAGAGGGTCCCATTTCTTTAAAGAATATTCCATTGCAGGATACATTGAAAAGGCCACCTGCATTAATTGTGGACTTCAAGTATACTTTGCCACCTGGAAAGGATGTAAAAATTATGCAAAGCCTTCACCCAAAAATACCTCAAAAAATATGACTCCTCAGCAGAGAGCTTTCAAGCCAAGAACAGTTTAAGCGCAAATTTCTTTTGCGTCTATGCTGAAAAACCCTGTTACCTCCCAGACTCAACCTGTAACGATTGTATCTCCTAACATTCCCCAACAGGATCAAGATCATCTAAAAAAACACTATACGTGTTAAAGGAATTCGCATCTATACTAAACTTCACTGGAGGACTATTGTACTATCGATTACTGACTATCGACTATTGTAATATAAGAACCCAATTGAAAAACTGCAAGTCTTCACTGGTTCCTTTGACCAGATAGTAACTAGATTTTTCTAGCTCCACCCATCATATAAAGACTAAATGTCTCCTTTCTCTTGTAGATTAAGCCTCCCATCATACATAACTTCTGCCAATAAAATGTCTAACTTTGTAAATAATTAAAACTTTGTAATATTTAAAAAAAAAAAATGAATGTAAAGAAATTTCTAGTTAGAACATAAGTCCAATTTTTTTCTCTTAATTTATTATTTTTATCTTGTGCCAAATTTAATTACCACGATTTTCCGGCCTGTAGTCCGTTAACATCTCAATTTCATAGTGCGGATTATAAGCTGCTGCGTACAATATGCGAACACTTATTTTGGAAATCTTATAAAAATAAATAAATTATCTTTTAAAGATAAGGAAAGAAGCGTAACAATTGAAGATGTTGGAAAGAAACAGAACTTGAAACAAAAGCAGACAATATGTGATGCGTATTATGCTCGTGAATGAAAAAGACCTAGAAAAGAAAGGATTAAAAGTACCTCATAGAAGGCCAAATTAATAATCAACTGTGATACTAATCAAGGTCTAGCAAATATATAATAATCTTTCTAGCAAATATGAAAATTAAAAGTCCTCGTTAAAATTTAACGCAAAGTTCTTAAATGAACATTTTCTTTCCAGTTTACATTATTTTTTGTATTTTTAAAACTAAAAAACATTTTATAATTTTTCAGTCAATTGTATATTAAAAAAAAAAAAAAAAAAAACTTAAGTAGATCAGAAGCAGGCGCGAATCGTTTGTGCTATTGCGCGAGCTATTTTTTTTTTCCAATTCCTTCTATTAGCTCACACTCTCCCTATATATATCTTGTTCAAATTTTCAATCGTTCATAAAATACTTTTTATTCATACACTCAAGTTCAAATACATTTTTTTAAAACTTGTAGTGAATGACACTTGATGTTAATACAGTTTTTTCAAATATTAATTCAGTATTTAAATTTAATTAATTAATTTTAGTTTTCTTTTATATTTAAGTTGCATGTATCTACTAATAGATGGCGCCAGATAAACTTAAGAAATTCATGAAAATTATTTATAAAGGACTTTCTGCAATAGAGTGAAAAAAAAGTAGGAATTGACTTAAAAAATAATCTTTTTTATATTACTTCTTTTAACTGAAAAGTACACATTGCAGGTTATATAGGACTGTGGATTACAATCAAGATATTACGGTAGTTCTAAAATACTGGTTATAACATGGCATTATGTTATATATTTTTTAAAAAGTTAATTGGAAATTTATTTTTATAGCAATACAGTTTTGTAACTGATTTTATACTTGATAAAAAAAATTCATGTACTTTTTATGTATATATTTATAATTATTAATGTTCCGAAATATGTATTAAAACTAAATTAACGAATCAAATTATTACAGTCTAATATAAGAAAGACAAAGTGAGATGTTAAATTGATGATGGACTTACTTATATTTTACTTTCAGAAATAAGAAGTGAAAGGATATTTTAAATTTTCCCCCATCAGAAATGTAAAAACCTTTACTTTTTAAAAAAAAATTAATGAAAATTTTAAAGTATTATATTTAAACAAACCGGAAAAATGCAGAGCAGTCACCCCTTGATAAATTATGTTAATATCATGTAACTCCATTTTTGGACTTTGCCTTTGCTAGGAAGGAGTCCTTAAAGTTCTGTAGGTACACGTATCCAGCTTAAGCCACTGGCTGAGGAATGATTATGTAAATCCATCAAATTGCAGGGATGCTGATTTTGGCGTTTTATCCGCTGTTCCAACAGGTCCCACTGATTTTCGAAAGGGTTCAAGTTAAGGTTATTTTACAGGCCACTCGAAGTGTAATAGCGTGTGGAAGGGATTTTATAGTTCATAAAACCAGTCACATATGCATTCAGCCTTGTGAACTATGCTGTAGTGATCTTGAAAAATGGGGTTCAACAGCAAATATGAAGATGTTGGCTAAAATATAACACTTGATCATCCAGAACGTTTAAATAAACATGCTGGCTCATGTCAGTGAGCGGGCCCAATCCATAATACGAAAAACATCCTCAGATCACAGACCCACCTATAACTTGAACCTGATCTTCTACGCATTGGTTTGGTTTGTCGCTCTACGGTCATTTTGTGCACACTTTGGGCTAATTAGACCGGGGCCTACAGTTTAACATGGATTCCGAACCACTAATAAACATCCGTGCCACAGGCCGCTCCCCACATTGAAAATGAAATGCGTCATTTGGCATTACGTGCACTTGACACAGTGCGTTATTTAAATGAAGTCAAAAGTTGATCAGTCATAACTTCCGCTTGCAGCGCGATTCATCCGACTACATCACATTCAGCCAGTCAGTTATTGATCACGTTCTGTGATTTCTGGTACATTGAAGATATTTAACTTTATATGTCTGTGTGAACAATGACCTCTTGCGAAGTACACGATTCCAAATTTCCATTGGATGCAGTTCCCGTCGAAATGTTCTCTAAAAAGTTAGGATAGACTTTCATTCATACTGCAGCAATTCAAGTTTGAAACGATTTTGATTCACAAGCCATGAAATTCGTCTCCGGTCGCTCTCAATTATGATCTTTTTCAGAACACATATCTGACATTTTTTTTTTTTTTTATGGCCACGTGTGTTACACCATTGGTTGTAGACACGTTGAATAGTCCGCTGCGAAACATCAACAAATACGGTAACTCGTCGTATGGCTATTGGCAAGGCCAACACGATTGTCCCTTTTTTTTCCCACTCTGTCACATCCTTGGATTTACCCATCTCTACACACAATTCCCGCTTGGAACAAAAATGTCTCGCTAAAAGTTATTGCTTTATAATCACTTAAGTAAGCCACAGTAGTTGAGCAAGTGGCTCGATCGTTGAGTTTAATGACACCTGAGTTTTCAAGCCAGAGAGACTAATTTTTTTGTCAGGGAAGCTTATTTACTACTTAGTATAAAAATGTAGTTATTATTTATCTTCTGCGATTGAGTTATAATTTTTCTCATCATGTTTTATGAGAGACTTTCTCTGAATATAAAACAAGAGATTTGCCTATGCATAGTTTCTTAAACCTTAAAAAAACTACTACAAATACTTTTTTTTTTTTTAAATGGACTTCTATTATTTTTTTGTGTGACGTGTAGCCAACAATTACGAAAGAATTTTTTATTGATTATTTCTAACTAAATAAAAACATTTTTATTGCCATTTGTAATTTTTTTAAGAAAATGATGAAACATTTAAATACTGATTTTCCAATTACTTGATTTAAAAAAAGTTTTACATAAAAAAAAATGTGTGTAAAGACAAATATGCAAGCAAAGAACACTGCTGTTCTTTAAATAATTTTATTGCTTGGTTATTAAAATTACAGAAAATAGCTTTAAAGAAAACAAAACATAAATTATAATAAAAGTGAAAATAATAATTGAAATGATAATTAACAATTTTATTTCAAGCTTAAATAATTTATATTTACAAAGAATTTTTAGTAAGTTACTTACGAAAAAAAAATGCATGCTGTTTTAAAACTGTTGGTCAATAATATCAGCTTTAATTAGAATTCCAAAAATATCTAATTCATAATAAAATGGATTTTAAGGTGAATTTTTTACTTAGCTACAAGCTGTAATCTGTTAGCTATATACAACTTTTGTTAGCATATAATTCATATTTTCTAAAATGAAATTAAAAATACAACTATTTTATTTTAATAAAATAGTTGTAATTAATGTTAATAATAATGTTAATTAAAAATACAACTATAGAATTTTTAAAAGATTTTTTTTTATTGGCCTTACTAAGTTTTCTGCTATTAAGGTGCATAAAGTTGACATTCTGAAGAGTGTCCCAAAATTCCCACAAATAATGCTTTTAATAATGGGTACAAGAAGTTTTGTTTTAGAAAACAATTTGGCATACCCCCTCCCACACACACACCAAACCAAAAAGGTGCATTTTGTAGGAAAATCAGCAATTTCATTAACAAACATTCAAGATTATTTAGGATTTCAAATGTGTGAATTTTAGGACACACAGTATTTAAAATTGCCAAATTTATGGATTTCTATTTTTATTTAAAGCAATCATTTTCAAATATAAATTTCATTATCTGCAATTTGAAACAGCCAAGTTACTGGTGCTATTTTGAATTATATATTAAATTTGAAAATACCAAGTTGCAGGAACTTCATGTTCATTGAGCACACTGATATAAGCAAGAGCAATTTATTTTTTCATTTAATACATGTATAGTTAATCTAGTAACTTATTACTTGTCTCCACATTTAACGAATGCATGACATCTAAATGATTTTTCAATACATATCATCCTTGCTAATTGATTCATATACCAAAGATATATTACTTGTCTCCACATTTAATGAACGCATGACATCTGAATGATTTTTCAATACATATCAAGCTTGCTTAATTGATTCACATACCAAAGATATATTTTAAATTCTTTTTCTAAGAGTTATCAGACAATTTTACCAAGATAAATTTAATTTATTTTAGCTTTAGAAAAATAAAACATAATTAGTTTGTATCTTTTTCTTTGTTGTGCATTACATAAAGAATTAACTTAGCATAATTTGAAATTTCAGCACTGAAAAAGAATGCAAAATTTTCTTCAAGAGTTAAAAACGGTTTATTTAGATCATGATAGTAATTAAAAAAAAAAAATGATAACTGATAACGTAAGAAAATAAGAATTGGTTGGTTACTACATCAACATAAAAAGATGTTAAAAATTAAATAACAATGGCTTTTCAAGAATACATTGCAAGCTATTTAAAATTTTAAGCAAGATAAAATTTATTCCAATTTTATTAATATCATCAATAATTTATTAAGGTATTTCTTATCATTACTAGGAACATTTAATAAATTATGTTATTGATACATTATAATAATAAATGAAACAAATCAAATGTATTTGTTTCTCCATCTTAAGTTTGAAGTAGTAAAGTAAATCTATAATTTCAATAATAAAAATAATAAAAATTTAATTTGTTAATAAAAAAAGGATTAACATAAAAATAAAATGCTATACTATTAGAAATACTTTTAACAACAATAAATTTTAAAAAAATGTTACCTTGTTCACAAGCTTCTTGTAATATAATTCTTCTAAATTCATTGTTCAGTCCAGAATCCCACATCTTAGTTAATTCTAGAGGCTGCAAATTTACTCGTAAGTTAGGCGCCTTTTTTGCAGCTCTAATATGTTCAGGATTTGAATTTAGCAGGTTTTGATAACGTTTAAAATCCTCAGATAATTCATCAAAACTACTCCTACTAAAGGGTTTAATCTTAGATTTGGAGGAAGATGAATTCTTACTGTTCAACATTACTGGTTTTCGTAAGCCACTATTTGGTGGGGAATTACCATTCTTTATAGATGGAATATAGTTTTTCTGTTTCACTACATCTGATTTTACTTTAGATTTATCCAATTTTATTTTAGAAGAATTAGATTTCGCTTTTGTCGGATCAGACTTGACCTTGGGTCCATTAGACATTTTTGTTACAGGTTCATTTATTTTACCTCTTGCCAATTCTGTTGGCTTTGACATTAAATGAGGTGCAAGTTTGTATCGTACATTAACTTCATCATCTATAAATTGCTGTGCAACTGGAAGTGATTCTGACTTGACAGCAATTTTTTTCTTGTTACCAATGGAAGTTTTTTTATTTATCTTCCCATTCCCACGAGTTTGCTGTCCTTTTTGTCTCTGATTTAACATTGCCATTTTGCTTTTTTTTCGAGCCAAGATGTTCAGAGCAGACTTTTGCTTAACTCTCTTAGCATTTTTAATTTGTGCAGCAGATTTTAATGTCCTCAAATTTTTTCCCGTCCCAGCAATTCTTCCTGTGCTTCGTTCTGAATGACGGATATAATCAGGTCTACGTAGCAAATTCTTGAAACTTGTTTCATGAGCCCAAGAGATCTCATTCAGATTTTCATACAGACCTTTCAATTCTCTTTTACCTTTTGGCTTCTCTTTAGTGGCTTCAATTTCTGGCATAAGTATTTTATCAGAACTTTCTGCAATTGGATTACTATTAACTCGAGGTTTTAGAATGCTAGTAAAGGAACCCGGAGAATAGCCTGTAACTGAAACTGTACTACTTGAGCTAGGCCACCCCATAGAACTGGTTCTGTTGCATGGACTTGAAAGTATCTTAGGATTGGGCGGAGGCACGAAAGGGGCTATTTCAGCTTCATTTATCAATAATTCTTTTTTTGCCATGGATTCAAAGCATTTGTTATTTTTTTTGCCATTCAAACATCTTTGAGTACTTGACAACTTTCTTATAGAAACATTAGCAGACTTTTCATTAGCTGAAGATAATCTTACTTCTAGTATTTCTATCTCAGAATCTGAAGAATCTTCATCACAATTAATAAGCGTAGGTTCCAAGGATTTACTCTTGGATTGTTTGGTATAACTAGCAGTAGAATTTCGTGGTGTATTTTCAGGTTTAACAGATGAATTTCTTTTAAAACTTTTTTTTGAATCTGTAGATTCAAATTTTTTTTTCCTCTTTCTAGATAAATATTTGTTTTCAGAAGGTACTACTGAGTTCTTTGAAAGTAAAGAATTGCCAGCATCTTTTGCTGAAATATCCCCTTTAATTGCAACTGAGGGCAGAGAAGGATATAAAATAGGAATCTTTTTAGAATTTGCTATATATGAAATATCAACTGAACTTTCACTAGGAGTTGAAGATGAAACACTAAATTCACTGCCATCTACTACAAAATGTACATCTTCATCTACTTGTAGATTTGAGCGAGAAGTACGTGCTTTAACTGGGGTCAAACACGGTGGTTCCATGGTATTAGTAACGTTCAACTAGAAAGAAGAAAAAAGGCAAATTAACTTCAAAAATAAACTCTAGAATATATAATATCCATATAAAAAATAATATTTGGTAGTTAAATTCAAATTACATTTGGTAGATATAATTATATAACAATCTATTGTAGTTTATTATGATATACACATTTGATATTGTTAAACTAAAATAGGCATTTTGTTAAGAAATATTATAATGAAAAAAAACCCTTTTCATTTCTAAAAAATTGCACCTAAAATTTCAAATAAAAAATTACACAATATAGAGCAAACTGTTTCCTGCATTATAATGTGGAAGTTTAGCATCACACCTATAAGAACAAAACATGAGCATGCTGATTTAATGGAGGTCTACAGTGCACCACTAAATAATTTTGAATTTTCCCATTAAAGGCTTCGGCATGTCCATAATTTTATCAGAATATATGATTCCCTTAAGACTATATAAATTAATCAATAAAAACTCATTAAATTAGAACTAAACAGCTTATAATTGATTGGAATTTCTATAACTTATGTTTGAAAACTGTTGCCATCTATAAATTTTAAAAGAATTTAATTTGAAGTAAATTTAAATTCTTCCAATTAAATCAGATTCGCAAGTCCCACCATCCCCAAAACACACACACCTTTACAATAAAGTGAAGATCACAGATCCTTTACAGAATATAATTTTTAATTGCATAAAATAATTTAGAATTTTATTATTTAAAACTAACGATCTGTGAGGATTTTTAAAGCATTTTAAGTGAAAAATGTTTTAACCATAAACTGGCATGTAGAGATTGATTTTGAAATAAACTTTCATTATTATTTTAATGAATTATATTGAAAATATCCATTGTAAATACATAAGGGAGAATAAATACAAAATTAAATTGTTTTCTTCATTCGAAATTTCTATTTTTGTAATAAAATCAAAGGTGATATTACAAGTAAATTTTATTTTAAAGCACGCTTTCTGTCACAGTAAGCTTTTCCGTTTTCACAGCAGAAATAAAAATGCAAATTATTTTATTTCAAAGGATTATGAGTATTAAAAACATTGCTTCATATTATGAATACTTCCACTTTTGGCTAAAGAAAATATTGGAATTGCAATAATAAAGAGAAAGTATTGAATGGCAAAACATTTGAGCCATTGTAAGTAATTTAACATGTCAAGAACTTCAAATCTTATACAAGAGATTTTTCACATTTCACACACAAAAAATAGTTTTAATAACATTATTATTATTATTTTTTTTTTGTTTTTGTTTGTTTAAGCTTAAAGAGGGGAATGCCTTACTCGGTACATACATCTGCTAGTGCTTCTAATTCTGACACCTCTTTTTAAAAAAGTAGCGCATTAAAAAAAAAAAAAAATGATTTCTTCTTCTTTGTGATTTTCCTTTTATTTTAAGGAGAAATAGATATCCTGCTTTCTCTAATAAATACATCTCATCTCATTTCATTTCTAGATGTTGTTACTTATCTTGCTACTATTGCATATAATTAAATTTTTATAGGTTTAGTACATTTTATATCGTGGAAATTTGCTTATCTTTCATGTTCTCAACTTCTATGCATTTACTGATTTAAAATTAACTTCATATAGAAGTTTGTTTATGTGCAATTTTGAAAAATCCTACAAAAATTCATAGTTTGGTACAAAGTATCAATGTGTTTTCTAAAATTGATTTTACCATAAAAGAATCTAATCACATTTTTCACTATCAATTGTATTTATTTGTGAAATAGCTTAGCATAGCAGCAGCTTAATCCTCATTCAGCACCATTTGTCTTAGATCGAAGGAAGGTGCATTCCAAACAAATGCATACTTCAGGCATTTTTTCTTCATACAGATTTTCAAATTGGTATTATTGCCCGAAAGTTAAAACATTCAGATACTTCTTACTTTAAAATTATTCTTTAAGCATTTTAATCCAATATCCTCCATAAAATTAATTTTTACTAGTTTATCTCTGCAATTAATATATATTAACTCATCGGCCTTTAAACTTTACAAAGCTGAAATTATGCTGAATTTGTTTAAAAAATATCATCTGCAAGAAAAGGTGTAATGGTAGCTTTCAATTGATGTTTCTTCAGTAAAGATTGTACAAACTTAGGGGGATAAAAAAACCCTTAATTTTAACACAAACTGTTTATCCATAGTTCTTTTACAACAATATTAAATTATTTATTTTGACAATTTTATCCATTTTCAACATATCAATTCAATGTCATTTCCAAATCAAAATTGCTTTCTGCAGCAGTTATTTTAAATCCATCTGCAATTACAAAATTATACAGAAAGCTTCTTTACAATAAGCTACTTCGTTTCATATACCAAAGGATCAAATTTATTTTTTATCCAGGCATATTGTAACATGGTTTTAATAATGAAATTAAAGCGATGAAATTTTAATTTAGAGATTTTAAAGAGATAAAACGAAATAATAAAAAGCCTTTGCAGTTTCAATCTTTACTATACAGAACAATCTACAGAACCCACGGTTTAATCTACAGAATAAAAATTATGGAGCATTTAAATCCTGTTTAATATTAAACAATTAAAAAAAAAATCACACTCATCTCAATGAAGAAATAATATCACACTCGCCTATAGTATTAACAAACTGATGCACTTATTATTTGATTTTTAGTTTGAATTAATTTTTATAAAAAGTAGAATGTATTTCAATTATTTTGGTTTAACCTAATTATTTTAACTTTAACTAACCACATATTAAGATTAAACCAACTAGTAAACATATCCTTTTTTTTTTTATCCAAATTATTTTGTAATCATTATAGCTGAACAAAAAACTTACAAAAAAAAAAAAAAAAAAAAAAAAAAATTACAAAAAAATCTCTATTTCAAATGACTGTTAGCATATGGATTTAATCAACAAATGCCATAACTAATAAATGTGTGGATAATAAATGACATGAAACAAATGAGATTTTAAAAGACTGCAAATGCAACTGTCATTTCAAAAATAATAACAACAACAATAATAATGAAATTCTTCAAAAATAATAAACAATAAATTCTATAATTAATTTTTATAGATTTTCATTTTGTAAATATTTTAAAAAACAAGAAAAAATATGAATGGTATTGTCGTTTGTTTTTTTTTCTTATTAAAATATAAAGATTTTATTCACAGTAATAATAGACAATACAACTGTCATAACAAAATTAAACAAAATGACATGACATGCATGCGATTAAATTATACAAACATTGTAGAAATTAAGCCAACATTTTAAAATTCTGATACTTGTTAAAAAAAATAATAATTAATCTAAATAATGAAAACTACTTCGAAAATGTTAAGGATAATAGTTATTCTCTAAACGAATTTCGCTTATCTAAAAAAACTTTTCTATGTAAACAAAGAGATCAAAAACACATAACCAAGTACGCAGTGAAAAAATATTTAAAATTCCTACCTTATTTTTAACACATTTTGTTGACTTTGATGTCTTCATTACAGACGTTACCTTTTTCAAAATTTTAATGAATTTGTAGACTCCCAACACATAACTATAAAAATCATACACAAATATTCGTGTAAATAACCGATTACAGAGCCGCGAAAATACCGACACACGGTGAATTGAACTCGGGATAGGTTAAACTGGGCTAAAGATAAAAATACCAAATAAATTGAAATAATGGATCATTTCCAAGATAACGATATCAGATTATGTCAAACATAAGAATGACAGTAGTTAATATCGCTCTACATCCAACACGTTTTGAAATTAAATTTTCCGTACCAAGACAATCAAATTTTCATAAAGGAGCAACTTTAGGCGCCTTTGCCGATGCCACCTACAAAAGTTGACAAAACAGTTCTTCACTTTTTGAGCACGATTCAAAAAAAAAAATCAAGATAAATAAGATTAGTAATACAAATTTTTGATTCAAACAATAAATTTATAATTTTAAAAATACTAAAAGATGTATTGAATTCCTCAATTATTTTTATTCTACCAAGTAATATCTTATTTTTTTTATTTCTAAATGAGCTTTCAAAATCATTTTCCGTAAAAAGAATGAGAAAAATAAACAATACTTGAATTAAATATATTTCAATTTAGAAAAAATAATAGGTTTTCTTGCTTTTTTTTACAACTGATCCAAAATCATAAATCGAGCAATAAAAAAGAAATAAATTAATAAATAAAAACTCCGACGAAAAAAATCATTTTATTTTAATTATTTGAAAAATGATAAATTTGAATCAAATGTATTGTTGGACTACAAAGCTTAAAAATTTCCACCAGTGTAACTCAATGTCGTTGAAAACCAGTACGGATACGGACAAGGACATATCTGTTACGGAGTACCTGTGGAGTAAATATACCCTTAAAACCTCCACATAATCCTGTTATTAAAAATTACATTTATGCGTTAAATTTCTATAAAGATAGTAGCGGAAAGGAATTTCAAATTTGTAATTTTTTATACAGTTTAACGTATTTTAGTGCGATAGCATATTAGAAATAGTGAAGCATATTAATATATATATATATAGGAATGTTTAAGCATAAATGTTGTGTTTATACGCAAACGCGGGATAACATATATTGGAAATTGCACAAATTATTTCTCTTTTTTGTGATGAGATATTTACAATGGTTTTCTTTACAATAAAGCTGAAAACGATTTGGGGGTAGATGGATTGACTGAAGTGAGCTGTTAGATGACCACCATGATCATCCAATCAATCTTGCTTTGATTTCTTTTTATGAAATCCATTTTAATTAAACATCTCGTCTCAAAATTCTTGATAGGTGTTCAACTGTTCGAGAAAAATACTGAGATTTTCGAATGTGTATCCCAATCAATACACGAGTTTCTACGGTCATGTAAACGTTTTTTGATCAATTGTAAAGTGAGTGGTTGTAATAAAATAAATCAATAAATAATTTTCCATTTTTTTCTTCTTCTTTTTATTTGCCTGAATGTATCACTTGTGACCATAAATTACTGTATGAAAATTATTTATATTAAAAAATTATTTTCTGCATAAAAATTATCCTGAAATTTTTTTACCTTCTGTATGTTTTCCACTGTTATTTTTAATTGTTTCCTCTGTCAATGTTTTACATCTGATAACTAGCAACATATGTTCCTTAAAATGCTTTTTATATTTTATATATTCTACTTCTGCATTGCCGCGACAGCCCCACGGTGAGCCAAGGTTGACTGTCTACTCGCAGATTTCGAGACAGGAGATGTTTTCTTTTTACGTTATAGGGTTGTCAGCCCTACGCCCATATTTTATATAAATGCTCTTATATTTATTGATATAATGCTTATAATATATATATATATATATACATATATACATAGGAAAATAAAAATTAATGTTTTTATGTTGCAAAACCTGTTCTTCTTAGCTCCTTCAAAGAACAAGGCTTGTATCAATGGGGGAACAATGATTTAAATTATTCTAAAGGGCCTCCAAACTTTATGTTTATCTTTCGTTTTATACGAGAAATATTTTTAAAAATACCTTAAAATCCATTAAAACAAATCTTGTAACGGCATGTTCGCTGATAACTAGCTATTTGATGGCTATAGTTACTTTTCTTATCGTATATGTTTCTTTCATATTTTAAACTGAACGTGTTTGTTTATTTTAAAGTCTATTATTTTTTGTTTCCATTTTTAGGTTTTAATATTTTTTAATATATTTCACGTTTTTTTATTCAAATTTTTTTTTATGCCAGACGTTAAATTTAAATTCGTGATTATGATTTGAAACTAGAATTTCTATACATGTATATTTATACTATTGCTATTTAAAATTATAATACTGTATAAATATAATATAATATATAATATAATAATGTGTAATATAATATAATATATAAATATAATATAATAATATGAGGTTTCCTGCAAATGTCTGTTACTTTCTTTGAGTAAAGTTTTGTATTGCAATAAATGAAAAACTTATTCATTTATTGATTTGTCGCTCTACGGTCCTCTCCTGTCTCCCGAGGATTTAACCTACAGTTTAAAGTGGAGGGACCTACAGTTTAAAGTGGATTCCGAACCACTACAAACATCCGTGGCACCACCGGGACTCGAACCCGAAACCCAGAGCGCTAGCCACTCGACCATTCAGGCCCCTTCATTTATTTGAATACAGAAAAATTAAATTTCTGACAATAATGAATTGATATAAAACGTAATTTCTGATAATTAAAAAATTGACAATATTCAGTGTTGTCTGATGAACGACTAATCATTTTAATTTATATCTCACTTGGTAGAAATTTATAATAAAAAAGCACTTTGGGCAATTATAGTTTATGCTTGATGTGCAGTGATCTATTTTCTTTTAAATAATCGTCGTATAACGTAGTCACTACCTTAGAGTCTGATTTCCATAATTAAAATTTTCTTTATTTGAATTATACAGATTGTATAATTTTCTGTTGTATAATATTTTTTTTGTTCTAATGCAGCTGGCAAACTCTTAGACACTTGTCTTTGATGCCTTAAGGCTAACTCCGCACCGACGTTACTCACTTAGCACTACCCAGGAGGTGCGTGTAGCTTGAAGATAAGCTACGGACGCGGAGTAACAATACCTCCGTAACGCTCTACGGTCATGTTAGAACGGAACCTACGATTTAAAGTGGATTCCGAACCACTACAAACATCCATGGCACCACCGGGACTCGAACCCGAAACATGTGGTACCGAGTGCCAGAGCGCTAGTTAATTTTGATCTCATTAGCGATGATAGAGAGTGATAGTGTGATATTTAATTGATTATCTATTGATAGTGTACGATTTAACTTTTTTAATGGTTACGAAGTGTTACTGTTTGATACTTCAAAATTTTCACAAATTGATCATTTATTTGTAAATTAAGAAATGAAATATTTCTTTCTTCCGTTGTAATTATTTATATCACTATAAACTTATTATGTCGTAAATGTAAGAAGACTAATGAGAAAAGAAAAAATAAAAATGTTTTTTGATTTGAATGATAAAATGTAGCTCATTAAAATATCTAAAAAGGGAAAAATAATAATAATGTGTAAAATATCATGAAAAAAAATTAGATATAGATATATTTCGTAGATTTGTAGAGTCATTAGATTATTGTAGTAGTAGTATTTCATGTAGCTTATTTGACTGCAATTCTACGAAATATATATATATATATATATTGTAGAATTGTAGAATCAAACAATCTCTCCGAAATTCTGTATTTATTTAGAAATATTATAACTATTGAAACAGCTGAAAGTGATCATTTTTCGTTTTATGATATTTTACACATTTATACAAAAAACCAACAAAACCAACATATATATTAAATAAATATAATGACAGAAGTACGGGAAGGCTTTATTTATGTAATGAAAAGACTCTTTAAATAAATAAAAAAAAAAAAACGGCAAGAACATTTTTTTTTAGTTAACGTTTCAAAAGGTTTTTAAAGAAAATTTATTGAAAATTCGAGGAAAAGAAAGTTAAACTCTATGAGCGTGCCTTTAACAATAATATATTTGATTTTTAAGGCCGATTCCACTTTTATATATAAAATTTGAATTAATACAAAGATTGGGAAAGAAATTATTTTACGAGGATTATTTTATGAATCGGACCAATTAAATAATTTATCCATCTAAAAATTTGTTAAAAATAACAAGTAATATAAAAAAAAAATTTAAGTCAATTCTTACTTTTTTTCACTATATTGCAGAAAGTCCTTTATAAATAATTTTCATTCAATTTTTTAAGTTTATCTGGCGCCATTTATTGGTAGATATATGAAACTTAAATCTAAAAAAAACTAAAATTAATTAATTAAATTTAATTACTGAATTAATATTAGAAAAAAACTGTATTAACATCAAGTGTCATCCACTACAAGTTAAGAAACAGTGTATTTGAACTTCAGTGGATGAATAAAAAGTATTTTATGGCCGATTGAAAATTTGAACAAAATATATATATAGGGAGTGCGTGAGCTAATAGGAGGAATTGAATTAATAAATTAAAATTTCCTGAATTATATTAAAATATTATATCAACAAATTAACGTCAACAAGAGTGATGTTAATTTGTGAAGTGAGGTATTTATCAACATCAAAAAGCGTGCGTACCACAGTTCTATATTCTGTGAATATAGAATGTGGTACGCACGATATTCTGTGAATAAAGAACTGTGGTATCTGTGAATTTATCTTATTTTATCTGTGGGGTTATTCTGTGAATTTTTATTTTACGTGTAACAAGTACAAAAATATCTTATTGAACATAGTTTTGAACTTTACCTAGAATAACTGTTCACAGAATATGAAATTGTGGTATCCACTCTTCTTGATGTTGATGAGTACTTCATTCTTCACTACCGAATCCAAACGCACTTCAAATATTCATCATAGTGATCAAAATTATTATTCAATAGAAGTCGCCAGGAGCGGTCTAACAAGCGAGTTGGATTTCCGAATTGTAGAAGCTCCTCTTTGTAACCCAACAAACTTTGCTGCACAGAAAACTCCCGTATATAATCTGGAATGGCTAAGATAAATCCATTAACCAATTTGATTCGGTTTGTCGCTCTACGGTCATTTTTGCATACTTGGGTTAATTAGACAAAGACTTACAATTTAAAGTGGATTCTGAACCACTCACAAACATCCATGCCACTATTAAGATTCAAACCTGAAGCCTTCTGTACCAGAGGCCAGAGAGCTAGCTAATTGGCAATCAGGTCGCCATCCATTAACCAGAGAATTCTTCCATTGGGTGTGAGCAAGTGAAAATAAATGCGAACCCTTCAAATGGTGTTTGTTTTAAAGTGTGATGACACCTAGAAGTTGTTGAGATTTTCTATGATGAGTTTGATTGATTCAGACCACATCATTCAATTGAATGTTTAATCAAATTTCTCACTGAATTACTAGTAATATTATCAAGATTACTATAAAGCATCATTAAATTAAAGAAAGTCGCAAAAAATCAAACATCATTGAATGTTCATTTAAATAACTACTTTAATAGACAGGTCTAACATTGATTTATATTAAATGAGTTTAAAGTTAAAGAATTAGACTCTTTGTTATAATTCATTTGATCCTCCTATTCTGTTACTTAATTTTCCTATCATGAAAACCAGATTCAGATAGGTTCAGGATCAGGTTCTACTTAAATATAAGATAAAAGGTTAAAAATCGTCAAAATCTCTAATAAATTTGGGAACAATAGATGTTTTTAATACGCTTTTATTAGTTTCACCTGTATGTTAGTTTGTATGTAACTGACTCTTTGGGCTCCATTTTGCCCTACTTTAAGCGATCAGATTTCATTTAAACGTTGTAGACTTATCAAGGACACTAAAATATTTTGATAAGTTTATTATCTCATCATGATTAAGATCGCCAGGATGAGTGATTTTATTTTAACTTATGAAGAGCAATTGCATGTCTTAGAATCAAAGTACCTAAGACATGCAAATCTACGTGGAACAGTGGCACAACGGATAACGCGTCTGATTACGGATCAGGAGATTCCCAGTTCGAATCCTGGCTGGCTCGACATATTCGCATTTAGCCTTTGTTTTACTCACAATTAAATTATTGTAAGAACTATAGTACCAGTCCTCCATACCGGGACCTCATTTAAATGTTATAGTTTAAAAACACGCTTTTAGAGTTAATCAAACTAAAAAATGAATTATAGTTAAAAAACACGCTTTTGGAGTTAATCGAACTAAAAAGTAAAAAAAAACTAACTAAAAGTACTTTTTAGTTTGATTAACTATAGAAGCGTGTTTTTTAGTTTTTTTAAACTATAATTTATGCGACAAAACAAATTCTAGAAAACGACATTAGCGTACCGTAGTGGTGTTCACCGTCATAAAGAGGCCAACAATGTGATGCAGCCTCTCCTCACTATTTTAAGATTTCTCGATTTGAATCTTCTTCCCCGCTGCCAACAATAGTCTTCTAAATAAATTCTGATTCAGTTTTATTAGTAAAAACTTATTGGTTCCATGTAAATTAAAAATTTCTGCATGAAGTAAAAGAAATGCTTCCGGCAAGCAAAATTAATTTTTTTATACATATTTATTTATAGATTTTACTAGTTTTTATTATTTTAAATAGAAAAATCCAGATTTTAATGTTTGAAACAAATATTCAAGTTCTTCCCGAAAGTCTAAACGCTTTTTACACATTTTTCGTTATTTGTATAAAAATAACTCTCGCTTTACGAATGTATGTATTAATTCAATTTTTATTAATTTTAAGAAATTTCTTTTACTTTATGCAGAAATTTTTAATTTACATAGAACTAATAAAACTGAATTTTTTCAAGAAGTTTTTGTTTATATTTACAATAAGAAATGACAAAAATAGCTATGCATATTTGCTGAATTTAGGAAAACATCACCAATAAAGCATTCACTTTGAAATCATCTTATATAGAAAATTCTGTATTCATTTATTTTATTTATTTCATATAATCTTAAATCGACATCGAAACAAAAAACTTTAAAAATCTCTAGGCACAATAATATGGGGCAGTAATACTTGATTGCTGTATCTGATCCAGCAATCACATACTACTACATCACAACATACTACATCAGTGCTTTTAGAGTTTGAGATGCCCCTTTAGAACATTGGTCTCCAAACTTTCCAGCCTTAGGGCCATACTGTTTACTCCTGTAAGTACCAAGGGCCAAAACCGTTTTAATTTTTCTGCTATCTATAATTTCTAGACTAGTCGCCGAGTACGCGCTCTGAGCGAGCATACGCTTGCTAAATTCGCTGGTTCAATTACTACAATTACTATTGTGTGTATCGATACGACAGTGACATTTGATGACATCTAGTGGTTAAAAGCGGAAATAGGTATAACTACCGAGGATAACCGCGGGATGTTCACTAATGTATAATGTTAGTGGAATTCATTTCAATTATTTGTTATGCTAAGTTAAATTTTCTGCGTATTATGCTTGCCATTAAGCTTTGCCTAGCAAGTAAATAAAACCGAGTTATTATCATTCTGTGTTTTTTTTTATCCAACTTATTACAGCAACAATAAGCTAGTCGCTGTCGAGGGCCGAATTGATGACACTGGCGGGCCGTAGTTTGGAGATTCCTGCTTTAGAATGTTGTAATTGATGTAGATTAAGTAGTACCATCGCACTTTTGAATTAAACGTTAAAAAACTCTAGCCACAATAATATGGTGTAGTAGCACTTGATTGCTGGATTTCGAATACTGAAAAAAAAAAAAAAAAAAAAAAAAAAAAGCCACAACAATCAAATATTACTACATCATATCACATTATGCCTACAGCTTTTGAACGTTTCGTTCCAAATTGTGGTAACAAAATTTCGCCCACATCCGTTCAAATTTTCTAAAAGGACATCTCAAGCTCTAGATACAATGAATGTGATGTGGTGTGATACAGTGCTATCTGATTGCTGGATTTATTCTATATCCAAATTCAGATTAAATGCAATAGATAGAATAAATGAAGGGACGATTTTTGTTATAAGATTGTTCAGAAGTGAATGCTTTGTTGTTGTCGTCGTATCCCTCATCGAAGGAGGGAAGAGGGATGCAACTTCTGTTCTGATGGAGCACCCGTAGGCAAAAGTTTAACTTCTGCTCCGTAACGCTCTTACAGTCATAGAGACCGGGACCTACGGTTTAAAGTGGACTCCAAACCACTACAAACATCCATGGCACCGCCGGGACTCGAACCCGAAACTTGTGGCACCTAGCGCCAGAGCGCTAGGCACTCGGCCATTCAGGCCCAAGTGAACTCTTTATTCGAATCAAATATAATTCGGTGTGGAAAAACGAATGTGCCATTCAGCAGACAATTATGGCATATAGAAGTTAGATTAACATGTAAGAGAGCAAAGTTTAGAATTCGATAATGGTGAGAGTTACAGTTATGTCTGTCAAAAGGAGTATGACACAGTGAGAGAACGTCTCGCATTGACACCGGGGTTGTTAAGTTGGGAGTTTTCTGTTATATTAATTTAAATACGAGGCAGTTACTTTTGAAAGGCTCCTGAAGGTAATATCTGACTTAACTCTCGCTGAACTGTCTTAAGTGGTACATTTTTTTTTCTTCTAATGCAGCTGGCAAACAGACCGTAATCTTCGCCATAAGGGCTGCACCCATATTACTCACTTTGCACTACCCAGGGGGCGCTTGTAACTTGATGGTAAGCCACGGACGCGGAGTAACAATGCCCCCGCCGCGCTCTACGATCCTATTAGGACCGGAACCTACGGCTTAAAGTGGATTCCGAACCCCTACAAACACCCATGGCAACGCCGGGATTTGAACCCGATACCTGTGGTACCGAACGCCAGAGCACTAGCCATTCGGCCATCAGGCCCCTTATGTGGTACATAAACTCCCTAAAAAACGCATTTTCAGTTCTGCTTGGTTACAGAACTTTGTTCTGAAATCCATGAACCTGAAGATCAGTGAGCTAAGCACCAGGTCAAAATAATAATAATAATATTAAAACTTTGTAATGAAAACAAGCTTTAATTATTTTGAATATTGAAATTATTGATGATTATTTTCGTCACCAAAAATAAAAGTTTGGTTTGTCGCTCTACGGTCATTTTCACACGAGGGCTAAACAGACCGGGACCTACAGTTTAAAGTGGATTCCGAACCACTACAAACATCCATGGCACCGGCGGGACTCGAAACCTATGGTACCAAGCGCCAGAGCGCTAGCCACTCGGCTACAAATACAAAAGAGGTTGGTTGGAAAGAACGATTAGGGCGCGTTTTTTCCAGACAATTGGTCGAAGAGTTAATTTAGTTTTTCGCATCCTGTTTTTCATGGCATTGGGTCGAAATCGGACATTTTTAGACTTTGTCCATCCTGTTTGGTGGTAAAGACTTGAATCGTTTTTAATACCCTGAAACTAATCCAATTCTAAACAAAGCTTCATACGTTTCCATTTTTAGTTTTGCTCTTCTGGAATACTTCTTAATTTAAGAATTTCTGTAATATTTCCATGCATAGTGCAAGAACTTTATATATATTTGGAGGGGTGGCAAACACCACAGGAAATGTAATAACACAGACTGAACAGACTAAAGTAATAAGAAGAGTGAATATATGATTTATCAGAAGCATAGCCTATATAACAAAGCCATAAAATAGCATTCAAACACATAAATTTTCATGTATTACCAAATGAGTCAAAAAAAAAAAAAAAGTGATCTAAATATAAAAAACCCGCAAAGTTTGAATTCTAGTATCGATTCATATGTATATATATATATATATATATACATATAAGCCCCAGTTAATGATAGGTCCTCGGTATTTTTCTATAATTGTTTCCATTTCGCGAATCATAGGCTTTGACGTCTAGTACTTCTTAATTTGAGTATCTCTGCAGTTTTCTGTAAATGCAAGAGACGACGTGTTTTGGTGCGTTGAAAGCTTGGAACATTTTTTTTTTTTTTTATATATGTATCATAAATTAATTTGAAAAAAAAAAGAAGGAATTTTCCTTATGCCTATAAGTTTCGGTTATCATCTATTTCAAAATTATGGATAATAAGTCTTTGACGTTGAGGAAAATTGATTGAAGGTGAAAGAGCAGTAGTGCTCACAGTCTCTAGAGCCTGAAGCTGGATTTCCACCAGATACTCGGAACGCATATCGGAAAATGTTTGCTAATCGAAAGCCTGTTCTCCTGCTTGCTTTCTCGCGTTCTTTCATTAATGTTTGCAGCACTTCTATGAGACAGAATTCTCATATTTAGATTCAAATCTGTTCAAAGAAACATCATCGCTTTCTTCATCTCTAGCATTGGCCATTCTCGACCTATTACAGTATTACATACATTCCGATTTTCTGATATCTCAACATGTTATAGAGATCTATGTGTAACTCTTCGTTTAGAGGCAATTCTGATCTGATAGTTTTCTTTTCTTAGGCGACAGTGCTAATTTAACAATAAAAATCCAACAAACAAACAAACAAAAATAATAACTTCCTACAATCATGACGAGCAAACCTTTAAATACTTTCCTTATCCCCTATATTAAATCAACCCTTCTAAACTCACCCATATCACTATTAAATTTCGAACATCCAGAGATGAATCACTGAAGAATTTCTTGAACTCAAGTGTAGTAATTTAAAGGAATTGGTAATATACTTGAAGTTGTAAAATTGGGGAGGCTGACTTCTTCGGGAGTACAGGGGTCTGGGATTAAATCGAGACTTTTTTATTGGTAAAATGACGATTTATTTTTTTTAAATTTACTAAACAAAATTATAGGAGGTTACAATTAATCCATTAGTATATTTTATTCATTTATTTATTTTACGGCAGCCTGTCTATGCACAACAGCATAAAAAGTAAGGTGAGCCATGAAAAAGTTTGCCAACAGCGAAAACTCGCCAATGATGTAGGTAAAACTCAATTGGGTAATTTTTTAACGAACATTGATCCAATTCGAATTTTTTTTTCCAGTTGATCTAAGCTTTGTATTAGAAGTATCCTTTAAATTTTGGTGACATTACTCCATTACTCCGTGCATAGATGGACACATACACAGAGAGAAATATATATATTATTCTCTTCACAACTATACTAAGTGTCTGCCATAAACAGAGATAAGTGTATAGCAGTCATTCGATTTTAGTCAACAACAAAATTTTTTGCATCTATATTTATGAAACATTCTAAAAATTCGAGAACTTCTTTCGAACAGTCTATCACAGTGCGAAAGTAAAAAGAATTTTAATAAAGGATGTTAATTAAAAATCTTAATAATTATTACTCAGTTTTCTAACGAAGTATCGTTAAGCACAGTAATGAAGGAAAGAGTACGTGTAATGAGAATTTAAATTGACGTCATAAGCAATTAAGCAACTATGTCGTTTAGAGACATTTCCTTCTTCATTTCAATAAATAAAAAGTTCTTCCGTCTTCAGACATTAGCGCTCTCTGTAATCTTGATGAGTGATGATTCATTTCTGCATAATATTATTTTTTTTTCTCAAGATTTCAGTATTCTGTATAATTGGAAATTTAAAACCGATGAAATATTGGTTAGAATAAATATAATGAAGAAAGTACATTCATCTGTTCTTGAACGAAGTTTACAAAACAGAATTAAAAAAGAAAAAAAAAAGGAATATAAAAAAAATTGTAATCGGATGAGATGCAGGTTATTGATAAAATTTAGAATTTAACATAAGAACAAAACGCATAACAGCAGTCTTAAACAAACAAAGAAAGTAAAAATATCAATAAATTATATCGTTCAAAAATAGAAAAAGAAAGTATTAAAAATGTTTTAAAAAAAACTATAGATTTCTAAACGATTTTATAAAAAAGCACGTGAAAAAAAATTTAATAAAAATGCACGTGAATGAAATTTAAATAGACCAATAAGAATAGACCTTGATAAAAATTAAAAAAAAAAAAAAGGATAAACCAATGAGAAACGTTAAGTGTCAAAATTTACTTAAATGAAAGGAATTTTTATTTATATTAATACGCTTTTATTAGTTTCATCTGTATGTTTGTTTGTAACCGACTCTTTGGGCTCGATTTTGCCCTACTTTAAGCGATCCGATTTAAGTTAAACGTTGTAGACTTATCAAGGATCGACGACAGTAAAATACATCATGATTAGGATCGCCAGGATTAGTGATTTTATTTTAACTTATGAAGAGCAATTTAACCTATGTAGAATGAAAGTACCTAAGACATTCAAACCTACGTGGGACAGTGGCCCAACGGATAACGCGCCTGACTACGGATCAGGAGATTACCTGTTCGAATCCTGGCTGGCTCGACATTCGAATTTAACCTTTGTTTTACTCACATTTAAATTATTGTAAGAACTATAGTTCCAGTCCTCCGTACCGGGTCCTCATTTAAATGTTATAGTTTAATAACACTCTTTTAGAGTTAATCAAACTAAAAAGTAAAAAATAAATTGTAGTTTAAAAACGCTAAAAAACACGATTTTAGAGTTAATCAAACTAAAATGTAAAAAATAATTGTTAACATAAGAAAAAAATGAATGTCACTGTTCTAAAAGCGTGTGGTGCTCGATATCAATCGTTATAATTTCTCACTAGTTTCATTCCGAAATGCAGAGTTAGTTTAAAAATGTCATACAAAGCACCCCAAGCTTTTAGAACAGTGACATTCATTTTCTCGTCAGTCATTTTATTCTTATGTTAACAATTATATTTTACATTTTAGTTTGATTAACTCTAAAAGCGTGTTTTTTAATTTTTTTTTAAACTATAACTTATTTAAATGAAAGGAAACGAAAAATTGATTAAAGACACGATAATCCCCGTTACTCCAAACATTACCCATAATTTCTATTGGTAAAAATATCATTTCTCTCCCTCTCTCTCTTTCTCTACTTATATATATATATAACAATAGATTTGTCACTTTGAATATATTTCTTAAAACATAAAAACTATAATATTTAGAAAATTCTATTTTTTTTTTCTTTGAATTCATTAATTTTTTATTATCTGGCAAGTAATAAAAAAAAAATATTTTAATTATGATTTAGAATCGAATCATTAATTCCTTCTTTTTTTTAATTATATAAAAGTCGTAATTTCAACGCATTATAACAATCTTTTGTGGGTTATTATACGTTAGTTTTGCAACTATTTAAATATTTATTTTTATTTCAATGTCGTTTAGTACACTGATTTTTTTTGACGAGATTGACCCTGCGAAATAGGTAGCCAAATGTTTTTGAATCCTTTTAGTTGATATCTGACGGGTTGATGACAATTATACAATGGGACCCTGATAGGAGGATAGGAAAAAGACAAAGAGATGAATGCATTTAGACCTTTCGAGATTAGCTCCAAGTGAATCACTGAAAAATTCGGATCTATTCTTAAAGCCAGAAATCGTTCATTATTAATGACACTTAAAGCCAGATCTTTTTTTGTAAATTCCATGTACTTTTACGATCTCTTGGGATGAATGCACATTCATGATCCTTTATTAATGATTCGAATGGATCTATTCTTAAAGCCAGGACTCGATCTATTAACCTCTTTGACGCTTTTCTATATTCATACCAGTGTTTCACTCTAATAGCCATCAAGTGCTAGAAAAGGGTTTACTATTATATTATAATGAGATATGATAGCTAATTAAAGCATATTAAAGAAAATATTATTTAATATGGAAGTATTTATTTTCTTAGTTTAATGATCCAAAACCCTTCTCATCTTCTACTCTTTCATCGAAATCAAAAGCAGGCCAAAGAAGTTGTTCACTCGAAAAACAAAAACATACAATCGAATCTCGGTTGAAGATCGCATCATATCAGAAAATAGGCTCTGATAATAAAGATTAGAGAAGCACTTTTTCAGAAGTGCTTGCGACATCGTTATCAATAGAACGACGTTGCTAATGCACTTAAAATATATATTATATAAACATTAATTATTTAGAGTTAATTTTTAGTAATTACATAATAACAAATATAGATACATAAATAACAAATACATAAGTAGCAAATATGAATCAATACAGTTGCTAAAGTATTATGAAATTAGGCTTAAGGAATGAATTTAAGTTTAATGCACAATATTTAATTAATAATAATAAAATACTTGAAATATTAATAATTAATAAAATATTAGTATACTAAAAAAATATAGTAAATTATTAATGAATAAAAAATTATTAAAAATACATATTAAATCCTTACTCTTCTAAATTGGATTAAGTATATAGAATGAACACAAATATTAGCACTAGTACAAGCAGAGCACAAGTAAAATTAATGAGCACAAGTAATGATTTTTATTGAATTTTATTTTTTGAAAATCTGAAGGTTATTAGGAAATATTGGGGTTAATGGATGGGGCATGCACGTGATACGAATTTCGTAGTCTCAGAAAAACATATTCCTTCAATATTTATTTTATTTAATAAATATTAACACTATTTCAAATTAAAATTTATCCTAATTGCAGCCTTATTTCAGCCGAATAGCAGAATAGGGACCCATTGGGATTTGGCAACTTTTTCCGTCGCCAAATGGACGATAATCCACCACATGTGGTAACCATTTCCTAAAGTCTCTTTGGCAAAAATTAATTACTTGTTTCTAATTGGCCAAGCTTAATCACGTGGTTTAATTCAATTACTGGAAAGTTCTAGAAAAATTAAAAAACCGTTATTTTTAAAAGCAATTCTTTTCACTTGTTATAATCTCATGCCGTTGTGCTGGTTTTCTTATCTTTTCTTATCTTGTATCTTGTGTGTGACGAAAGTCTTTCGATGGTCATGTTTGATATTGTAGGGTTGTAAATATCTTCATTTAGAATCGCACCCGTCATTTGATGCACTTTGGTGACAACATTTTTGACGTTAAATCCCAACGGTCCCTATTCTGCGATTTTACCTTATTTTAAAATAGTGAAACGTTAATTCTGTAAAATATTTAAAGTATAACTTGTGGAATGCATCTTATCTTACATGAAACATACTAATTTCAAATACAAATAAATGATCAATTTCTTTTTATGAAAAAGTGATTTAATTTGACTTAAAAAGGTACTTTGAGATTTATGTTCGCATAACCTCATTATCTCAGTTTATCGAAATAAAGATAATAATATAAGAATTTATTCTTAATAACTTTGAATCATTTTTGAAATTGTACATGCATCTGTAAAAACATCTGTAAGAAAAAGTATGAAAAATGTATATTACCATACGATAAATATTAACAAAAATTAATATTAAAAAGAAGCAAAAAAAAATCTTACCCTGGAATTAACTGTGTCTATAAATAATTGTCCAAAGTAAGTTATTCTTTTACGATTTTTATGTACTTGCTGAATATAGTTAGAAGCCATACTAATGATAAATTTTTTTTTTATTTGTCTTATGTAAGTGAATAAAACAGAAAAGATTATTTATAAAATTATTTTAGCACAACATAATGCAGCAAAAATGTGTAATTCAGCTCAAAAATTGTTTAGTTTTGATAAAATAGTATTCGTTGCCAAATTTACAAAGAAATAGTTCATATAATTAATTCGATGAAAGATGCCATTTTCAGAACAATTAATATTTATTTCAGACTTTTATTCAAAATCTTATAATTTAAAATATGTCGTTGCAGTTTAAGGGCAAATAGAATAATTAGTAATAACAAAATAATTATAAGTTTTTTCCCCCTCTATTTGTAAAACATGAACTTTTAAATAAATTGTGTTCGATATTTCGATTTGAGAAACAGATTTTTATATCCATATTTTATAAAATATATCTATGAAAAAATCAAAAAACATTTTTATGAAAATATTATTTATGTAATTTTTTTCTGAGAAAACATAATTTTTTATTTATCTTGTTTAGATTCGAATTATTTAGATTCACCTTGGATTTTATATATTTTTATTTTCCGATATTGAACTACTCAGTAACAACTTTCGAATTGATTGTAATATTATAATCTAAAGAACATATTATTTAAATATCTTACAAAAGTTTTCACATTTGTGTGATTCTAGTTAGAATTTCGTTAGAAGATATAGGAATAATTGAAAATTTTGAAACTTAAGTGAAAAACTTAAACAAAAAAGTTTTAATTTATGCAAGTAATACAGAAGGGTTTACTATATGTAAAATTTTTCACTTGTTGAAAGCAACATAAAAAAAAAAAATATATAGAAATATAGAAAATAATCTCACAAAAATTTACGTATATGATTTTGAATCGCATTAAGTTTGACTACTTCACATTAATTTTCGATGGTAATTCAGAAATAATTTTTCAGTAATAGTTACACACTTAATAAAATTATTTGCTGTGAATATTTAATTGCTTTAATCTAGTATTTACCATTTACATAATTAGAATATTTCCATGCCAGGCAAGTATATTTCAGCGGAAATTTTAAGAATTATTATTAATTTGCACTTAGAAAAAGATTTTAATTATTAAAATAACTCCTCAAAAAGTGTGGAAAAAAACCCAGTTTGATAACTATCATAAAACTGTATAAAAAGCTTCGTACAAATGCTAATTTAAGATTATCAGTTACAGAAGTTGCAACAAAATTGTAAGAATGGTTTGAAAAATGAGCAGATTCAAAAACTGTTCAAGGAATAATGAGATCAGCCAAATATCATGACTGAATGGCAAGAGATAAATTTTTTATTATTAGAAATATGTAGAAATTTCGAATATATTTTTTTTTTTACAATCTTATATTGCTGATGAAAACAAATTCAATACATTTAGAGAAAAAAAATGATCAACTGAAAATGAATGATTTGAAAATCAACAAATTTTGAATGAAGATATTTAGTTTACTTTACTAAATTTAAAATATACTGTAATGTAAGAACAAAACACATAACAGCAATCTTAAAATATTTTAATTATTAATATTATTATTTACTATAGAATTCCAAACAATTTTATAAAAAAAAACTCGTAAAAACAAGTGATTAGATTTCATTGAAAATGTCTAAAGTTGAAAGTGGTCAAGGACACGAAAAACCCATCTTCTCAAAACAATACCCATATGCAATAAAAGGAACTGACGGTCGACTAACTAGCTCAGCGATCAGTGCCCCAGGTTTCTGGTTCGAGTCCCGGCGATGTCATGGATATTTGTAGTGGTTTTCGAAATCCACTTTTAATCGTAGGTACCGGTGTAATATGACTGTAGAGTGTTGAGCATAGGGCTGGCAACCTCACCCCATAAAATGGAAAAAACATTGCCTGTCTCGAAATCTGCCAGCAGGCAGACAGCCTTGGCCCACCATGGGGCTGTTGTGCCAATAAAGAAGAATAAAATGTAAAACCCTATGACGTTAAATTGCTTCAAAAAAAAAAAAAATTGATAATTTTATTTAATAATTTTCTTTGTCTAGTAAATTGTATATATGGCAAATCTATGCGAAAAATTTGTGGGGTACTGTTTATAAAGCAAGAGTCTTCTCTGTCTTCAAATTTTGTGTGTGAATATTTCCTAAAACTTAAAAACAAAAATATTTAATTAAGCGAGCTTAAAAATAGTTTTTATTTGTTTTGAGGAATATTTTTTGAAGATAAATGGTAAAAATATTAATTATTTAAATGTCTTTATTGTTTTTCATTCATTTGGATTGTTGTTCTAATAAAATTTATTCTTGGCGAAATTTTTCACTGAATTTGTTTGCAAATTAACTTAATTAATTTTCAAAGAATTCTTAGTTAAATTTACCAAAATAATAAAAAAAGCATATCTAATTTCATTGCAACTGAACAATTCTAGATAATATGTGAGTGTGTCTGTTAAAATTTAAGAAAGAAAAAAAAATATCAAACATTTCAGAGAATATATTATTCATAAAAATATTTTTATTCGAATTTAGTTTTAAAAACTTAAATTCAGATTCATCTTGTTTCTTGTGCCTTCAATATTTCTGATAATGAATATATGTTCAAGATAAGAACTATTGAAATTACTTAACTTAAAAACAGCATATTGTATTAAATAATTCAACTGATTTATCAAGACCTTTATTTGAATTCTATAATTAAAATAACATTAATACAAGAAATACGAAATATTTTATGTGTGAATATATAAATAAAATTAAAATTGTTTTTTGAAAAACATATGCTTTAAAATGAATTCTTTCTCCATGCTATTTATCATCTTTTTATGGTAATTTTTGTATAAATATAATTTATATATATATATATATTTTTTTTTTATTTTTGTTTCGGTTGGTAGTACGAAACGAGCAATAATTATTTTTGAATCATGAACGTTATGATTCTTTAATGTAAACTAAAAACGTTTGGAAGACAATTGAAGATTTAAATTATATATGCTGTTTTTCATTTTTATTTTTATTTATTTATTTTTTTTTTTTCAATTTTATTTCAACATTTTCAATTTTCATTTTATTTCATTTTCAATTTTATTACTTTTAAAATGTGGATTAATATCAGATAAATTACAGTGTACAATAGTTATAGATGAATAACAACTTAATGTTTGAAAGACATTTAATAATAGACTAATTCAATGGAACTAATTCTTAGATTCTGAGATGGCGCCGTAGACTTTTTATTATTATTATTTTATTATTATAAAATAATAATAATAGAAAGTGATTATTATCTTTAGTGTTATTAACTTTTTATTATTATTATTATTAGAAGTTCAAGCAAATTACCGATTTAAAATAAAAACCCAAATATACATAAAAGAAATTATTGATTAGAAATTGATTCCTTCTTCCAAATGATACGTTTCGCAGTTTGGGTTAGAAAATAAGTAAATAATAAATAAATAAATCTCAACAAAAGAAGGAGGGAAGGTGAGAAGCTTCCAAACCGGAAGCAGCTGTTCCAGTAAAACCGCTGTCAGAACAGGGGGAAGAATACGCAAACATATTCACACAGCGTGCTCGGAAAATACGTACACATTGCGTATAGAGAGTAGAGAAAATATAGGACGTACTTTTTTTCCCCACCATAGGACTTAAGTCTAGAACTGCTGCTTTTAATGGTTGGTGGAATGATTTGAAACCGTTTGCTAAAAATGATTTGACAGGTGAAATTAAAGATAGACTAAATTAAATGCAACAAACCTTTTTAATGAATCACAGTATAAGTTCAAAAGTATGACCACCAATGATCTAATGCAAATGTTACAATGTGAATGCATGGATCTTTGTACATTATCAAAATTTCAAATATTTTCTGCCACAAAAAGGCAACAATTAAATATTGCTCGGAGTCAATAGGTATGTTTCGAGTATAATGATATTCATATGATTTCATAAAAGTAATTCAAATATGACTTTATTGTAGTTGGAATGATGGAATGATTTGAAACTGTTTGCTAAAAATGATTTGACAGATAAAATTAAAGATAGACTAAATTAAGTGCAACAAAACATTTTAATGAGTTCTGTTTTCACAGTACAGATTCAAAAGAATGCCCACTAGGTCTTATACAAACGTTACAATGTTAGTGGATGGATCTCCATACATTTTCAAAAATCTCAAATATTTTCTGCAACAAAAATACAACAATTATATATTGCTTGGAGTCAATAGGTTTGTTTCGAATATAATGATATTCATGTGCTTCCATAAAAAAAAAAAAAAAAAAAAAAATATATATATATATATATATACAAGCATGACGTGATCGTAGTTGGAATGATTTGAAACTGTTTGCTAAAAATGATTAGAAAGGTGAAATTAAAGATAGACTAAATTATCTGCGACAATTTTTTTAATGAGTCCTGTTTTCACGGTACTGATTTAAAAGAATCACCACCAGGTCTAATATAAATGTTACAATGTCAATGCATGGATCTCCATACATTTTCAAAAATCCCAAATATTTTCTTTAGCAAAAATATAACAATTATATATTGCTCGTTTTCAATAGGTGTGTTTGGAATATAATGCTTCCATAAAAATATTTTTCCAAACATGACGTGATCATAGTCGTGTTTAATGGGTCTATTTTGAAATCTAATAGCTCCATAGAAATAAGTCCATTTTTATTAATCTAATGGTGTCCATTAAGTAACCTCAATATAATTTCTGACATTAGTGCTAGAGTATAGTAAAAATCTAATTTTTAGCGTGTTTTGCAGTCACACCAAACATGCTAAAACCAGATTTTCTCAGAAACATTATGTAGTATGAGACTTTTATATAATGTGTTGTATTCCATTTGGGATGTCTAATTTCTTTGGTCATCTTTCTAAATGTTTTATAATTTCAAATTTTCCTTAATCACTATCATTTAAGCGTAACATTTCTAAACCCTAATTCTATGGCAAAAGAAGTTTATTTTTGTTCGCTCTACCATTCTTTGTAATAGATCCAAATACTTTCGGAATACCTTGTTTAATCAACTCAATCAATCATCTGATTTATTCATTTGCTTTCGAATGATGTCAGCACGCAAAAATATCACTTTAAAAAGAATGATTCGCCCTTGTTTTCCGACATTTTAGTCAAAAAAAATTATAATATGTATTTCCTATCAATATGCCTAAGTAGGAAATTGAAGATGAACTTCTTGCCTTGGATTTCAAGATCGATAAAATAAATCAACTAACAAGTTTAAAAACTTAAAAATCCGGCAAATACTATAATCTGCTTCAAAATGTAAAAAACGAAATCATATATGATCTTGACGTGCTACTTTATATTAGTAATAGAATCGAAAAGCTTAATAGAAAAACAAGGAGCGACATAACATTTCTCTTGTAATTTTTTCCATCATTCTTCACAAAACTGCCATTAAAAATCCTCATGTCTGAAATGTGGTGATAATCACATTGTCAGGGAATGTTCCAATAAGGAGAAACTGAAAAAAAAAAAAAAAAAAAATGCACTGTGGGGAACTTGGAACTCTTTCAGAGGATGTTCAAAGTTCCTACAACCACGAATTTTTGCTGCTAATACCATTAGAATAAATAGTCATTCCGCTGCTAGAACTTTTCAGCCCAAAAAAATTGATAAATCTGTATAAAAAAATGCTACATAACTAACTTAATGGTTGTGCCGATTTCCGGACTTTTTGCATAACGGAATATACATGAGTTCACTTTTCCGTTATCAGGCGTATGATGCCACTGCGCATGCGTTGATCAGAACTCATCGATTGACCGGGAAGCTTAAAAAAGATTTTTTGTATAACATCCGCTTTCACTTACGATAACAGCTGCAATACTATATCTCGAATGCGAGGAGTAGATGATGCTATAGAATTCAGTTCCCGATAAAAAAGGATATTTAGGATCTAATAAATAAAGAAGAGTGTATTTAAATCGTTTGTCAGAGGAAATTTTTCTTATTTGATACGATATGTACTTAAAGAAATAAATTGCAAAATGTGTTTTTCATATGTATTTGTGCTCCATTTCTTGCTAATTACTATTCAACTTTCTATAAGAATCAAATAGCTGCATATTTTTCAATAAATCTTCAAATATTCGCAGATTATTTAGAATTGTATTATTTTGAAAACTTTTCTCAAATAAAAGATACATTTGTAATATATATTAAATTCAATTTGCTTCAAAATTCTGTTTTTAGAATTATATTTGATTCTTATAAGAATTCTTTTTTTTTTTTTTTTTCTTCTACGAATTTTAAATATTCATTTAAGAACAAATATATTATTTATTCATTTAAAAATAAGAAGGAAATGTGTAAAAAATATAAATAAAGTCCAAACGATAATTTTAAAAACAAAGATTAAAAAAACATTTTTATTTCCAGCTGCTTTGTTATGAATGTTTTTGTCTCAATCAAAAGTTACTTTCAATTTGACAATTTGTTTTTGTTGATATTTTAATTCTTGTTTTTTTATTCCTTTTTCTTTTCTTTTTTTTTTTTTTTTTTTTTTTGCAATTAAAAGGCTATTTAAAATTAATAAACTGTACTTGATAAGAAAGCTGCATGATTTTAGCTTCAGAAGTATGGAATACAAATTTTGCAATGTCGTATGTTTGTTTTAATTATTAAAATTCTACTATTTAATAATTTTTAATTTTCATATCTCCTCTTTTATTTTTATGCTAATTAAAAGTACTATAGAAATATTTTCCATGTATTAACCTGCTCTTGTTGATATTTTAATTTTTTTATTCCCATGTTGTATTTCATCAGTTAATTTAAAAATAATCTGTAAATTGTATTCATTACTATGCATTTTTTAATAGCGAAATATTTTAAAATATTAACAATAAACAATGTATAAAATATTTATTAGTTTCGTGCCCTCATGCTTTAACGAGGCTGCATTAGTATAGATTTATTTAACTGATTAAATCTTTTTATATTTTGAATTTTGTAATAAACTGAAAGTGTACTTAGATATACTAAACTTACTATTAAATAACTGCATAATAAGTATACTTGTTTATTTAGAAAATTATTCTTTATTTAAGAAAACAACATATCAAACATATTACAAGAAATACGTTTTTATTTATTTTTAGCACTTTTATCCTTAATATTAGTTTCTTTTTTAAAAAATTTGGTTTATTTTTATATTTTTTTCCTTTGTATTACAGCTTTCAATTCCATTTATTGTAATTTTTCTCTTTTTATCAGAATTTTTTGTAATGACATAAAACTAACAACAAACAATTTGACTTTAACGAGTATACTGGCAGCGTTAGCTGCCATGCACTTCTATCTGGATGATTGCATTTAGGACGATATTGTAAGAGAAATATGGCTTTCTCAGTATATATATATATATATATATAAATAATAAAATAAAAAAAATAATAAATAAAAAAATAATAATAATTGGAATTTAAATACAAATATAGGATAAATAAAATTACAAATAGAGAGAGCTGATAAAAATATTATTTAGTTAAAATATTCAGTGATGTACGCGGGCGTTTATTATTGATGGGAAGAGTAATGTCATAATCAGGAAGGCGTTTGAGCAAAGTGTTAGGATTATTAGGAATATTATTATAAAAATGAGTTGCGAGCTTGTGAATAAAATTTTTAATTGAAGGAATTTCCAGAGCAGCGAGAATATCTTTATTTCTTACAAACCATGGTGCATCAACTGTCATGCGTAATACTTTATTTTCAAGAGTTTGAATATCTTTGATTCTAGATTTGCAAGCGGATCCCCATATTAGACTGGCATATGTTATAATGGGACGCAAGTAGACCATGGAGATAAGAATTTTAGTATCAATGTTGGTATGACTATAGCGAGAGATAAGAGGATAGAGTTTTTTAACAGCCATATTGAATTTCTTTTTTATATAATTGACGTGAGAATGATAGGTAAGATGTTTGTCAAGTATCACTCCAAGGTATTTTGCTTCATTTGACCAAGTTATAGGAGTATTATAAATAGTAATATTAGGAATATTAAGACGTTTCCAAGTATAGAGAACAGCTTCATCAACAAAGAGCAACACAACGTGTTATTATTGACAAAAGAAACATACTTGATAAAAGTTTCAAAAATAACAAACATTTATGCTATAATCGGTTCCAAAATTCTAGTTTCCTGTTGTGATATTGCTCTGTTTTCATTTCTTGCATTAGGACATAAAAACTAATAATTTTTATAATATAAAATCTCTCTGTTTTCTGCAATGATGCTTTGTGCTTTGTCCTTTGCTTTGTGTGCGTGCACTTATCCTAGTATGCTTTTATTTTTTTTAATTATTATTCTTTATACACATTTTTGCAATAAACTTATATTAAACTTCATATTACATAATCATTTAATGAGATATAAGATCAGTTGTTTATTAAAAATATATATAGATCCTTTTCCTTCATGTGGCATTCTTCCTTTCCCCTTTTTGTCAACCTTAAGAAATACTGAATATAAATACTTAATTAATTATTATGCGTAAATGTGATATTTTTCTTTCTTAATAATAATAAAATGACGTAGATGAGCCAAAAAGTTTTATATACATAAGCAGATGATTAATCTGATATCTTAATAGATAGATACTTTTATTTTAATTCATGATCATCATTGACGTAACAGCCCCACCTATTGGCAGATTTCGAAACATGAGATGTTTTTTTTTTTTTTTTTTACGGTATGGTGTTGTCAGCCCTAAGGCTGACGCTCTTACAAGCATAGTAGACCGGGACCTACGGTTTGAAGTAGATGTTGAACCACTACAAACACCCATGGCACCGGCGTGACTCGAACCCAAAATTTGTGGCAACGAGCGCCAGAGCACTAGTCACTCTGCCATCAGGGCCCCTTTTTTCAAATTACAAATTTAAAACAAGGAATTTTTTAATTATTTAATTATTTTTTGTATTTATATAATTAATATTCCAAAAAGGTTAATTAAGTGTATAATGTAATTCTACTTATTACGTTCAGATTAGCATTTGTTTCATCATATGTTGTATAATATTCCTTTTCATTTCAATGAATTTCAGTTGAAATATTATACGTATTATTTCAATTGATAAAATTGAAGTACTTCATATAAAATTCGTAGTATTGAATATTACTTCAATTTGTAAAATTGAAGTACTATCCAAATTAAAAAGACAAAAATAATCAAAAAATATTCTCAAATTTCATTTCTTTTCTCTTAATTTCATTTCTTTTTCATTTCAGTCTTTTGATTTATATCACGATTCTTTAGAACTAATTCAGATATTTTAAATCTGTTACAGAGATGTTATACTGAATTATTTAAGTGTATGAAAATAGCACAAGATTATAAGTAATGTAATAAAAGTTGCAGAGAAATAAATCTGTAAAATCATCCTTTTAATGAATATTGAGAAATCTGTTTTGTATTAACACGTTTTTAGTAAACAATCTAGTTGTCAGTAATAGAGTACTTTAACACATATAATTATTTGGTGGTACATCTATATCACATTAGTTTACTATTTGGTTAATTCCAATATCTATGTGGCCAAAAGGAATATATAAAAAAATGATTACATCATTTAATGCACTATTCTAAAAGAGACATATTTATTCTCGAAGGCCTGTTAAGGAAATATGAATTATTATTTTGTCACATTTTGATTTTCTATTTTCTAATTGTCATTATCTTTACTTAAAAAAACAAAGGGGAGGAGTGAATTATCACGCACATGTAAATTGAACAAAATGCCTTTTAATATAGCTTACAACTTAATGTACATGAATAACCTAATTGTTCTTGAATTTGGAGTGTTATTTAGAGGGGAAATATATTAATATTTATAAATCTATTTATAGGATGGTTACAGAAACTTTAAAAAAAAGTTTTCCTGACTAAACTTACAACATTTCCCTGACTTACGGCTACTAATTATATTAACTTCCTGGCTTTCTTTTCAGAATCATTGTATAGTATGCATATAATAGGCGTTATTAGAAACACTTTTGGCAGTTAATTTTAATTTAAAAAAAGGAAAATTAAGGTTTGTAAAATATTTTTTTTATTTATCAGAAACAAAATCTTGATAAAACTAATTATATAACTATGCAGTTTTATAACAACAAGTAATCCTGTATATTATCATGAAATAAAAAGTAATTTTTTTATATATGTGTCATTTGTCGATGCCCACCGATAGCCTGAATAATTCGGGAAAAAAAAGTTGCAATATCATGACTTTGGTTGTCATTCCTAATGACGCCAAGGATTACGATATATCTTCACTTATTGTAATTTAATAAACTGGCAACTGGCTTACCGATTACGGAATACCAATGGGGATAGACCCCCTTAACCTCCTCATCTTAATTCATATATAAAGTTACAATTAATTATAAGATGCTTAAAATATTAGTAAATGATAAAAAATAATGTTTCTAAAAATTAAAAAAAAAAATGGTACTCTGAAAAGTTAAAAATTACTTATCTTATAATTACTATAAATTACTTATCTTAATTCCATCTTACTTTTATTTACTTAAATAAATAAAAGTAAGATAAAAAATAAAAAGTTTAAAATATAAAATGAAAGGAATGTAAGTTAAAAATTCGGTACAATCAGGGACCAGTTGTAGATGCCATAAAAATTTGTTTGTATTAAAAAATTAAGTTTGCTGAACGTGTGGATCGTAATGATAAATCTACATAATTTAATAAAATAATTAAACGGAGATTCTCAATTGTGAAATATCTTTATTTTTAAAATGAACTTGAATGAGCAATAACACTAACTTAAATTCATCATATTATGACACTAGGATAGCATTGGTTCCCAAAGTGGACGATATTGCCTTTTAGTCCCGGGTGAATTAGAGGGATATTTATTTAAAATAAGGAGGTGATAAAGACATAAAAAAAGTAGAGAAGCAAAGGAAAATTGTATTTTCTTTATCATATTTATTGGAATGTCTGATTAAGGCAATCACAAATTTGTTAACAAAATAGAAATCAACTGTAAGTTACTGCTGACAAAAATAAATAGAGCATCAGGTTCATATATTTTATTATGATAATTTTTATTTTTATATTATCCTTAAGTTATCTTAAATTATGTGTAATGTGAATGTTATTGTGATTGATTTTAATCAATAATTTTATGAATTCCAATATCAAAGTGTCTTATATACAACATCTTTATTTCTTACGTTTTAGTATGTAGATAAATACATACATACATAAAAACTCATTTTTCATTGTATTTTTTTCTATTTGTTCTCAAAGAAGGTTGCTTTTTAGTGGGACGCTGAATAATTTTTTTTTTTTCATTTCTGAAAAGAGTATGATAAAATTAAGAACCGTTGGATTAAATTTTCAAGAAACTATGGAAATGTTCTCAGAATTTTTCTTCTTATGAATCATCAACACATCAAATCTTTCCTCGTCAGTGTGGTAAGCCTGTGCTCTATGGCATAGTGTCCGGGCATCTGGGTGTTTTGACTGCAGCTTCCCCGGATATCCTGCCCGGGGAGAGGCTTGGGTGCTGGGGTTGAAGTAGCATTGGCAGCTGCGGGGGACAGGATCGGCAACAGCCACAGCAGGTTACAGTCACAGTCAATGAAGTTGCCTGAGTAGAAGCGATTATATTCAGAATTTGATTGGTACAAAAAACAAATAAATATAATAATGTTTAGAATTTTAAGTGTTTTTGTAAAAGATGAGCCACAGTAACTAAAAGAAATATAATAAAAAACATTCCAATTTTACTTCTGAAAGGATCAATGAGAAAAATATCTATTGAAGTATGCATTATTTAAATTGTGATGAAGTTATTAAGGAAAAATATTTAATAAGAATACAAAAAAATTTAAAAAAAACGTACGCCATCCACTACAATGGTTTATTTAATATGAGATCTTTGTTGATAGATGTTAATACAGTTTTTTATTTATTAATTCATCAATTAAATTTAATTAATGAATTATAGTTTTTTTTTAGATTTAAGTTGCATGTGTCTACCAATAGATGGCGCCAGATGTAAGAGGAAAATTTCAACTTGAAATGAAAACCTTTCTTTTTCAATTCCTTCCATTAGCTCACACTCTCCCTATATATATCTTGTTCAAATTTTCAATCGTTCATAAAATACTTTTTATTCATCCACTCAAGTTCAAATACATTGTTTTTGAACTTGTAGTGGATGACACTTGATGTTAATACAGTTTTTTCAAATATTAATTCAGTAATTAAATTTAATTAATTCTTTATTTGATTTTCAAATAGAAAGTGAATAAATAGTAACAAACAAAAATAATAGTCCAACACCATATATAGAAAGGAAAATAGAAAATTGCAAGGAAATTTGCTTTCTATTTTGCCACTTAATATTGTGATTCTGTCATATGTATATACATATATATATATTAATTGTAATTATTTAATAAAAAGTAACTAAAATAAAATTTTCTTTGTTGACCTAAGTAGCAATTGACTTTACAGTTTTTTTTTTTTTTTTTTTTTTACTTGTTCAATTTAGCTTATAATTTTATCTAAATGAGTTTTGGTTGCGGAAAATCTTCAACATAATCAATATTTTCTTTTTTTCCTTTTATTACGCATACTTTTTTCGATTGTCAATTTTTTGAGGATAAAAGTGAAAAAATTTAGCCTGTCTTAAAATAATTGTGGAATATTTTAGAGGGTTTAAAACTAAAGAGGATGTAGCATTTTTCTCACGAGGGGAGATATAGTATTTCGTTTCCAGGAAAAAGGAATGTACTTTTTTTAACAAGTGCATAATAACAACCTATCACTCAAATCTGATAGCAGATAAGCATTGTACTTGTAAATCAAATTTACATCTTTATTTTTCATTTCTTTGTAAATACAGTTCTGTGTGTGTATATATAATATAGTGCGTATGGGCCTGAATGACCGAGTGGCTAGCGCTCTGGCGCTCGGTACCACAGGTTTCGGGTTCGAGCCCCGGCGGTGCCATGGATGTGTGTAGTGGTTCTGAATCCACTTTAAACCGTAGGTCCCGGTCAAATATGATCGTAGAGCGCTGCGGGAGCATTGTTACACCGCGTCTGTGGCTTATCTTCAAGTTACACGAGCCCCCTGGGTAATGCAAAGCGAGTAACGTCTGTGCAGCGCTTGCCTTAAGGCATCCAAGACCAAGCTGTCTAAGTGTTTGCCAGCTGCATTAGAGAAAAAAATATATATAATGTGTAAATAAAAATTAAAGTTGTTCCCGTGAACTTGAAAGTGGGCCTTTCCTTGAAGCCGTTATAGGTCTAGTATAGGCCGAGAAGTTACAAGGGTTGATTGTATAAAGAACTACCATTTCACTGAAGTCGAGCATCTGTTGGGCGCGGTCAGTACTTGGGTGGGTGACCACCAGGGAACACCGCGTGCGGTTGGCATTCACAAATTAGGGACCTGAATGGCCGAGTGTCTAGCGCTCTGTGCCACAGGTTTCGGGTTCGAATCCCGGCGGTGCCATGGATGTGTGTAGTGGTTCTGAATCCGCTTTAAGCCGTAGGTCCCAGTCTCCTATGACTGTAAGAGCGTCACAGAGCCAAAGTCAGACATCTACCTAAGGGTGCTCCATCACAATAGAAGCTGCTTCCTTCCCCTTCATTCATGAGTACGGATGGGCTCGTGGGCTTGGCCAGCCAAGTGGGATAAGAAACAACAACAACTACCATTTCATTCGATATCTAATCTAATATTTTTTTTATTAGTTTATAGTCACAATTAAATAAGTATATAGTTTTATGTATTTACATGCAAAAATATGCGATTTCAACTTCGGCATTTTTCTTCGCACCCACCTATCAAACAATTTCGGGATATCACTGTATTATTAATCCGCAATTTGCGTCTGATTTGAAAGATGCCATCAGGCATCAGTTTCAAGAAATTTCTGTTGGCATGGTGCGTTATTGTCATCCTATGTAAAACAGGTCTGTTGAAAAATTTGTGAGACACATCAAAATGTTTTGATTTCCGTTGCTTCTCTGTCTTCATTGGCTGTTTTAACTTTTCTTCTTAGTCTGTCTAGCGCCGGCGATTTTCGTGATAGCAAGGACTCTGATCCTGTGGCATCGAGCGACAGAGTGCTAGTCACTCGGCCATCAGTCCATTTAGTATATACTGCTGTGTCCAAAAAGTAGGAGCAATTTTCAATTTAAAATTCCCGCGGCTTATGGAATTTCAATTTTTTTCTTTGTATATTTTTTTATCTTTTTAGAATTTTAATTTTTCTTTTTTAGGTTGCTGGCACTGTCCTTGACATCTGTATGAAATTTCACGTCAAAATAGTCTTTAGCGTTTGAGTTACGCTTGACTTTGTGAGACGCTAAAAGTGATTCCGGCGATTTTTGAAATGTCTGAATTAATTCAGCAAAGAACTTGCATTCAATTTTGTTTGCGGAAACGTATAGAATGTTGCAGAAGGCATTCGGTGAGCATTCCTGTATCGGAAAGAAATGTTTACAAATGGTATAAACAGTTCAAAGAACACGATAACGACGAAGAGCCCTGCGGTCGACCATGAACCTCAACCGACGAAGCTTACGTCCAAAAAATTAAATATTTGGTACTTGCAAACCGTCTATTTACAATTAGAGACCTTGATGATGATGTTGGAATTTCAAAAGGATCGGTCAATTCAAAATTCCAATTCCGTCAAGTCTCGACTGGTACCGAAAACACTGAATGCGCCAGCTCACACTGCATTGATTCTTCATGACTTTTGATTAGTACCAAAAATGAAACCCATATCGTTCCACAACCACTGTATTCACACCGTGAGATTTCTGGCTATTCCCTAAACTCAAAAGACCACTCCGGGGACACTGTTTTGAGTCGACTGAAGAGATTCAACGTGAACCAGGTCATCCCAGTCGATGACTTTTTAGCATGCATTGAGGATTGGAAAAAAAGTTGGCATAAGTGCATTGTGTCGGAGGAGATTACTTTGAAGGCCATGAAATAAAATTGGAAAAATAAATAAAGAGTTTTTGAAAAAAAAATAATTGGTCTTACTTTTTGAGCACAGTAAGACCAATTATAGTAAATACATAGATATAAAAAAATAATTTGAATTGGAAACTGTTTTAAATTATTAAATACCATTAAGATTCTGATATTAGACGATCTATATTTTATCAAACATCCTGATTAATAGGTATGTAGCACAACAATTGTTAATTACTGTAATTAATAACACAGTAATTCAAAATCATTTTAATATCATATCGGAAGCCCACGAAATGTTGAGGAATTTTAAGTTTAAATTATTCATTACATATTTTTATACAAGAAATTTATTTAAAAAATTTAATATTTCACTGAGAGCAATTATTATTATAATTTTTTTCAAAATTTGGGGAATTAAAAAATAACAAATGACATTTATTTTTATTACCTAACGTTCTAACAAAATACTAAAAACAACAATGTATATCTAGTTGGGGGTTGAAAAAAACATTGGGGTTGGGGCTAAAAACATCAATGTATATCTAGTTTAAGGGAATAAAACTTTAAAAAATCAGCGGGTTTGTTTATTTTTAATCCAACGTACACTTTAATAATAAAAAATTACAATGTATGATTGAGTAAAATTCTATTCATAGAGGCCGTCAGAATTATTTTGGTTCTTTCCGAATACATGACTATGGTTAAGATTGTTAATGTAATTGATTAATATAGCCTATATTGAATCTCGTGTATAACTTTGGAAAAAGAAAAAATTCTACGGAGTTTTTATATGATATTTATAAGATCTGCTAGTTCTTTTAGCCAAATCAGTCAACAGAAAAGCTTTTTAGAAAAAATCTGAATATTTCTTTTTCATTTGACAGAAAAAGAGCTCTTCATTTCAAAGGCAGAAGTTGGAATCATGGACAATAAGTTGTTTTTGTTGTTACTTAGCCCACTTGGTAGATATCTAATCTAGACCAAGCCCACGAACCCTTATGGACTCAAGGTTGAAGGAAGCAGCTTCTGTTGTGAAGGAGCACCCGTAGGTAGAAGTCTGACTTTGGCTCCGTCATGCTCTTACAGTCATGTTAGACCGGGGCCTACGGCTTAAAGTGGATTCCGAACCACTACAAACATCCATGGCACCGCCGGGACTCGAACCCCAAATTTGTGGTACCGAGGCCAGAGTGCTAGGCACTCGACCATTCAAGCCGTTTCATTAATAATAAGTTGTTGAAAAAGAAGAAATGCTATGGAGTTTTTATAAGATATTTATAAGATCAGCTAGTTCTTTTAGCCAAACCAGTCAACAGAAAAGCTTTTTAGAAAAAAGCTGAATATTTCTTTTTCATGACTGAAAAAGAGCTCTTCGTTTCAAAGACAGAAGTTGGAATCGTGGATAATTAGTTGTGCCACTTACCGGTGAGGTCCAGGAAAGTGAGTTGTTTAAACACTACGGCCCAAGGCTGACCGGGCATGGTGTACAAAAAATTCTTGTTCAGGCTCACAATCTTCAAGGAAGGCATGTTGACGAAGAAGTCTGCAGGTAATACTCGCAGGTAGTTCCAGCTGCAGACAAACAAACAATTTAAGAAAACAATTGTATATGTAAAACATATAAATGCATAAAATCGAAACACTTCAGTTACAGTTCTGGAAAAAAACACCCATATCAAAATCAACAATATCTAGAATATCAGCAAAAATGAATGTAAAACACAGTTACCGGCGGATACGTCAATGCAGTTACTTTGTTAAATCAATAATTTTTCCCGATTTTATGATTTAGTTAGTCAATATTATCAAATTGGGAAAAATTATTTTAAAGAATTTTATGTTATGTGTATTTTAGATTATTATGTTTTTATTAATCCCAAATAAACTCATTTTTTTATTAACTGTATCTTACATTTCTATGGATTTTGACCTATGGTTATACATATGTGTGTGCGTGCAACTGTGTATAATAACACTCATTTTGTTCATCTTGAATTCCCATTTCTATAACTAACAGATTCGATTACCATTGTAACTTACTTTTAACAATTCTAATTGCTGTACTTCTATAATTTATCGTTATCTTATGGCTTTCAGCTCTGTCTAGTGCAGGGGTCTCCAAACTTTCCAGCCTTAGGGCCATACTGTTTACTCCAGTAAGTACCAAGGGCCAAATCCGTTTTAATTTTTTGCCCATTATCTATAATTTCTAGACTAGTCGCCGAGTACGCGCACTCTGAGCGAGCATACGCTTGCTAAATTCGCTGGTTCAATTACTACAATTACTATTGTGTGTATCGATACGACCGTGACACTTGACGACATCTAGTGTTAACTACCGAGAGTAACCGCAGAATGTTCACTAGTTTATAATGTTAGTGGGATTCATTTAAATTATTTGTTAGTTGTTATGCTTAAGTTAAATTTTCTGCGTATTATGCTTGTCATTAAGTTTTACCTAGCAAGTCAATAAAACCGAGTTATTATCATTCTGTGTTTTTTTATCCAACTTTTTTATCCAACTTATACAGCAACAATAAGCTATTCGCTGTCGCGGGTCGGATTGGTGACACTGGCGGGCCGGATTTGGCCCGCGGGCCGTAGTTTGGGGACCCCTAGTCTAGTGCAAGATATTAACCAGACCGCTGTTAATGATATGTTTATAATTTTGTTTCCTTTGACTGCAGATGCTTAGAAACTTCCACAAATAATGCACGTGCACAAATAGTGCTTTTAGCTATGCCGTTGCTTCATCGAACTGAACCGAACTTTTTAAATTACTTATAAATGTCAATAAAAGAAAGTAAATAGATTAATTTATTTTCCTTTATCAACAAAATCCACTTGGCTTTCTAATGAAATCGTAGCAGTTTCCATGCTGTTTTATATATATAGTGGCTCCTATAAGTGTTAGTACACTTTAAAAATTTGTTGAAGAAGCGCTGTAGTCTAGAATTGAATTCGAATATTAAGTCCAATAATTTTTCATATTGTTTTGATATGATACTAAACAAAGCCTATACATTTTTTAAAATATTGAATTATGTTCTTTTTATAAAGTTGAGAATACAAGTAGGCACAGGTAGAACAAATAACAAAAGTGATTGCAAAACGCAAAATTTTTGGATAAATTATTAAGTGAAATTATGGTCCGTAGCTTTTTTTATTTTATTTTTGCCTTTTGGTCACATTGAAAAAATCGTTTGTGTTAATGAATGAAATAACACTCTACATGACATGCTAGTAAGAAATTGCATGTATTTAACAGGTGGGATGAAAAGTTCATAGGCTGACACATAGATGGCGCTACTAGTATTAATCCATATGATTTTTAATTAGCCTTAAGCTTCAAAAGACACGTGTATAAATTTGACAGCTGTTGCACTATTAGTATGTGAGTTATAGCATTTTTAGTGAAGCAACTTTTGTTAGTTTGAAAAAATGGATAAAAAGGAATTTCGTGTGTTAATAAAGCATTGCTTTTTGGAGGAAAAAAAATACTATTGAAGCCAAGACATGGCTTGATAAACATTATTAGACTTTGCACCAGGAAAATCAACCGCAGAGAAGTGGTGCTAAATTTAAACGAGGCGAAATGAGCGATGATATACCGAGAACGATGCACGCGGTGGACGCCCCAAAGAGGCTGTTACCGACGAAAACATCAAAAAAGTCCACAAAATAATTTCTAATAACCGTAAAAAGAAGTTGATTGAGATAGCTGAGACCCTAAAGACATCAAAGGAACGTGTTGGACGTATTATGAATGAATATTTGGATATGAGAAAAGTGGGTGCCGCGCGAGCTCACAATCGACCAAAAACAACAACGAATTGATGATTCTAAGCAGCGTTTGGAGCTGTTCAATCGTAATAAACCCGAATTTTTGCTTCGATATGTGACAATGGATGAAACATGGCTCCATCATTTCACATCGGAGTCCAATCGGCAGTCAGCCGAGTGGACTGCACGTGATGAACACTAAAAATGCTATAACTTCACTAAAAATGCTATAACTCGCATAATAATAGTGCAACATCTGTCAAATTTATACACGTGTCTTTTGAAGGTTAGTTAGCCAACTAAAAATCATATGGATTTAATACTAGTAGTGCCATCTATGTGTCAGCCTATGAACCTTTCAGCCCACCTGTTATATATATGTTTGGATGCGAATCGTCTCATAAATAAAAATCAATAATGCATTGTAAATCAGAAAATTATGTTTAGTCCTTTACACTCCATGTGAAAGACACGGAAGAAAGGGAAATGAATTCCAAAAGAATGTCAGAAAGGCATTTGTCAGGAAGTGCTTCAATCTTATACAAACAAGATACAAAGTTATATTTGTGGAAAAAAAGTGGCGACTGATCAAAATGAATATGTTATGGCAATATCAAATATTAATTTCGCTGGGTAGTAACAGTAATTATACAAAATACATTTTGCAATGCATATGGTAAAATATGAATACGCTCAAATTAATACTGTTTGCTATAAGTGATAATTAGATGAATGAAAAAAAATGTAAAGGTCCTTTCCCGGTGTAATTGCTCCATTACAAAGATAGAACATTTTCCATTTTTTGTGTGGTCACCTTTTTTGTTTGAGGACATTTTCACTTGTGCTCAAATCATTTATATAGTATAAGTATATATTTCATTTTGTTTTATAATGCATTATTCAATTTTATCGTCATCATAACTGGCTCGACAGCCCGTTGCGGACCTTGGCCTTCTTTAAAAGATGCAGCCAGGCTGTTCTCCTCTTGGCTGTGTAACTCCAGTTTTTTATCTTAATAATATTAAAATCAGAGTCTAAACAGTCGACCCATCTCTTTTTCGGTCTTCCCCTTCGTCTCTATATCTTCATTAGACTTCGAAACAGCTTTTTTTTTTTTTCTACAGGGCAGAGTTGTTAACCCTGCGCCCAACCCCCAACCAGGAGGGCCAGGTCCTGTTTAGTCGCCTTTTACGACATGCAAGGACTACGTTGGGACAATTCAATTATATAACTATATGAAAATTTCTTTTAAAACATAATATACTAAAATAGCAAAATTATGGATTCCTTTTGCGCATTTGTAAGCCTGGTGGAATTTTCACAGTTCTTACCCTTAATAAAATGAACTAATTTTTTTTTTAAACTGTTAGTAAGGTTCTTGAGGTCCCCTTACAATATTTCTCACCTGAGATTTATGTTCTCCAGATACCTTGCCGGCGATGCGAACATGGCCCTAGCCACTGAATTCAGAAGGTTGTGGGACAGATCTATGCACTTGAGCATTGGTATGTATTGGAAACTGGCTGACTCGATCACTGTGATACTGTTGTTGGGCAGCAGAATGGTGGAAAGGTTGGCTGGGGGTACGCGGAAGGCTGTTGCTCGGATCACCGTCAAGTGGTTGAAGGAAAGGTCCACTCCTTCTAGGTGGGGCAGTTGGTTGAGGCCTCTGGTATTCACTGTGCCGAGGTCCTCGTAGGTGAGAGCGCCAAACAGATTGCAGCGGTAAGCGCTCAGCCACAACATAGTATCCGCCTGACCATCCAAGGGAATACCTTGAGATATGAAATCCCCTGCCAGAAGGGTGTCCCGGATCTGTGGACAATGCTCATATATAGTTAAAAACAATCAATGTATTGGAAATGCGGGGTGAATTCCAAATGCAGTGCACCCGGTTACAGTTACTGTTACAAATGTTATTTAATTTCCAACAAGTAATATAACAGTTTTTTTTAAAAAGTCAATTCCTTCTTTTTTTTTTCTCACTATATTGCAGGAAGTCCTTTATAAATAATTTTTTTAAGTATATCTGGCGCCATCTATTGGTAGATGTATGACACTTAAATGTTAAAAAAAAACTGAAATTAATTCATTAATTTTAATTAATAAATTAATATTTGAAAAAACTGTATTAATATCAAGTGTCATCCGCTACGAGTTAAAAAAAATGCATTTGAACTTGAGCGGATGAATAAAATGCATTTTATTAACGATTGAAAATTTGAACAAGATATATATAAGGGAGAGTGTGAGCTAATAGAAGAAATTTAATAATAAGAGCTTTCTTTTTAATATTTCATGATAAAATAGACTATATACTCATTTGCTTTTAAATCTTCAACATTGCACACAACGAATAATAATCATTGATGAAAGGGGCAAAAATGCCTTGTTTGAAATGATATTTTGTATCGTTTCAAACAAGGCATTTTTTTTCCTTCTATTACATACTATATTATAACATACTAGATTTTTTACTGCAGAAAAAATAATTTTTTACTATAGAAGAAATATAAAATTTGATAACATTAATTAAAACTAAGGTAATTTAAAAAAAAATAAATAGTTTTCTCTTCGCTTCTTTCCACAATTCTATTCCTTCGATTTCCCCTCCACATTCTAGGGACCCACCGTAAAGGAAATGATATTCCCGGAACTCGGAACGGTATTATCCGAACCCTCCGTCCCCTATTTACTACCAAAAGGTTACTATAACAAACATCCCATATAAAGGAATTTCTCGCTTTGCTGGCGAGTGGTAATTTGGCGCCAAAAGCAGTAACTGTAACCGGGTGAATCTCAATAAGGATTCTCCCCGGAAATGCAACAATACACGATTAAAAATATTAATTACACAAGGAAATCCCACTGCGATACAAACAGATATTGATTTGGTTTGGTATATCGTTCTAGGGTCATCTTGTGCACACTAGAGCTATATAGACCAGGATCTACAGTTTAAAATGGATTCCGAACCACTAATAAACAACCAATGCCACGGCCAGGATTCGACGCCGAATCCTGTGGTACTAAAGCCCAGAGCACTAGCCAATTGACCACCAGGCCGCTAGCAGACATTGAGGAGAGGATCCTGATCAGATGATTAGGATGCCTTCAACATTTTACTGAGGGAATTTTATTTAATATATTGTCACAAGACTTTAAACCTTTACAATCATTTGCAAAAAAAAAATTTCTTCATTATAACATATTAGATATGTTTGATATTTCAGCTGTTCTGATACTGTAACTTGCAATTCCTTTTTTTTTTCCTGCATGTAATTTTGTTCTTCTACACGAATGATAAAGTTAACAAGAACTGAACCCAAAATTGCTCCATCTGACGTAACCGCAACCTAACTGCTGATAATATTTTATTTCAAAATAGATTGTTCAACAAATAGGCGTAAGTGATATATATATATATATATATTAAAATATGCATGGTAAGAAGGGATTGGTGTTTGTCGCCCTACGGTCATCTTGTGCACATGAGGGCTAAATAGACAGGGACCTACGATTTAACGTGGATTCCAAACCACTACAAACGTCCATGGCACCCAAAACCTGTGGCACCGAGCGCCCGAGCGCTAGCCACTCGGCCATCAGACGATAATCGAGACGTCAAAGATAAGAAGGGCTGTGTAGCTTGGCTCACTTGTTGGGTTCCTAATCGTGCTTCCCTAGTTCGGACTATCCTCTAGGGGTCACTCTAAAACTTTATTAAGATGTACATGAAACATTAAAATGATTCTACCTCAAGCTGTCTGATCCTGGTGTTCCTTAGCCATCTGACAGTAATCGCAATAAACTCTGTTCTTGTTATAATGGATGGTGTTCGTATCTCATTTGAGATTATAATACAGATCTATCTCATTTGAGATACGGATATTCAAGATGTCAAAAAGGTGAGAAGGGTAGCGTGGCTCGGCTTCACTTGCTGAGTTCCGAAGTTCGGAAACCCTAAGTTTGGAAACCCAACTTTCTATATTCTAGGCCACTCTGAAACTTTATTAAGATGTACCAGAAACATTAAAATGATTCTACCTCAAGCTGCCTTATCCTGGTGTTTCTTAGCCATCTGACAGGTAAATTGACTAGTGTGTGCTCCTTGACAGAGGGAACCTGAGACACGATCAGTTTGTCTATCAATTTTCGGTGCAGGGCAGTTAGAGCAGTCTCTTCCAGTTCGGTGAGGGTGCGGGCTTTGTTGCAAATAACTTCGGTGTACATGATGCCCCCATCCTTCTCTTTCCTGGTCGGGGGAGACACGGTAGTGTTGGGCGTCAGCATGTTGCGTTCTTCTTCCATCTGGACGAGGCTAGGAGTAGGGAGGGTGGAAGTGAACTCACGAGTGATTCGGACGTAATTACAGGTGCAAGTATTTCCCAGCTCCATTTTGGTAGGGCATGGGTCCCCGGCACTGCAGGAAGGGACCCGCAATAGCAGGGAGAGGAAAGCTGCTGTAAAAAAAATAGGTAATGATTGCAGTGTGTAAAATATAATATACACTTGTTTTTAATTATTACAACGGCATCAATATGTACAACAAACAATAAAACAATAGATTTTAGTATATCATGACTAAAGTGATGGATTCAAGGTTAGAAAATACCTTAAACTCTCAACAATAGAATTCTGCATACATTGTCTGTTTGATATAATCAATCTGATTTGTATCTTAATTGTCTTCGCTATTTTAACCGTAGCAAAGACATTTAACCAACAAAGAAAGATAATCTTGAGATCACATAAAGAACCATAATCCTTCATTACCAAGAAAAGATTATTTGTTCATTTATATCGGTTAATGTTCGTGTTTGCTTATACTGTTGCAATACTGAGATGGTAATACAGAGACAGTTAATCTTTATGCCATAAGCAACGGCTGCACCGCTGTTATTCATTTAGCACAAAACAGGGGGTACGTTTAGCTTGAAGATATGCTACGAATGAAAGTAACACTACCCCCCCCCCCGCCCCCACAACGCTCTACTATCATATTAGACCGGACCTACGGTTTAAAGTGGATTCCGAATCACTACAAGCATGGCACCTCGGGGGCTCGAAGCCGAAACATGTGGCACCGAGTGCCAGAAAAATAGTTACTCGGCCATCAGGCCTCTTGTCTGTTGATCTAATTTGTATCTTAACTGTCTTAATTGTTATTTAAACCGTTCCAAAGACATTTAACTAACAAAAAAAAATAATCTTAAGACCACATAAAGGACCAGAATCTTCCCTTGCCCAAGAGAAGATTATTTGTCCTTTTATGTTGATTAATGTCCTTCTTTGTTAATTTTGTCAATGCTCAATTTCAATTCTGTCTTTATTAAAACTATTTCAGTTTGTACATTTACATTTTTTTCTTTGTAAAGCTTGACAATGGTTTCAAAAACCAACCAGTAGTGAATTAACGGAGAACGATGCACTACTGAATTATATAGAAGGTGGAATAAAAATGAACGTGGAATGCAAAAGTTAGAACAATTACTGATACACGCATGGATATTCCATAATAGCTAAACGCTGATTGTAATTATAAGCCCCAAGTCTAGTACTAGGTGCAGCAAACTCAGATGTATCTTCAATTTTATTGAGGCTCCTAATAAAACCTAAGGATAGTGACATATTTTCGATAGATAATTTGTTTCTGGCATATACTATATCAAGATGTAAAAGTCGTCGCTAAGACGGAGTGTGAAATACGACGCTAGAAGTGAGGAAAAAAATGAAGAACTCCAACCTAAGCGGGCTGATAATGTGAGGTATTTTGTCGCAATTGGTATTACCCAAGCAAGATATAGATAATAGAAGAAGTGGTGCTTCTTGGAGTAAAAAAGATCTCATCCATTGGTTTTTCATTCAATGGTACATTCATTCAGGGTAGAGTTTTGGAAAAGCGCCAATGATCGGTTTTGTATTGGTGGTTTTTGAAAAGAAATAATACAGATAATAAATACAAAACATCATTTTTCATTTAGTAATTTTATAATTTAATGCAAGCCTTTATTGAAGATAATTATGGCAAACTTGACTATTTTTGTTACAAACAATTATCAAGTCACTCCCTTGTTGAATCAAATTGTCTATTTTTTACAACGTTAAACTTCACTATTCTAGCGCAACATGGAATGCTGATGGGACAGGGAATAAAGGACCATTTTCAGTTGCTATGGAGCCATAGTACTTTAACAATAGCGTGGCGTAGAGTGTCAAATTTTTGGAGTGATCGGCACTTTTATTTTTGCGGCAAATAAGCAGGCAGTAATAGTAAATTCAGATCTATAGTCTGTAATTTTGCAGAACTTTCTTACTCCAGAACTTCGCAGAGGCCCTTAAATTGAGCAGTGATACTAATTGAACAAAGTGTAGTACTAATTAGGGTTAGGCTTCCGATGTGCCCCATTGTAATGTAACTTTATAATTCTATGCAAGCCATTGTTGAAGATAATTATGACAAACTTGACTATTTTTGTTATAAATAATTATCAAGTCACTCCCTTGTTGGATCAAATTGTCTATTTTTTACTATGTTAAACTTGACTATTTGTGGCCTCACATGGAATGTTGGTGGTATGGAGTGTCAAAATTTTAGTGTGATCGGTACTTTTACTCGTGAGAAAAATAATAAGGCAGTAATAGTAAATGCAGACCTACTATACTCTGTAATTCTGGAGAACTTTCTTACTCCAGAACTTCGCAAAGGCAAGTAAATCAAATTAACATGTGGTCTCAACAGATGAGGTAATTAGTGCTAGGCCTTTGATGTGGAGGATATCAACAGAAATGATGAAGATAATGTTCTTAGAACTTTTAATTTCCTGCTTAGGCATATCATGTAATCATTTTTGTCACTTGGTATTTTAAAATGCTACTTCTTCCTATTAGTTTACCATAAATCGTGAGTGTACGTCAATAAAATACATTCCACATTGTTAAGTGAAAGTTTTAGTGTTCAATTGCAGCAATATGTGGGCCAAGGAGAACTAAATTTTCAAGATGTCACTTTTTGAATTTAATATTGATTACATTTTTGCAATTTTGGCAATTTTGAAGTTTCCACTTTGAAAACTGTGAAAGGGCAAATGAATAAACAGATTTTTCAAATTTATATAATAGTTATAAAATGTAATGGAAAATATAATTAGTTTAAAATTGATTTAGCCATGCTTAATACACAGAATTTTTTTAATTAATTGTTTCAACTATTTATCAAAGGATTCTTTACACTTTTCATCAAATTTAATTTTTTAAAATTTAATTTATAAACCGAAAAAAAAAATTAATTACTGTTAAATGTAAAATATTAATGAAATATTACTCATAGAAACTAAAAAAATAGATAATAAATAATAAGGAAAACCTTAATGTTTGAAACACTATTTAATTTTTATATCAATGTAAAGTGTTTGAATAATTAAACATAAAAATTGTAACAGAATATTCAAAGAAATTAAACTAAACATTTTGAATAATAATAAATAAATTTTATTTTTTCTACATTTTAAAATCTGTTTTTCAACTACAAAAGTGCATTATTAATCGTATCAAATTTTTCGCTGTTATAATTTATTAATAAATAATTTCTGAAACGAAAAAAAAAAAATTTCTTTTTGCAAATTTTATAAATTTTTACCATTGATGAAAGTTAGTATAACAACTATGAAATATATTATAATAAGTAAATAGTTTCAAATGAACGAAATATATTATATCAGAGCTAAAATAATGCAATTTAACTAGAATATAATAATTAAATTTAAATACAAGAAATATAATTAGCATATTGATAATTAAAACAAATTATATTTTGTTCGAATAGTGAAGCACTAAAGGATATTTAATTAAAATATTTTAATAAATTCTTCTCTTAAATTTATTATTTACTATTACTTCTATTAAATTTAAATTTATTTAACTTATTTCAAACTTTATAAAGATATTGATAATAATGAACTATTTTATTTCTACTTTATTATTTCTATTAAACTAATAATTTAAATAAATAATATCTCTATTAACTGTTAATAATTAGTTAAATAATTATCAATACAGTTCATTTAAAGTAATTTAAATGCAAAAAAAAATTTAATTAAGTATTTATTAATATTAATTTAATATTTAACAGTAAATATTTAAATGTAGAATTTATCATGAAGTATTCAAAGACAGTAACTATAAACATTTTTATAAAAAATGTGTTAATCATTATTATTATTATTTTTTTTTTTTTTGTAATTTAAAAATTTATTTCTAAGGCTTATAAATTAATCGAATAAACTAAAAAATGTTTTAAACTCTAAATTAAATTTTTTCAATTTCATAATTTTTTTGTAAAATGATTTTTAAAAATAAACGAAAATTTTTTTTTAATTAAATTAAAACAAACGTAAAATATTAATAGCATATTAAAAATAATTAAAAGCATTTAATAATAGCATATTACAAGCATTATTAATGGCATATCAATAGCGTTACTAATAGCATATTAATAAGATTGAAATATGTTTTAGACTTTAAATTAAAATATTAATAGCATTATTAATAGTAGATTAATAGCATTGAAAAATGTTTCAATAATAACATATTAGTAGCATTGAAAATGTTTTTAATAATACCATATTAATAGCATTGAAAAATGTTTTAATAATAGCATATTAATAGCTTAATTAATAATATATTAATAGCATTAAAATGTTTTAGATTTTAAATTAAATTTTCAATTTAATAATTTTTTTGTAAAAAGATTTTTAAAAGTAAACGAAATTTTTTTGAAATTAAATTAAAACAAACATAAAATATTAATAGCATATTAAGGTATCTTAACTAGATTTGGATTCCTAGGTTTGGTTTTAGGTTGGATACCTGCCTATTTGTTATATAGAATATTATTATTATTATTTATCTGGATAACAGCATTATAACTGGTAACAAAATAAATAATTTCTTCATTAAAAATTATTCTAATAATGGAAATTTTCGAAAAATTTAATGAGTATTTTGCCTTACAAGAAAAAAAAAATCCACAAGAAAATTTGATTATATACAACTATTTTTTTTATAATAAAATAAAAATAAAAATTTTAACTGCTGATTTATAGTCTAAATTTTATTAGAAATTTCTAGATGTTCTTTCAATTTTATTGGAAAGATGAATATAAAACACATTGTAATACACAACTTTTCATTCATTATATTCTTATAATATATATACATACATAGTTTTATGACTGGGTGCTCATTTGTCCTTCAAAATTTATATTTTGCATACATAGATGTTAATAAAAATTAAATGTTTGAATAATTTATTTAAAAATTGTTTTTCTGTATTTTCGAACGCTACTGTCTTTCTTTAAAACTGTCATAATTGCCATTTTGGATGAAAAAACTAGGTTCGAAATTTTAGACAATGATTTTCAGAGAAACAAGTTTTTCTAATAGATAATTTTTGTCAAAAAAGGACTTTTTTTTAACGTAGTTGGATATCTTAATTATTATAAATCAAAATAAAAAATATTTCTTAAAATAAATAGAAAGTTTGAAAAATAGAATTTAAAATTAGAATTTGAAAATAGAATTTAGAATTAGAAATTAAAATCAAGTGTCCAAACGATAATAATTTAAATAAATTATTATTTTTTTTATTTCAAAATCCGTTTATTAATTATGGAAATGTATCGAAATGTCAAAAAGTTAAATTTAAAATCAAAATTTTTTGTTTTTATAATTTTTTTAATATTTGTTTTAAAGCAGTAAAATGATTTTAAAAAATTCTATTACATTTATTAACCAATAAAATAAGATGCATTAAACAAACACTCTCATAAAAAACCGGCAAAAAATTAATAAATCGAATTATATTTGTTATAAATAATAATTTGATTAACATGGGGTTGATTTCTTACCTACTAAAAGAAAATTTAAAAAAAAAAAAATTCTATTACATTTATTAACCAATAAAATAAGATGCATTAAACAAACACTCTCATAAAAAACCGGCAAAAAATTAATAAATCGAATTATATTTGTTATAAATAATAATTTGATTAACATGGGGTTGATTTCTTACCTACTAAAAGAAAATTAAAAAAAAAAAAATTCTATTACATTTATTAACCAATAAAATAAGATGCATTAAGCAAACACTCTCATAAAAAACCGGCAAAAAATTAATAAATTGAATTATATTTGTTATAAATAATAAACTGATTAACATGGAGTTGATTTCTTACCTACTAAAACCGGAAACATTGTCTCAGACGCGACAACTTCTGCTGTGTTCTCTTTGACACACAATTTGATAACGGGAGCTTTTATTAAGACCTCTAGAGGAATAGGAAATACTGATATCAGTTCTGGGTAAACCCGGGGAAAATTTATTTCAATTCTGCTCTTAGATTTTAATTGTGACACAAAGGTGACTGACAGCAAGAGGTGTTTTGAAAGATATCAAAAGCATTAAAAAAAATTCAAACAATTGAAGTTAAGCTGACAATTTAAAATTCCGATAAATTGCTCGCTAAAACAAAATATGACATGATACATATGTCAAGGAGAACATCTGGGAAATATTGCTATTTGATCTTACAATTTGCTGACAATTCTAAATTTATCGATGTAATATAGCTTTTGTATTTATTATGTTTTAAGTTTTATTACGTTTTGAGTGTGTTTTCACAATTTGCAATATTTTAGACATCAATTTTTGAAAAATAATTTCAGGGTTTTTTTTTTTTTTTTTTTTTTTTTTTTTTTTTTTTTTTTTTTTAAATTTTGTCTTTATTAGTAGATGATATCAATTTTCAAAAGTTATGTCTGGATTTCTTGATAGAATTTTATTCTCAAAAGCAAATTCATAATTTATTATTATTAATTTTTTTTTTGGTAGATGATATCTAATTTAAAAAGTTACGACTGGATTTCTTGATAGAATTTTATTCTGAAAAGAAAATTAATGATTTATTATTATTTATTTTTATTTTTCGATGATATCCAATTTCAAAAGTTACTATATGACGGGATTTTTTGACAGAATTTTATTCAGAGTAGAAAATTAATGATTTTTTTTATTGGCAGACTATATCTAATTTCAAAAGCTATGTCCAGATTTCTTGTCAGAATTTTATTCTGAAAAGAAAATTAATGATTTATTATTTTTTTCTTTTGATAGATGATATCTAATTTCAAAAGTTATGTTTGGATTTCACAGAATTTTATTCTGAAAAGAAAATTAATGATTTATTATTTTTTTTATTGGTTGATGATATCTAATTACAAAAGTTATGTCTGGATTTCTTGACAGAATTTTATTCTGAAAAGAAAATTAATTAATTATTCATTTTTTTATTGGTATATGATATCTAATTTCAAAAGTTATGTTTGGATTTCTTGACAGAATTTTATTCTGAAAAGAAAAATGATTTATTATTTTTTTTGATTGGCAGACGATATCTAATTTCAAAAGTTATGTCTGGATTTCTTGACAGAATTTTATTATGAAAAGAAGATTAATGATTTTTTATTTTTTTATTGGTAGATGATATCTAATTACAAAAGGTATATCTGGATTTCTTGACAGAATTTTATTATGAAAAGAAGATTAATGATTTTTTATTTTTTTTATTGGTAGATTATATCTAATTACAAAAGGTATATCTGGATTTCTTGACAGAATTTTATTCTGAAAAGAAAAATAATGATTTGTTATTTTCACAATTACGATTAGTCTCGGCGTTACATATTGTAGTACACTTAGATTGAAATACAGTAAAATCACTAAATCGATTTTCCGCTTTTGCAGTTTTTGAACAAAAAAAAAACAAAAAAAAAATCATGGTCCTTTCCATTTTAGCATTTGTAAAGTGTTTTTAATCGTGAAATTCAATTGAAGTGAGCAAGTAAGATAAAAAAATAAATTAATTAATTAAAAAAATGAACGAGTACTTTTGTTTCAACCTTGTGAAAAAATTATTTGAATGAAAAATTGATTTCCTGCTCCCTTGCTTAAGAACATACTACCGAATAGATGAATGCAAATGAATATCAAAAAATTACAGATGATATACTTGAAAATCACAAACAACAGAACAGTGAGAATGAAACAAATTCTTGACGTCTAACGACAGAACAGTGAGATGGCACATTCCGAACATTTAAGTTCGATTGAAAAAAACTATTGATTACAATGAGTAGCAAAGAAGAGGCTACTCCTATTACACAATGTGGCCTGATGGCTAATTGGCTGGCGCTCTGGTCTTTGATACCAAAGGCTTCTGGTTCGAATCCAGGCGATGGCAGGGATGTATGTTAGTGGTTCGGTATTCCCGTTAAACTTTAGGTAAAGGTCTAATTAGCCTAAAGTGTGTATAAAATGGCCGTAGAGCGACAAATCAAACTTATTAAACAACGATATAGCATATAAGTGAAAAAACGTTTACCATCTCACAAACAAAAAAAATATCAAAGGATTCTTCGTGAGAACTATTTCATTCTCTATTTTTAAGAAAGAGGCCTGATGGCTGAGTGTCGGGCGCTCATTGCAACAGGTTTGAGTTCTGGCTGTGCCATGGATGTGTGTAGTGGTTCGGAATCCACTTTAAACCGTAGGACAAGGTCTTATATGATTGCTGGATGCAGGGCTGACAACCCTACTCCATAAAGAAAAAAAAACATCTAATGTTTCGGGATCTGCCAGTAGATAAACAACCTTGAACCAGCATGGGGTGTAGTGCCGGGGAGTTGGTTAGTTAAATTTTAAGAAAGCATTGAAAGTCTGCATTATAAGGATTGTAAGCACACGTAGTACCATAAAAAGTAATAAATGTGTAAATATATATTTCATTTCCTTATTTAGGGACGATTTATGTAAATCAAGTTTATCCTGAAAAGGTCCGAAATCAGGTTTATCCAGGTTTTGCTTATCTGAGCTGAGATTATTAACTCGCATACTTCGAGACACTGCTATATTTCAATACGAAAAAATGTTAAATATGAAAAGAAAAATATAATTAAAATTATATAACTTGATTAAAATAAATAATAAAATTAGAAAATATTTGGTTTGTCGCTCTATGTTCATTTTGTGCACATTTTAGTCTAAGTAGACCTTGACCTACAGTTTAATGTTGATTCCGAACCACTCACAAACAACCATGCCCCCACCAGGATTCGTAGTTGAAGCCTGTGGGAGCAAAGGCCATATCGCTAGCCAATTGCTCATTAGGACACATTATAAAAGATGGTAAAAATAAATTAATAACAATTCTTCATTGGCGCAAGAGCCCATGGCGGGTAAGAAGAAGAAGAAATTTACCTAGGCCACTGGCAGATTTCGAGATAGGAGATGCTTTTCTTTTTACGGGGTAGGGTTATCAGCCCTATGTCCAACGTTCTTACAGTCATAGCAGACCGGAAACTATGATTTAAAGTGGATTCCGAACCTCCATGGGTACCTCCGGGACTCGAACCGAAAACTGTGACACACAGCGCCAGATAATAACGATTAGTTTTGCCAAATATACGTATATATTTTCAAGTATTAAAAAAATTAAATATTTATTATATTCGTAAACTCAAATCTTCAAATATCCAAGCATTGTGTATTGACAACATAGATGGAAAATCAAAACTATTTCAGTAAAGCGAACAAACAAAATTTCAAACCAAGGCAAGCAGAACTAATAATGAAATGTAGTAAAATGGATAAACTAGTCTGCTGACTGTTAAAAGTTCTTGTTAAAGACTTTAAATAATTTTTTTGTTCGTATATAAGTATTAAAAATGAAATATACAAATAAGGTAAAATAAAACAAGAATTAAACTTGTTTGATTTAGATGTTTATATAAAAATATTGACTATTATTCAAGATAACGGTATAATTTATGAGAAATCACATTTTCTTCACACAATCACATCACTGCCTGCACTGACGGATCATCCAACTCAACGTTTTGTAACGGAGAAGCTGATTTGCTGCTTCCTGACGGGAAAAGAATTGAAATTGCTGCCGGTACTGGAAAAATTGCATCAAACTACAGAGGAAAATTGCTGGTTATTCAAAATACACCTGAGGTCTATCTCATTCTAGCTCCATCACAACAAATTAATAGAATTACTATCTTCACTAACTGAAAGTCTGTCTTACAGGCTTTTAATAAAAGTTTCTCAAGTATGATCTTGAACATAATATCTCTTTTAGAACAAATTCATTGATTGCACAGAATGTATATCTCACAATGGATCCCTGCTCACGTGGATTTGCAATTTAATGAAATTGCAGATTTTTGGAGAAGAATGCCAGAGGTCTGGATCAGATTGCCATTCCTACTTCTCTTGCAGATGCAAATACCTTGGCGAAATATAAATTTATAATTCGTTCTAAGATCAAAACTAAATACCAAATTACAGAACTAAATGTCGACAGAAAAACAGCTATTACTCTCACAAGATGAAGGATGAAGCACCACAAAAATATGAAAATCTCTGCTGATGGCGGTAAAAAGTACCAAAAAAGGGCAGCTGCCCTAATGTTGAGCTTACTACTCACCATGTCTTTGATTACCCAGCTGTTGCAGCCGCCATGCACTGTATGGACCATCCTTCGGAAGAGGATTTATACTCCGATCTGGTAAACAACAACGCTGTATTCAACAATGTATGTATATTTATTAGTTTTACTAACTTGACTAATAAGAAGTCACAATTAAAGGTGAAATATATTTAAGGATTCATAATCTGATATTACATTATTTTTAATAAACATTAATTCATTAACATTACACGACCTACGACATTTGAGTGTGGGGTTACTTTTGCAGGCATGTTTTTAAATACATGTTAGTTTTTAAGGAAAATTAAACCAAATTCTGTAATATTAATTTTATTATGCAAAAGAATTTTCAAGAAAAAGTATACTTTTTATAACTGTAGTGTGCAGATTGTGCAATTGGATTGTAATTGGGTTGAAATACTTGAGGCACAGGTTGGAGAATGCACAACTTTATTTACACACTCACGCACATACAATATTTAACACATTTAAAGACATATAATTATAGATTCGTTGAAGGATTCCACTTCTAAGCTGAAAACCCGATACTACGGTACGCGCTGGATGAGCGAAATAATTATACTTCCTCTCCGGGTGAAAGACTGTAGCCAACTTATACACCGGATTGTGCTAAATATATTTCCTCTCGGGGTGAGAGACTATAAACTAAACCTTTCTCAGCAGGAGCGCAGGTTGCCCTGCACTTTCGCACGGGTAAGAATCTCGAGGCCAACTGACCATTTCTCCTGAAGCCACTGGCGGCGCTCTTGCCAGTGCGTAGGAGGAAGCATGGTTACACAACTATAATATGCTGATTTATACACTCAAGAGCCAAAACATTATGACCACCTGTCAATAACGAGTTGGCCCACCTTTGACCTCGCAACACAGCTTCAATCCGCCTTGGCATGGATTAATACCGCCACTTAATACCAGTTAAATACCACTTCCACCTGATCACGTGCCTTCCGCGTCATTCAGGCGAGTTCATTGCAAAATGTAGGGGTGGTCATAATGTTTTGGCTCTTGAGTGTATATCTTTAAACGTCATTTTATTTTGAACATATAAATTTCTTTTATAAATACCATTTCAAAAATGGAATACACTTTTGGGCATTATCTGAAAATAAAAATTGCCCTCATCTATTACAGCGTCTCGATTTCTCTGTGCGTTTATTCATATACTGTTATCATGGGCAAATGCAAAAAGGATTTTCAATGTTAATTAATGAATAGATGTGCTGTTTAAGAATATTCAAACCTTTATAAATGCCAATAGAATATTATTTACTTATTTTTGCAATTAATTTATGAGCATTTCAAACAGAAAAAAAAAATCAAATTTCAGATCTAAAAATTGACATTTTTGAAATAAGTAAGCAAATTCAAAAATTCAAAAAAAAGTATGATTTTAATGGAATGATAAAGTACATTAATCAGCTAATTTATACAAACAAGAAATTATAATGTTAATAAATCATTATAGTTCAGTGACAGATATCAAATGCTCTATTGTAAATAATAATTATGAAAAGCAAAAATCTTAACGGTTATTATTAGTTCTAATGAGTTATTATAATTGAAAATTATAATTAGTGCTAATGAACTATTACATTAGCCTGGAAACTGAGAACTGGCGTGCCGATTACGGAGTACCAATGGGGATAGACCCCTTAACCTCCTCATCTTAATTAATATAAACATTTACAATTTTAATTGGCTGCTTAAATGTTAGTATTAGTTAAAAGATAAAGTTTCAAAAATTAAATAAATGGTACTCTAAAAAAATTAAAAAATATTAGAAATAAATAAAGTAAGATAACAAATAAAAATTGAAATTAATCTTAAAAGAATTTAAGTTTAAATTCGGTACAATTAGAATATATTTTAACCCTAATTATAATTTACCCGCAACTTCTTATAATATTTTTTTTTCTGCGGATACTAAATGGTTATATTTTATTGGCCAACGAAAAATTTGGTAAAAACACAAACAAATCTCTTTTATTTTTCATTTATACATTCTTTAAAAAATCACAAACATCTTAAGACAATATCATGCGAACTTATAATGACAAGTTGGTATAAATAAACAATTGTATGACAAAAATAATTTTGTATTAATAAATATTACCAAGAAAAGATAAACAATAGTTCTTCTCAATCCTATTTTCATGAAAACTATTTCATGCTTTTTACACAAATTATTTTTTAACTGCGAAAGTTAGTTACTTCATAATGAAAAAATGAAAGAAATGCAAATCACTTTCACAAGTAGTGGAAATGCAGTTTAACATGCACCCTTGATTGTGAATTTCTTTTTTTAAACAGGAGAAATGAATAATGTATCAAATCTAGCACTATTTATATTCCTATTTTAAAATTTGTAAAAACTTGATTTATGTTTAAATGAGCCAAATTTGACGATTTTATTTTGGCGACCAAGCTTTTTTATTGGAGTAGGGTTAACAATAATGCAAAAATTAAAGAAATGCAAATCACTTTCACAAGCAATAGAAATGCAATTTAATTCTTTTTTTAACAGGGGAAACGAATAATGCATCAAATCTAGCACCATTTATATGCATATTTTAAAATTAGTAAAAAGTTGATTTATGCTTAAATGCGCCAAATTTGGCAATTTTCAGAAACTACCAAACCTCATTACTGGAGTAAGGTTAATTATAATGCAAAAATGAAAGAAATTTAAATCACTTTCTCAAGTAATGGAAATGCAGTTTAGTCCACAGCCTTGACTATGATTTTTTTTTTTTTTTTTTTTTTTTTTTTTTTAACAGAAGAAGTGAATAATTTAGCATTATTTATATGCATTTTTTAAAAATTGTAAAAACTTGGTTTATGATTAAATGAGCCAAATTTGACAATTTTCAGAACCTGCCAAGCCTTATTACTGAAGTAAGGCTAAAGTTAACAAGGTAAAGATGATCATTGTATTGCTGCATTGTTTTTTAACTGTATTGTATTCATTTTATGATCATATAAGAACAATGAATAAATTAAATTAAGGTACTGGGTGATAGTGCTCTGTCGAGAAAGGTTTTGTGAATGTGAGTGTTTGTCCAGTGATGTTCAGATAAATTCATCCCGTGATATTTGCAAAAGACACTAGAATAGCATCAATAAAATGTCACAAAGAAAAGTCAGCTGCCTATTAGAGTTTTTCTTGTTGGAAATCATTAACACATCAGGTGTTTCCTCTTCAGGGTGTTCAAATTGTGCACTATAGAGTAGTGTCCTGGCATCTGAGAATTCTGACCGCAGCTTCCCCGGATTTCCTGTCCGGGAAGAGGCGTGGGTGCCGGAGTCGAGGTGGCGTTCGCATCTGCTGGAGACAGGATGGGCAACAGCCACAACAGGCTACAGTCACAGTTAATGAAGTTGCCTAAGTAGAAATAACAGCATTAAAAAACCAATGGGAATAGATGCAAGCAAATTTATTAATAATTATGTAATGTATTAATTAATGTATTTGTATATTATTGTAATGTATTAATAACTGGCTTTCTATGGCAGCTATCATCCTGCGATCTACAATGATTAGTTAGTTGCTTTGACCATGTGCTTAGGCAGAAATAACAGCATTGAAAAACCAATGGGAATAGAAGCAAGTAAATTTAATACGTATTTTAATAACTGGCTTTCTATGGACAGCTACCATCCTGCGATCTACAATGATTAGTTAGTTGCTTTGACCATGTGCTTAGGCAGAAATAAAAATATTGAAATACCAATGGGAATAGAAGTAAGCAAATTTAATACATATATTAATAACTGGCTTTCTATGGCAGCTACCATCCTGCGATCTACAATGATTAGTTAGTTGCTTTGACCATGTGCTTAGGCAGAAATAAAAGTATTGAAAAGCCAATGAGAATAGAAGTAAGAAAATTTAATGCATATTCATATGAAAAGAATTTATTAGTAAACCAATAGCAAATGGGTTAAAAAAATACTGCAATGAACAGAAGAATAAAAAAACAGAACAGAGCCGATTATATATATATATATATATATATATAATCGGCTTTCTATGGCAGCTAACATCCTGCGATCTACAATAATTAGTTGGCTGCTATAATCATACGTAAACGTTTTCAGGTATTTACAATTTTTAAAATAAGTATTCATGAGAAAAAGAGGAGGTTGAAATACAGTTTAACTCATGTATATAGGCAACGAAATTTACTTAGTAGACAATGAGCCAAATCTATTATTTAAACCAATTTATAACTAATTTGGTTGCTCCCTAATTTCTTTCCTGCTACTGTAATTATTTTGTAAGTTCTTGTAGTTCTGTAAGTTCTATTCTGTTCATGTAGCTCTGTTCTGTTTTTTTATTCTTCTGTTCATTGCAGTATTTTTTTAACCCATTTGCTATTGGTTTACTAATAAATTATTTTCATATGAATTCCCTTTTTCCCAAATCACATCGCTGTAACTTCTGATTTTAATCCAGTCATGCTTATTCACAATTCCAAGCCGAGGAAAAGAAACTCGAGCTTGAGTATTCAATCTTCCAGGAAAAAAAATAGCTTTCGCAGCTCCAATTAAATTCTTTTCACTATTCCCCTTAACCCATTAGATATATATTCAAATCTAGTGATTAATTAAAGCGCTCATCTCCAAAATAAACACAGCAGCCTGACGGCCAATTCGCTGGCGTTCTGGTCTTTGGTACTTCAGATTCGAATCCTGGAGGTGGCGTGGATGTTTGCGAGTGGTTCGGAATCCACGTTAAACTGTAGTTCCCCGTCTAATTAGCCGAAAGTGTGCACGGAATGACTGTAGAGCTACAAACTAAAATAAACATAAAAACTTTTGCTTCTGTTCTCTTATCGGGCTTTGATCTAAGTTTTTTTCAGCTCTGAAGCCTTAACCAACTATCCACTAGGACGATGGAGGCCTTGGGAATTAAGATGCCATCCCTATAGTTTTGAGTCCAGAATAGGCATAACAAAAAATTAGTGTACAACTTACCAGTAAGGTCTAAGAAGGTGAGTTTCTTAAAAACTGCTTCCCATGGCTCTTTGGGCATGGAGTACAGGAAGTTCTTGGACAAGTTCACAATCTTCAAGGCAGGCATAGACGTAAAAAAGTTGTCAGGCAATGCTTTTAAGAAGTTCCAGCTGTAAGGTTAAAAAAATAACATAAATATAATGAAAATAAATAAAAAAAGAAACTTTCATTTATTTTGATTCAATAATTAGTTAAGCAAACCGTAACTCAAACTTGAAACTTGACCTGCGAAATTATTCATCGAGCAAACATTGGACATATCAAGAACAACTCTATCTCTCAAAATGGCATGTGGTACATATACGATACAATGCATGTGCGTCTGCATGCTTGCATTCAAAATCGTAGAGACTACTGTGGTTATTAATGTACAACTATTTCATATTTGAAATCGCATTGCTCACACATACTTTAATTTAGGACCTTGCAATTTTAAATAAATATGCTACCTAGACAAATACTTTGCCTAAATTTCCTTTCTATAAACTAATTTCTTCTTGATGTTAGGATTTCTTTTTCCACCAAGGCAATTATAATTGAATCTCAGTATAAGGGTTATTCATAATGTTGTAATATGTTTTATAAATAAAGTTGCTTATGTGTTAATATGTGTGTAAAAATACGCACAATGGAATTTAAACTTCGTGTTGTGTATCTGTAGTAAAAAAGTGAAACTTTCAGGTATTCATGTGGAGAAAAAGCCCTTTGAATGTGTTTGGTTTTACTTAATTGGATAAATTAAGTAGCCAAACTAAGGATAAAGTTCTGTAAATCGTAAGTCATAATTGTTTTATTTCGTTTAATTACTGCAGAGGCTATTTTGTTTGGAATTTTGGGGTAAGGGATACAGGATTCTAAATCTTAAGCATGAAATCAGGCATTAAACTCTTTATGAAGCAAATTAAAGTAACGCAAACAATCAATAACAATAGAGTGTAGAAAAGATAATTATTCTGATGAAATTGACTGATTCCCGCTCCATCAATGTAAACAGGAAGGGACGACGTGCGCATATTGATGCGCGCAAAAAAAAAAAATAAAAAATAAATAAATAGCACCTCCCAGTTCCGTAACAAAAAATGTTTTCAAATTTTCTGTCTCGACTCTCACATAAAAAGTTTAACTTCAAAAATTTTAATTGAGATTCATAAAAAGTAAATATATATTACAGATAATACTGTACGAATCATAATTTGCTGATTTCTTTATGTATAGATTTTCAGCAAAAATAAATATAGTTCACTTTGATAACAATAATGAAGAGGTAAATAAGGGCAAAATTGCAGAATAGGGGCCGCCGGGGTTTGGCGTCACAAATTCTTTTCTGCACCAAGAAAATTGTTGCGATTGTAAGCGAAGTGAATTGCAAACGGTACAAGAAATCCGGGTTACGGATCCATTAGGTGACTTATGGCTCAGTTGGTGTCACAAGAAAGTCGCTAAATTCCGACCGCCTCTATTTTGCAATTTGGCCTAAATAAGCAACAGAAGATGTACAAAATAATTGCCTATAGAATATACAGATAAAAAAGCCTAGTTTCCAGAATGAAAACAAACATTTAACTGATGATGATTTCAGCTGTTGAAACCTTAATACATGGTGAATTTTCGAGAAAGTGATGCAAAACCTTTTCTGCTTAATTCAAGCTTCTAAAAAATTCCGAAAACTTCATTTGATTTCCAATGCCTGCTTCGTGCCATATTCATAGTTTTTTTCTAAAAATTTCGCCAGGTCATTCACTAACATCGCCAAACATGAAACCATAGCTGTTGTTCTAAAGTTTGTTGAAAACTTTGCAGTATTTTATTTCTTTCACTTTAGAATTAGATGCAATTTGATCCAAACCCTTGGCGGCGGAACTTTTTAGGTGTATAAAGTACCAAATTTAGCACCCATGACATAACTCAATATCTAAATAGCTAAAATCTAGAGATTTAAAAAAAAATCTCCAAACTTGTTGGTTAATTTGTATTATGACCATAATTGAGCCTTTTTTACATGACTTTTCATAAAACAAATAATTTAAGCTATTCAAATACTAAAAATTTATAAAATTATTAAAAATATATAATTATTAACTGAACTACTATAGATTTTCGTAACATTTATTACATTATTTTAGGGATATCGAAAAAGAATGCTAGTACAACAAAGCATTATTTATTAAAAATGAATTGTTTTTGTTCAATTAAAAATTTATTTAACAAATAATTACATTAGTTATTATGAATTACCTGAATCAAAAGATCCGTCAAAGAATTAAAACTTGATCGAATCAGAAGTATTATATACGTAGTTTAACATAAAGAAATTTTGCATAATCTGGACGAATCTTGCTATTTGTTTACCTACTGGACAGTATTTTATAGCCTGAAGATACGATTGATGACATTTTCTAGTAGAAAATTGTTCTAATATTAGAGCGTATTCTATGCAACAAGAGTTACTCTCACCTGAGATCTATATTTTCCAGATACCAAGCTGGTGAAGCGAACATACTCCTGGACACAGAAGTTAGAAGATTGTGCGACACGTCTAAGCATTTCAACCTCACGTAATTGAAGCTGGAGGATTCAATCTCCTCGATACTGTTTCTGGACAGAAGGATGGTGGACAGGTTCGAGGGAGGCGAACGGAAGGCAGTGGATCTCACTATCTTCAGGTGGTTGAAGGAGAAGTCTATTCCTTCCAGGCGAGACAGATCTTCAAGTCCCCTTGTGTGTACAGTGCCTATGTCCTGGTATGTGAGGGCGCCGTACAGAGAGCAGCGATTGGCGCTAATCCACAGCAAGGTGTTTGACTGATCAGAAAAGGGACTGTATGCCCACAGGAAATTGCCAGACAGGTAGGTGTCCCGTATCTGTAGATAAAACTATATTATAACTAATAGAAACAAAGACATAAGCAAGATAACAGAGCAACGTGCTGAAAATTATAATTGCATGGCTGAAGATTACAATATACCAATCAAACGTTGTCCTGCCCGGAAAATAAAAAAAATTATGGAATATGATCACAGCGCTACCTACCGGGTTCAATTGGGAATCTAAATCATCCAGGGCTCCACTCAAACACACATAAAAATTTCATCAAAATATATCCAGTCGTCAGTGACAAACCCACGTACAGAAGGTAAAGATAAACAGACAAATCGTCTGTAAATTGCTGAAGAAGTTACAAAATTCACCGTTGGTATGCTGTTCGACTAATTATAATAAAAATTTACAATTACTTCGAAAAGTTTTTTAGCATACTATAAGTTCTAGATATATGTCCCTTGAATATCTAGCTTAACTTATTTGTAATCAGCAGTAATCCTCAATTTTATTGCGCAGAATTTTTATATATTTATGTATTGCGCTAATGCAAAACACAAAATGATGCAAAAATTTTATCTGCATTAGATGACGCTGGAAGCATAGTCAAGAGTACAAAAAGTTAAGCTTCCGATATATAAGAGATAACTAATATTTGTGAACTACATGTTTCCCTAAGAGTATTTAGTTTGGTAGAAAAAGTAGTATTAATCTTGGATTAGCAACAAATCGTCTTCGTGTAAACTCTGAACACAAAAAAATTTTATGAATGGAAAGGGCTATTTATATTTACAAGACTACTGAATCACGTCAAGCGATTTTAAGAAACAGGTAAGGTAATCATTGTCCACAAAGAGAAAGACTATCCTGATGGTCCGATCCTGTGATGTAGCATTCAAAATGTAAAATTATCACTTGGTGCAACTATCATAAAGAATTCATTGCTGTTTCTTTATTTACAAAATTCCTAAGAAACATTCGTTGAATAACTTGTCTAAAATTGTAGAATATGAATTGAAAAGAAGATTGCATTTTTGACGTTACATTTTATTATCTCAAAAGCAAGATTGAATTGTTGCCATATTTATAATCATTCTCTATTAAATCAAACCGTTTCAACCTGTATAGAGTGAAGGCTTTGGAGAAAAAGTGGAATTCCTTATTGAATAAGTCAACAAGAATTCCCAGTTTCTTGCGGTGGCCTGCAATAGAAACGTCGAATAGTCACGGGCCATGACTGCCTACAGAGTCACTTGCATAGAACAGGACTGGCTGCTACAGATATCTGTCCACTTTGCGACCATGGCGTGCCCATGACTGGAGAGCACCTCATCACATGCCCTACTCTTCTTAACTGCATCCCTTTTTCTATTACTGTCAATACCTTTAGTGGTTGTTTCTGTCGTTCTTTACTGTACTGGGCTGCTCGTCGACTAATGATCGAGAGGTCGAAGACGGACGTAGGATGAAAAAAAATATTTATAATAAAAACTTAACTAGGAAAACAATGAGGGTGACCTCACTAGATATCGTAAATATACAAATACAACGTCGTTCTGCACACTAAACTGATAATTGAATCGAATTTGGGATCCACCCAGTAGTTTAACTCTTTTATAATTATCCTCAATTGCAGACTTTTAAAATGAATTTTTTTTAAATCTATCGATAATTTTTATAATCTATTTTTATCTCTATCGATAATTTTTTTAACCTATAAAATTTATTTCTTGTTAAAAAATTCTTCCATCTTGAGAGAAAATTAAAAAAAAAAAAAAAAAAAAATGCATTAAAATAACCATGATCCTTCATCCTAAACCTTTTGAAAATAATTTTTCAGTATCATTATTCATTCTTTTTTCAATTCCTACTACTAGTTCACACTCTCCCTATATATATCTTGTCCAAATTTTCAATCGTTCATAAAACACTTTTTATTCATCCACTCAAGTTCAACTACGTTTTTTTTTTAACTTGTAGCGGATGACACTTGATGTTAATACAGTTTTTTCAAATATTAATTCATTAATTAAATTAAATTAATTAATTATATTTTTTTAAGATTTAAGTTGCATGTATCTACCAATAGATGGCGCCAGATGTAAGTGAAAAATTTCAACGTTGTTTATAAAGGACTTTCTGCAATATAGTGAAAAAAAAGTAGGAATTGACTTAAATATATTTTTATAGATATATTACTTGTTCATGTCAAGTTTAAAAGGATTTTTAGCCGACGACACCATGCTGTACAATAAAGATAAATGGTTCTGTATAAGAAGTACCTTACCTCGAACTGCGTGATCCTGGTGTTTTTAAGCCACCTGTTAGGTAAATTGACCAGAACATGTTCCTTGAGGCCGGGCACATTAGACACAACCAGCTTGTCCACTGACTTCCGGTGCAGGGCGATTTGGGCTACCTCCTCCAGGGAGTTAAGGGTGCTAGCTCCCTTGCACACAACCTCAGTGTACATAGAGTCGTTGTAAGTCTCTTCCTTATTGGGAGCCTCTAAGAAAGCATTCGGGGTAAAAGATACCCCCTTCCTTATCCAGATAGGCCACACTAGGAGTTGAGTAGGTTGAAGTAGAGCTTCCACGGGTGATTCTGACATGCTGACAGGTGCAAGGGCCCAGTTCCGACTTAGGGGGGCAGGGGTCTCCGGCACGGCAGGGAGGGACCCATATTAGCAAGGAAAAAGCAGCTGCTGTAAAAGAACAAAACACTATTGCAATATGCAAAAAGATATTAACATTGTAATGTCTCGGCCTATACTAGACCGTTATCGGCGTTATAACATCGGCGTTATAACAGCTTCAAGAAGAGGGCCACTTTTAGGTTCGTGACAAATACTTTAATTTTTATTTACAAACAATATATATAGAGAGAGACCTCTGGGTTAATACAAAATTATTTACAAATAAATTAAAATTAAAGATTTAAATTTCATTCACAAGTACAGTTCCTTCCAAGGTCGGAGATTTTCAGAGTTCTCGAGTCTACGACAAATCTAATTAATTATCACACGCCGTGACACACGAAACCACAAGGGGTTCACTTTGAAAGGTGAAGACTCCAGCCTGTTCATTCCCTTCAGAAAAAAAAAAAAAAAAAAAAAAAAAAAAAAAAACCACTTCTTGTCGATTCGTCGTAGAACACTACTTATCCTTCTCCGAAAACTTCCCTTTAAAAAAATACATTAAGAGGGCGGCGCGGGGTTAGTTTCCCTCACTTCTCTATAGAGTAAACATTTCTCAGGTCATGATCTATCATCAATTACGATGCGACAACTCATGATGTAGTCCATATCCCATCTGTAATTGTTTCGACCTGGGAAGGTCGCACAGACAATTGCTAATTTCATGAGTCTCATTATACATGACACTGAATATCTGCAATCAGATTTCAGTGGCAGGTTGTTCTCATTAATATAAAACATTAATTGAATGCAATCTAAGTATCCGCAACACTGCTTATCTGAGTGATAGGTTGTTATTATGTACTTGTTAAAGAATAAACATGCCTCTCTCTTCGGAACGAAATATTACAACTCTTCTGTGGAAAAAAGGTTCCAACATTAATAATTTCTAGTAAGAACCCACTATAAGTTGATTCAAAATAGTGGGGATTCAGTTATAATATTGACAGAAGGAGGCCCTCTCCTTAGATGTAACAAAAGAATTTATATTCTATTATAGATATACAGAAACATATTTTTATTAAATGTGCTATTCAGATGTGCTATGTTAATATAGTATTGTACTCTAATGAAGAAGTATTCTTTATTAATTTAGAATATTTTGAATTCCAATAAGTTACTACAGTATTGTATTTCTAATCAGGCTATAAAAGATAGTGTTAAAAAGACTGTAAGTAAAACATTATTATTATTATTATTATTGTTATTAAATTTTGTTGTATCCTTTAATATTCTTTATTTTACCAGTAACATTCTGTAATATTTTAATTTTGTTACATTATAAATTCAAAAGACTATTTTTTTTTTTAAGTTTACTACTTTATCTTCAAAATAATATACTACAGATATTCGAATAAAGATGTTTCTATGTTTTTTATTGTATTAGAAATAGATCTATGCATCTTTTTCTGTTTGTTTTGCTCGCGTTTGTACTTCAAGTATTAGAGCTTAAAGAAAACTGCTTTTAGAAGTAAAACATGCTTTTTCTTTGTTGTTTCCCTACTACATAAAAAAAATGAAAGGAAGCACATATTGATACTTCATTCACGACAATAATAATCGTAACAATTACATAATACATGGTGTAACCATGCTTCCTCCTAACGCATTGGCGAGAGCGCCCTCTGTGGCGTTCAGAAGCATTGGTCAGTTGGCCTACAGACTCTCACCCCAGGACAGGTAGTACATTCCACGCATCCCGCACAAACCTAAGTATCGGTTTTTCGGATTGGATATGGAATCCTTCCACGAATCTAGAATTTAGATATCTGTAATTGTGTTAAATATTGTATATCTCTAATTATGTGTATGTAGTGTTTGTGTAAGTGTAAATAAAGCTGTGAGTTCTCAAACCTGTGACTCAAGTCTAAACTCAACCCCACAGAGTTACAATACAGTTGCACAACCCACATCACTACAATGTGGCGCCCAACGTAGGGCCCACTACAATGAAGAGGATGATTTAGTTATTCGATGAAAGATGAGGGTTTTTATACTGATGAAATATATCGTTTTGAGGCCTGAACAATTAATCGATGTTTTCTAAAATACCCATACTTACATATCTTATTATAATTTGATTTCCATCTCTTAAATTCACAATTAATTCTAACTCATGGAAATAACACCATTTCTGGTAAATAATGCGCATCATAAAATTAAATAAAAATGTTGTTAATATTTCTACTTTTATTAAAATGTCATCTTAAGTAGAACAGGAAAAAAAAAAAAACCTCAAAATCAAGTTCACTGATTCCCAAAAGTATTAAAATTTCTAGTAAAAACGTTGCAACCGGGAATTGAATTGAAATAAAAAGTCCTATATTTTTTATATTATCTACGTGTGATTTTTTGTTATGTTATCTACGTGTAAAAAAACCTTTTTAGATGTTCTTAAAATATTTAATCCAGTTTTGTTAAAAATCTAGAATTAAGAAAATATAATTCTGAAATATTAATTTTTATTAATTACTAGAACAGTATTGCATTAAACGAACACTTTTGGGAACCACTGCTAGTATCATAATCTCATAGTCGATTGTAAGCATACGACATTTAAAAAAAAAAAAAAATTTTTAAACTATATAAATACAGTTTTGTTAAGAATCTAGATTTAAGAAAATATAATTCTGAAAAATTAATTTTTATTAATTGATAAAACTGTATTGCATTAAAAGAAAATTTATGGGAACCGTAAATTTAATAATTATAATAATTATTAAATAATAATTATAATAATTAATTCATAATTATGTATATATCATAACCTCATAGTCGAACATTAGCATACCAAATTAAAAAAAAAAAAATGAATGAAAAAAACTAGTAACAATCTCATTTTTTCTTTAACATTTCATTTAAGAAAAAATGAATAGTAAATTTAAATAAATAAATAAATAAATAAAAAACCCGGCAATATTTAAAAATTCATTACATTTTGAATAAAATATAAACGAACACTATTAAGAGCCACTGTACACATTAAAACCTCATAATCTGTCTTAATCATACCATATTAAAAAAAATAATAACGAAAAAGATCAATCATAATCTTATTTTTCCTAACATTTCATTTAAGAAAAATGAATAGCAAATTAAAATAAACAAAAAAACCACCAACAACAATATTTAGAAATTAATTACATTTTGAATAAAGTATTCGAAAGAGACACAAAACTCTTCAAACGAGAAACAGGAATAAAATCAGACGATCTGTTGAAACGCTTTCGCGTGATGCCACCCATTCCGAGCTAAATGAAGTGACAGATCTTTGACCGATTTGGTTCATTCCCCACGATGTGTTTCGACTCACGTAAGCGCGCCTTTCACGTGAGGTAATCGGTATGCGAAAAGGTAGACAAACGGATAACCGGTTTTCAGGCGAAAGTATCCTCTGCCCTCAAAAACGAGTTATGGAAGGGGTAGGGAAGTAATTGTTTCTACTCAGATTTGGGGCAGATGAGAAAGCAAAAGTTATATCTTTGGTTCAAAGTTCAGTACTACATAAAAAAAAAATCTTACGTTTCGCAAACCATTCACAGGATATCAACATATAAAATGATTGTCTAATGTTTTTAAAATTACTGTAAAAGGTTCTCTTTTAAGCTGAAAGTGAAAGTGAAAAAAAAAATCGTCTGGTCCGGTATATAGGTTACCGATAAAATTTAGAATGTAATGTAAGAGTAAAGAGCATAGCAACAATCTTATAAAAATAAAAATAGAATTCGAAACGAATTTTTTTCTCTTGAAAAATCTCATTTTCACTTTTTTTTACCAGACGATCTTTTAGAGCAATTTTATATTATTTAATTATAGAATTATTAGCTAGTAAAGGAAATTTAAATAAATATTATGTTTAAAAAAATCCATGAAAGAAATTTAAAATATGCATAAAAAAAGTTCTTGACAGAAATTTAAATAAACCAATAAGATTAGTCTGTGAATGAAACTTAAAAAAAATTTAACCAATAAGAAACGTTGAAAATGGTCAAGGTCGCGAAATATCAAGCAAATCATGATCAAAGAAATAAATAAATTTGTTCTCAAAAACAATACCCATAATTTTAACGGTTAATAATATCGACATGCCATGATAAGACAAAAATCAGACGATTTTCAACTTGAATTCAACTGTTGTCAGGCATTTAAAAATTAGTCAGATTTTTTATTAAAAAATAATACATAAAATAATAAGTTTTAAATATATAGATACTGCTGATAAATCCATTAAATTTTAACTCATGTAAAAAAAAAAGCCAAATAATTTTTTAAGATATAAATAATATATACATTTGGGAACATAAAAAAATTAATTAGTAATTAATTTAATAATTAAACCAAACATTTATTTTGAATTATAAAATAAAAAGTTTTGATTAAGATTCATGAAAATAAATAAAGTCTGGGACATATAAAATAAAAATAAAAATTACATTGACAAAAATATAATTTTTTTTTATAATTTTATTGGGTTCACTTGCTTTGTAGTTTTAACTCTTGACATGTGATCAAGAAATAAACAATAAATTTTGAACTACATAAAATAAATAAACAAGTAATGAAATATATTTAATTTGAACAAATATGCGTTAAATTTTCGGCACAGAAAATTTATTAAGAGACTTCAGAGAAAGCTATTTCATATTACTGTTTTGTAATTATTTATACGTGCAGTCCATTATATGTTTCATTCAGTACACGTTTAAAACGAATCAATAAGCAAATTCTAATGCCTTTTTCCTTTCTTAAATAATTTTTATTTGCCATAATTTTTTATTATAAATAGATAAAAATAAAATTCCAGTAGATTTCAAGCTGCCATGAGGGTGAATATGCTTCCAAGCAAGTAAAACGGGTGGAATATTTTTCAATTAAACCACTGTTAATTAAAATACAACGAATTAATGCCAACGATGATAGTTATAACTCTGGTAACCTTATTTGCAACTAGCACATTGTTTCCATTCAGTTGCTATCTTATATACGATTCGTGGCATCTTGCTCTGTGCTATTTTTTTTTTTTTTTTTTTTTTTTTTTTGTCCTGGCCATATTATTATTTTTTTTTGTTTGAAAGTTGAGAGGGAACATAAATTCTTAATTGACAAATTTCAAACTAGATCGCATTTACACATCAGATCAGCAACGTAAACAATTTCGAAAATAACTCATTTTCACAACAAATACTAATAATAGCTCATAAATAAATGAAAATAAAATTCCGATATCTTTCAAACATGTCTCCATGAGAAAAAAACAATTTAATTTACTTTAATTAATTAATTGATTAAACTTAAATTTATTATTAAAATTAAATTTTTAAATTACATTGAATTAAAATTAAGTTAAATTATTTAATAAATTATTAATATGGAAATTAATTTTTAATACGAAAATTAATTTTTAATTAATTAAAATAAAAATATTTTAATTGATTAAAATTAAATTTTTTAACTAACTAAATTAATTAATTCAAAAATAATTTTTTACATGAATTTAAAAATATATTGTTTTTACACTGAAGTGACAAAAGTCATGGGATAGAAATATGCAAATTTTCAGATGGGAGTAGCATCGCGCAGAACAGGTATAAATGCGCAGAGCTTTCATTTCTGTTCAAGTTATTCATGTGAAGAGGTTTTGACGTGATGATGACCGCACGACGGGAATTAACAGACTTTGAACGCGGAATGTTAGTTGGAGCTAGACGCATGGGTCATGCCATTTCGGAAATCGTTAGTGAATTCAACATTCCCAGATCCACTGTGTCAAGAGTGTGCCGAGAGTATGAAATTTCAGGCATAACATCCCACCATGGACAGCGCAGTGGTCGACCGCCTGCACTTAACGACCGAGACCGGCGACGTCTGCAAAGAGTCGTAAATTCTAACAGACAAGCAACACTGCGTCAAATAACCGCAGAAATCAATGTGGGACGTACAAGGGACTTGTCTGTTAGAACTGTGAGGAGAAATTTGGCTTTCTTGGGCTATTCCAGCAGAAGACCGACTCGAGTGCCTTTACTGACAGAACGACATCGCTTGCAGCGACTCTCGTGGGCCCGTGAGCATATCGGTTGGTCCCTAGATGAATGGAAAACCGTGGCCTGGTCCGATGAGTCACGATTTCAGTTGGTAAGAGCTGATGGTAGGGTTCGAGTGTGCCGCAGATCCCACGAAGCCATGGACCCAAACTGTCAGCAAGGCACTGTTCAAGCTGGTGGTGGCTCCGTAATGATGTGGGCTGTTTTTTCATGGCATGGACTTGGTCCTCTGGTGCGACTGGACCGAACATTGACTAGAAATGCTTATGTTCAGCTACTTGGAGATCACTTGCAGCCATTCATGGACTTCATGTACCCAAACAGCGATGGGATTTTTATGGATGACAATGCGCCATGTCACCGAGCTACAACTGTTCGCGATTGGTTTGAAGAACATTCTGGACAATTCCAACGAATGATCTGGCCATCTAGATCACCCGACATGAATCCCATCGAGCATTTATGGGACATCATCAAGAGGTCTGTTCGTGCCCAAAATCCTGCACCATCAACACTTTCACAATTATGGACGTCTATCGAGACAGCATGGCTCAATATTCCTGCAGAAGACTTCCAACGACTTGTTGAGTCCATGGCACGTCGAGTTGCTGCACTTCGCCGGGCGAAAGGAGGGCCGACACGATATTAAGAGGTATCCCATGACTTTTGTCACTTCAGTGTAAAATAAAAAGCATAAAAATCAAATATCAATTTGAGTAAATCAGATATAAATCGTAAGAAACAAATTTAAAAAAAAATGTTTCATTTAATTAATGTGTAATACTTTCTCCGCTTCAGTGACAACGCGCACAGCTAACGTGCTTGAAGGAATATGTTTGAATCCACTGAGCGGCAAGCGTTGCAGTCACTGGCTTTCAGAATTGAGGTATTGATGGCAAGTGTCTTCTTTGGAAGTTTTGCAAATCTTCTTCAGCACGACAAACTCATACGGGACAATTACAATTTAATCCCCTGCCCCATAATAGACGATCAGTGATCTGACACCTATGTGAAACCGAACAATCTCGTATAAAAAAATTACTTCATAAAAATTATTTCTGATTTTTTCACCTTATAAGTTAAATATTAGGGCACCTGAATGGCCGAGTGGCTAGCGCTCTGGTTTCTGGTTCGAGTCCCGGCGGTGCCAGGGATGTTTGTAGTGGTTCGGAATCCACTTTAAACTGTAGGTCCTGGTCTAATAGGATCGTAGAGCGTTGCGGGGGCATTGTTACTCCGCGTCCGTGGCTTATCTTCAAGTTACACACGCCCCCTGGGTAATGCGAAGTGAGTAACGTCGGTGCAGCGCTTGCCTGAAGGCTTCCAAAGACCAAGCTGTCTAAGTGTTTGCCAACTACATTAGAAAGAAAAAAAATATTAGTTGTAGATAATAATACTTTATATTTTTGGGGCTATTGCTTTTTTAAAAAGATATATATGAACTTCATTTGTTATTCGTTTCATTTTCAAGGTCTCTGGCATATGTGTTCAATTTTTTTTTAATTATTAGATTCATCATCATCATCATTCATCAGCCGTCTGCCATCTTGGAGACAGGTTTGGTTTGGTTTGTCGCTCGCTCTACGGTCATTTTGTGTACACGAGGGCTAAACAGAAAGGGACCTACACTTTAACGTGGATTCAGAACCACTCACAAACATCCATGCCATCGACAGGATTCGAACCTGAAGCCTATGGTACCAAAGGCCAGAGCGCTAGCCAATAGGCTCTCAGGCCGTATTATAAATTGTAGTAAAAAGAAATAAATAACGATTCTTCTTCATTGACGCAACAGCCCCATGGTGGGCTAAGGCCATCTGCCTACTCTCAGATTTCGAGACAGGAGAGGTTTTCTTTTTGTGAAGTAGGATTGTCAGCTGTACTCTCAACGCTCTGCAGTCATATTAGACCGGAACCTACGGTTTAAAGTGGATTCCGAACCACTACAAACACCCATGGCCCCGCTGGGACTCGAAACAGAAATCTGTGGCACCGAGTGCCAGAGCCTAGTCACTCAGTTGTGAGATCCCAATTATTAGATCCAGCTAATTAAAATGTATTTAAAATCTATTGGTTACAAAATCCCTCGATAGTGAAAATAAAAAATTCGCTGTACGCCAGTTCTGACCATATTTTATTTTACATATTAACATCTTTTTAAGTATAGTAATTTGAAACTGTGATTATCACAATAGATCGCTATCCTAAAAATAATGTGATTCAAAAATATTTCAGTATGCAAAGACATGGTGTAAGACAACTGCTGAGTATTTATTGCTATATTACATATGTAAACATTGTTACCCTTTTTCAATTCCTACTATTAGTTCAGACTCTCCTTATATATATCTTGTTCAAATTTTAAATCGTTAACAAAATACTTTTTATTCATCCACTCAAGTTCAAATACATTTTTTTTTAACTTGTAATGGATGACACTGGATGTTAATACAGTTTTTTTCAGATATTAAATCAGTAATTAAATTTAATTAATCAATTTTAGTTTTATATGGGTGAAAAAATTTCTCTCATATAAAATTTTCAGCAGGATATAAAGTTAGGAAAAAAATATCGTCAGTGGCGAAGCTTGTAGATCGCAGGAAGGAAATTTCTTTTTCGTATTCCTTTTTCATTCTGGGTTCTAGTCTGAGTCAAGGAGGGAACAAAATGGAAAATGAAACATGTGAATAATTGAGTGAGAGAGATGGAAAGTGTGCATGTGAGAGAGATAATTTTTTCTAACTTAAAAAAATGAATGAAAATTATTTATAAAGGACTTTCTGCAATAGAGTGAAAAAAAAAGTAGGAATTAATTTTAAAAACTTTTTTTTATATTACTTGTTTTGTTCGTAATTTTCTTTATTTTGATTATCGATATAAAATGTGTTTAAAAAATGAAATGGTTTTTTTTTCTCTCATTAAAATCAAATTCGACCCTGAAGAGTTTAAACAACTGTTCAAAAAAGTTCCATAAGGCGCGAAATCCACTGCCTGACCCATAAAACCTACTTTCGGCCCATAAAACCTACTGACAATTGTGTTGGTGCGCGCTTTTCAAGCATAGCAACGACGCATAGACATCCAAAGGTCGTTGATCCAAGTAGACGTCCTTGACTTAAACATCTACCCTTTTCGGAAGGAGAGGCGGTCGTCTATTCGTTAGTATATTCCATTTTTTTTTTACTATTATGTTAATCATATTCCATCGTGTTGTTGTATAGTGCTTCTGAGACTACTAGACACTATCCCTAAGGGATACATAATTTATACGATACAAAGGAAAATCAAATTAATTTACAACAGAAAATTTTTTAATTTCAATGTTGCATAAATTATGCAAATCGTATATGTACCTGAGCCTGATGGCTTGTACCTGAGCCTGTAGGTGGATTGTCGAGTGACTAGCGCTCTGCCACCACAGGTTTCAGGTTCGAGTCCCGGCGGTGCCAGGGATATTTGTAGTGGTTCGGAATCCACTTTAAACCGTAGGTTCCGGTCTAATATGACTACTACGTATTTTGTATCATACCTTGCATAAATTAAAACAACAGCATGGTTAAATGCACCCACTGCTTAATTAAGAGAACCGATACAAAATAATTTTTTTCCTCCAAAAATTATCTTTAATTATCAAATGAAGATACGAGCAGCTGGTGGGTTGCGTTTCTCCCTTGTTATTGGTTCAGTGTTACATTGTTATTTGTTATGTATTCGAATTCCGGAGAAAGATCTGCAATTCTTCCAGCCTCCCTGAATACTGAATAAATAATACTTTTCCAGTTAATGTGCTCATTTCTGGATGACTTTGGCAATCGTGCCAATGAATAATGAATAATATAAGAGATGAAGGTAAGCAAATGAAACTTCTAAAATTAAATTAAACATTTGCAGAAATACACATACTTCAAAAATTAATTAAGAATGCATTCAAAAAGCAACACGTACGGGGAAGTGTAATATTGCAATTCTATTTAGTGTATTTAAATTTTCATATTTCCAGGAAGTATACACTTCTGCTCACCCACTGTGACACTCTACGGTCATATGAGACCTGGACTTACTGCTTAAAGTGGATTCCGAACCACTACAAACTCCCAGGTACTGCTGGGATTCGAACCCGAAACCTGTGGTACCGAGCGCCAGAACGCTAGCCACTCGACCATCAGGCGCTTTGGTCTAATGTGACTGTAGCGAGCTGACAACCTTACCCCGTAAAAAGAACAAACATCTTCTGTCTAGAAATCTGTCAGTAGGTAGATGGCCTTGACCCACCATGGGACTGTTGCGCCGTTGATGATGATGTCTGTGTACTCATACATGCTTCAGTAAAACTGCTAATTTGCTGACAGCTTTATGAAGATGTACACTATTGCACAGTGTCAGCATCGTCCTCTATATCAAGGATCAGCAATTTTTTCCATTGTGTACCACATAAGAAATGTACCCATAAAAATACTCATGTACCCTTCCCCCTTCCCGAAAATAATTAAAAGCTGTATCCCAGATAATATAAATATATATGTGCTGGCGCGTGTTTGTGTAATCAAAACTTAGAGGTATCTAAGTTTTAGAATAATTTGCTTCCATTCTTCCTGCGTATGCGTTTTAAATCCGATGCATTTATGATGTTAAGCTCCCCAGAAGCTACTTAAACCAGACACAGCTACCCAGAGAGAAACAACTCGCATTTATGCGATACACCATCCAATCTTAAACTTGCAAGTGATCGTGATCCAACGTCTTTGGCGTACCACCAAGTATCACTTTACCTCCCCCCTTTCCGGGGTACTTTGGAGACCCCCTGCTGTAGACAGAGGTTTAGAAAAATAATATCTTCCCGAATGACTTTGGAGGGTGTGTGTGTGATTAGTCCGTTTTTCAGTTTCACACTGCAGAAATCTCTAATTTCAATGGATATCTGGTGGCCAAGTGGCTAGCGCTCTAGCCTTTCGTACGATAGGATTCGGGTTCGTATCCTGGCGGTGGCATGGATGTTTGTAAGTGGTTCGGAATTCGCTGTAAACTGTAGGTCCTGGTCTGTTTAGCCCTCGTGTGCACAAGATGACCATAGAGTGACAAACCAAACTAATTGCAATGCATTCGTTTTTCAAAGTAATGGTTGGCAGCGCACGAATTCAGCGGAACCAAGCCCTATATAACCCAGCGTTCGCTCGTAACAGAAAATAAAACTGTTTTAGTTTTTGCAAGTTTTAATATGAAAAAAAATATATTAGTAAAAGGCAACGAAATTAAAGAGAAAATCGTAAGTGTAAAATATCTGTTAGCGATAAAAAATTATCGTTCGGTGAATTCTAATTGAAATAATATTTTGAATCTCCTTAAGTAATTCCAAACACCACCAGTGGAACCGACCACGAAAATGAAAAATTTAAAATGTAATAATTGAATGTTTTCAGTGGTTTTCAGTATGTCCTGTATAATAGAATATTGCAAACGAACAAAGGATTAACAAATAATACAAAAAACTATTTTTTTTAAGTCAATTCCTACTTTTTATTGTAGAAAGTTCTTTATAAATAAAATTGAAATTTTCCTCTTACATCTGGTGCCATCTATTGGTAGATATATGCAACTTAAATCTTAAATCTAAAATAAACTAAAATTAATTAATTAAATTTGATTAATGATTTAATATTTGAAAAAACTGTATTAACATCCAGTGTCATCCACTATAAGTTTAAAAAGAATGTATTTGAACTAGAGTGGATGAATAAAAAATATTTTAGGAACGATTGAAAATTTGAACAAGATATATATATAGGGAGAGTGTGAGCTAATAGAAGGAATTGGGAAAAAAAATCAGTTTTATCAATATACTTTAATCATCAGCTTTACTCCTCTCTTCTGATGGCATTTGTCGTTAACAATAAAAAGTAAAATTTTTATTTAATTACTAAAATGATTAAGAAGAATAATAAAAAGAAAACCAAAATGATAATAATAATAATAATAATAGGTTACATATAGGTTACCCATAAAATTTAGAATTTAATGTAAGAACAAAAAGCATGACAGCAATCTTAAAAAGATAAACAAATAGAATTCCAAATGATTTTTTTTTCTTGAAAAATCTCATTTTCACTTCGAAATAAAATTGTCTTTGCTTTTTCACCACACGATCATTTAGAACAATTTTATATTATTTAATTATATAATTTTTAGCCCGTGGAAAATATTTAAAAAAATAAAATATAAATGAAAAAATTTAAATTAAATAATAATAAACAAATAAAAATAAAAATAAATTTTTATATGTATAAAAAAAAGCTCATGAAAGAAATTTAAATAAACCAATAAGAATAACAGCCAGTGAAAGAAGTAAAAAAAAAAATTAACCTATAAAAAACGTAAAAAGTGGTCAAGGATAAAAAAAATAGATCAAGGAACGAAAAACGCAGCCTCGAAAACAGACATAATTTTATGGGTAATAAGAATCTTTCAAATTTTTAACTACGACCCAGATCTAAAAAATAATAATAATGTAAAAAAATTGGACTACTAAGTATTACATTATTAGCCAGATATAACCAGTTAAGATATTGTAATAACCGGTTAAGACATATTTATAACCAGTTAAATATTGTAGTTCTTAGGTTTTAAGAAGGATAGGCAAATAGCTCGCTTTTTATATATATTCATTTAAAGAATATTTTTAATTTTCTTAAATAATTGTATTATTTGGAATAGAACGGAAATATTTGGAATTCATTTGGTATTGGATGCTTTATTACTATATTGCTAGAATAACATATGAATAATCAGATTTCTGTATGCTATTTAATAATATATTCTTGTTTAAGAGATCAGATTTCTGTCCGCTATTTAATAACATTTTCTTGTTTAAAAAATCAGATTTCTATACGCTTTTTAATAACATTTTCTTGTTTAAAAGATCATATTTCTGTACTGCATTTAATAATATATATATTTTTTTTAAAGATCAGATTTCTGTACGCTATTTGATAATATTTTCTTGTTTAAAGAATCAGATTTCTGTTCGCTATTTAATAATATATTTTTGTTTAAGAGATCATATTTCTGTCCGTTATTTAATAATATTTTCTTGTTTAAAAGATCATATTTCTGTTCGCTGGTTAATAATATTTTCTTGTTTAAGAGATCAAATTTCTGTAACTATTTATTAATGTGTAAAAGATCAGATTTCTGTAAGCTATTTATTAATGTTTAAAAGATCAGATTTCTGTACGCTATTTATTAATGTTTAAAAGATCAGATTTCTGTAAGCTATTTATTAATGTTTAAAAGATCAGATTTCTGTACGCTATTTATTAATGTTTAAAAGATCAGATTTCTGTAAGCTATTTATTAATGTTTAAAAGATCAGATTTCTGTACGCTATTTATTAATGTGTAAAAGATCAGATTTCTGTAAGCTATTTATTAATGTTTAAAAGATAAGATTTCTGTACGCTATTTATTAATGTTTAAAAGATCAGATTTCTGTAAGCTATTTATTAATGTTTAAAAGATAAGATTTCTGTACTCTATTTAATAATGTTTGAAAGATCAGATTTCTGTAAGCTATTTATTAATGTTTAAAAGATAAGATTTCTGTACTCTATTTAATAATGTTTGAAAGAAGATTTCTGTAAGCTATTTATTAATGTTTAAAAGATAAGATTTCTGTATTTATTTTAATGTTTGAAAGATCAGATTTTTCTGTTTATAAGATTTCTGCTATTTATTAATGCTATTTTTAAAAGATAAGATTTCTGTACGCTATTTAATAATGTTTAAAAGATCAGATTTCTGTAAGCTATTTATTAATGTTTAAAAGATAAATTTCTGTACTCTATTTAATAAAAATTTCTGTACTCTATTTAATAATGTTTGAAAGAGATTTCTGTAAGCTATTTATTAATGTTTAAAAGATAAGATTTCTGTACTCTATTTAATAATGTTTGAAAGATCAGATTTCTGTAAGCTATTTATTAATGTTTAAAAGATAAGATTTCTGTACTCTATTTAATAATGTTTGAAAGATCAGATTTCTGTAAGCTATTTATTAATGTTTAAAAGATAAGATTTCTGTACTCTATTTAATAATGTTTGAAAGATCAGATTTCTGTAAGCTATTTATTAATGTTTAAAAGATAAGATTTCTGTAAGCTATTTAAAATATTTTGTTTAAAAGATCAGATTTCTGTACGCTATTTAAAATATTTTGTTTAAAAGTTCAGATTTCTGAACATATATTTTAATTTAATAATAAACGCTATTTAATAAATTATTTAATAAATATTAATTTAATAATTCGCTATTTAATAAATTTTTAACAAATTTTTTTTATTTAATAATATTTTCTTGTTTAAAAGAAAAGAAACGTTGAAAACTGGGTCCAAAAAGTGGCCATGACCACTACACAGCAATACTTCAAATTAAAATACTAACTAATGACTCTAACACAATTCAATGCGTGATACTAAAGAGAAAATCACAATCTGACTTCTAGTATGCAAATTTACCAACCGATATCTGAAAACTAAGATAATTTCGTGAAAAGTACTAAAATAAGGTTTGAGATAGTATAATTTGAGTTATCAGGGTCGCTAATATCTGAAATTACTAAGTATTTGTCTTAAAGGGTGCTTGAAACTTTAGAAATGTTAAAGTTTTTATCGAGTTGAAAGCAGTTATTTAGCAACAAATAAGAAAAAAAATACCTCTTTCCACTTGAAATGTAAATAACAAAGACAGAGATATCTTATTTGAACTAGAACAAATCTTGTAACAAGATAAGATTGTTGTTTGAACATGCATGGCAACGTGGTTGAAAGATAGGAAAAGCCTTATTTAAGCAATTGGAAGAAATATATTCCGAATATTAAAATTGTTTTATTTTTATCTCTTTGAACAATATTTGTGGTATCATTCTTAGTTTTATATTCTTTTTTAATAGACTTAACATGAGAACAAGTCTTTTATAACTGAAATTACAAATTTATTTGGACCAGAATTTCCATCAAGAATTTCTCTTAAGAAATATTGAAATATAATAAGCATATAAGGAAATACAGCAAGTTGAATATATTTCATGCATTAATATAGCGAATTACTAAACAATAATTATTAATTACTCTTGTAAATTCATTTCTTAAATTTTGAAACCAATTTTTCAGTTTTATGAATTTATTGATAAAAACGATTAATATAAACGATTAACGATTGTTTTGCAAAATTTGCTAATAATACAATCGTTATCGATAAGATTTAAATGGAATTAAATTATTAGACTAACGTACGGTATGCAAAAATTCTCTATTATCACTTACATTAACTTTAAGTCGGATCAACTATTAAAATATAAAATTTATAGTAAGACAATAATTAGAAATTACTTTTATGTTTTTTAATTTCAAAATTAATTTTTAAGCCATAAAAATTTATGAAGAGAATTAAAAAGTTTCTTAATCTTTAAACATAATTTTAAATTTATAATTTGTTAGACATTCAGTTCTGAAAAAAAATATGAAAAAACTCTAGTAAATATTAACTATTTTCCCAATGCAAGGCATTTACTATATAATCAAAATTAGTTGAATAATATACCAACAACTATGACCATCGTTCTCCTATTTCAATAAATAATATTTTTTAACTTAGTTGCGTTACATAAATTTAAAAAAAAATGTTTAATAAATTACTTAATTTATTAATTATATTTAATCCACTTATATTTTTATTCAATTAGAGAATAATATTTACTAAACATATATTTCACATTCATCTGAAAGTACCTTATGCAAAAACAATTTAATTGAAAAAAAGTAAATTAAAAAAATTAACCCAAATATGGAAAAATATAATTATTAAAACACTACATCAAATCAGAATTTTGAATAAAAAACGTTTAAAGCAATATTAAGTATTGTCATTATTATTTTTTATTGTTCATTTTCAATAACGAACTATAATTTTTTTAATTAAAAAATAATTAAAATATCTGATTAATTTTAAAATTAACCAGATATAATGAATTAGTTATAATAAAAATAATAATTAAAATTAAAATTAATTCATTAAAAAAATGAAAAATTAAATATAATAACTAAAATTCATACGGCATTTTTGAAATTAGCCAGATATAATGAATTAGATGTTATAGCTCATGAATTCTGCATAAATTAATTTATTTATCCTCGAAATTAATTTAATGGGCTTTGTTGCCTCATGAATATAAATGGCTCCACTAATTTATTAAAAAAAAAAATGGAAATGTGAAACTACGCCAGACGAATTATGACTTTCGCTTGTGCGTGGCCGTAAGCTTGTTTTAACAAGCAACAAATGTGAATATCTAAAGAATGCATTTGGTTTTTGAATAATAAAAGAGATGGTGTTTACAGTCCACTGGTTTTCACTTCTTTTCTCTATTTTTATTGCTGATATCCCAACTAATCCTAAACTCTTAACTGCTATCTACGCTGATTATACTGCAATCTTTTGCAAAAATAAAAACACTATAAAATAAAGTCTTAGATATCACCCTTATTAATCATCTTAATATTCTCAATAACTGGTTCAATAAATGGAAAATTTTTTTAAATGTAGATAAGACTAAAGCTGTTTTTTTTTTTTTTAATTCCTTCTATTGGCTCCCACTCTCCCTATATATATCTTGTTCAAATTTTCAATCGTTCATAAAATACTTTTTATTCATCCACTCAAGTTCAAATACATTTCTTTTTTCGAACTTGTAGTGGATGACACTGGATGTTAATACAGTTTTTTTCAAATATTAATTCATTAATTAAATTTAACTAATTAATTTTAGGTTTTCTTAGATTTAAGTTGCATGTATCTACCAATAATAAAAAATGAATGAAAATTATTTATAAAGGACCTTTTTCAATATAGAGAAAAAAAATAGGAATTGACTTAAAATTTTTTTTTTTTATATTGCTTGTTCTCTATTGGAAATAAACGTAAAATAATCTGTGATTGTGATCAACAATGATATTATTTCTTGGAATAACCAAATTAAATATTTAAGAGTTATACTGGATCAGCATTTAACTTGGAAACAAAATTTTCTGTACACCAAAACTAAATTTCGTTTTGCCTTCAGAAACCTCTATCCACTTATAAATTAAAATTCTGCCATGAACAGGGATAACAAAATTCTTCTATATACTACTATTCTTCGCCCAGTTCTCACGTACGCTTACCCGGCCCGGTCTGGTCCTATGCAGCTAAATCTAATTTAAAAACGCTTGAAACTTTACAAAATATCACTATCCGCCAAATTACCTCTGCAATATGCAATATATGCAATTCTGATATATTTATATAAAGCTATTTACATTCCTTCATAAAAAGACTTTCTTAAACACATCTCTATTAAATTTTTTGACAGGCTTAGTAATCATAAAAATACAGCAATCCAGGAGATTGACTCTTACGTTCCCAATTATGATTTAAAATGTCGGCGCGAAATTTTAATTTCATTTCTAATTTGATTTTTTCAATATTTTTCTTTTCTTTTAATTGTTTATGATTGTAAGTTAATTTCATTTATTTGTAAATATATTCTGGGCAATTTTCATTGTTTCAACTGTATTTACCCTTTTATATCGGAGATGGAGCCCCCAGTTGCTGTATAGCTCCAAAAAAATACGTCAACCAGACTTCTGCGTGAGCTTGTTTTAACAAGCAATAAATATGAATATCGAGAGATTACGTCATGTTTTTAAATAGAAGAGTTGGTGTTTACAGTCCACTGTAGTATTTTTTTTTTATCTAAAGACCATAAGATTTAAGAGTCCATTTTTTTTTTTTTTTTTTTTCGCGAATTGGTTTTTGAGTAAGTAATCTAAAAGCACAATTTCAGTACTGAAAATTATAGGTTTAAACGATTGAATGTACTTAAAAATTCTTCCTGATTTTAAGTAGAGTGTCTCGTGAAAGAAAAAAAGAAATATAGGAATAGCCAATATTATTATTTTAAGACGTTAACCCCCAAAAAAGTAAACAACATAGTAAAAATGACATAAAACACACAAATATGTTGCTTTAAGATACAATATTTATTACATCGCACATTTCGGGAGAAAAGTGAAAACGAAATTTAACCAATGTGAATGCTAAAGTTAAACAATTTTCAACAGCTGTCAATCGGAATTATAAAATGATATTTAAAGTGCGAAATATTGTTTTAATTAAAGATATCCATGTATTCTATACATTAATTCATAATTCCATTGATATTAAAAAACGAAATCCCCAAAATTCTGTTTAAGGGACTTTTATTTTTAAAGGAGTAAATTATCTGAATGGCTGATATAACGTGAGATCTATAACAAAATCCTTGATCTATCTACTATATAGCGAGATTAACCATATATGAGATCTATCTACTATATAGAGAGATTAACCATATATGGAATTTATCTACTATATAAAGAGATTAACCATTTATGTGAACTATTATATAGAGAGAATAACCATATATGAGATCTATCTACTATATAGAGATTAACCATATATGGAATTTATCTACTATATAAAGAGATTAACCATTTATGTGAACTATTATATAGAGAGAATAACCATATATGAGATCTATCTACTATATAGAGAGATTAACCATATATGGAATTTATCTACTATATAAAGAGATTAACCATTTATGTGAACTATTATATAGAGAGAATAACCATATATGAGATCTGTCTACTATAGTATAGAGCAAGGACGGGCAAACTACGGCCCGCGGGCCATCTCCGCCCCACCTGAAGGCTTTATCCGGCCCGCGAATAGAATTTTAATTTGCCGGTCCGTGGCAAATTAAAAGAAATATATAGCAGTTGTTTCTAAATATACCAAAGTTAGAGTTTTACCAATCATTATCGAAAGTAAGTTTCCCACATTTAATATCTTACGCCCAGAAAATTAGTGTTATGTTTGTTTCATCTTATATATGTGAAAAAGTGTTTTCAACTATGAAGAGAAGTAGACTGGCAGATGAGCATTTAGCCTTGTTCCTTAGAATCAGTACATCTCACTTCGAACCTCAATATAAGGAACTGTTAAAAATGAAATCGCAATTTCATTCATCTCATTAACTATTTAAATTTTAATACTTGTATAGTGTTTTTAAAATTTTAGAAAAATTTATCTTGGCCCGCCAAACTTTTTTTTTTCGATTTTTGGCCCGCGACCGAAAAAGCTTGCCCATTGCTGGTATAGAGAGATTAACCATATATGAGATCTACTGCTATATAGAGAGATTAACCATTTTTGAGAACTATCTACTATAGAAAGAGATTAACCATTTATGAGAATTATCTATTATAGAGAGAGATTAACCATATATGAGATCTATCTACTATATAGAAAGATTAAAGCTAATTATGATGAAGGTACCGAAAGGTCGATACATTGTGCTTTATATATTTTCATATTTTAGCAAGATAAACGATTAAAATGAAGTTTATTCCTTACCAAATAGAATTGGAAACATAGCTTCCGATGTGACGACTTCGCTGTGATTGTGATTGTCTCAAGAACTGATATCGAAAGCCTTTTAAGAGCTTTGGAGGAATTGAAGAAATCGATATCAGTTCATCCTTAGAAATTAAGAATATCGGTTCTCCTTAAGAAGTTTCTTTCACTTTTGAGCAGATAATTTTTTGTGGTTGAACATGATTTACCGCTAGAAGTATTTTAGAAAAATCGAACAAAAGAAAAAAAAATCGAACGTCTCAAGTGCGTCTCAAGTCTGATAAAAGTAGTTCTTTTTGACGTAAGTGCCATGAAATATACCTTTCTAAAAGAGTATTTCCACATTCAATGTAATTTGTTAATTCCCCCTTTTTTTTTTATCCTAAAAAGATCTTTGCATTTCATTCATGATTCTGTTATTCGTAATTCAAAGACGAATCTGACGAGAAGGTGTCTTCCTGAAGGAATTTTAGATGTAATTGTCTTGCATTTGGGTTTGGTTTGGTTTGTCGCTCTACAGTCATCTTGTGCACACGACGGTTAAACTGACCGGGACCTACAGTTTGAAGTGGATTCCGAACCACTAACGAGCATGGCCACCAGGCTGCTGTGCATTTGGGTGCCGTATTGCATCATTATAATATTGTCTATGTTTACGGTGCAGCATGATTAATATGCACCATAAACAATATAAAGATGATTGGTACCACAATGGTATAGTTAATGTTCATTCTGCCGTATGGTTAATGTACCATAAACGGTACGAATATGAATTGAGGAGAAGACGCCTTCCAGAAGGAATTTTAGATGTAATTGTCTATTTGAATGGCGAATTGTACCATTATAGTACGGTTAATGTGTATGGTGCTATATGATTAATATGTACCATAAACAATTCAAAGATGACTGGTATCCCAATGGTGTGTTTAATGTAATTCGTCCCATATGGTTAATGGGACGACTAATAACAATTGACAGATAAATGGTACCTCAATGGTATGGTTAATGCATATTGTGTCGTATGGTTAATGTGTACCATAAACAGTTCGGAGATGGATATGAAGAGAAGACGCCTTCCAGACGGCATTTTAGATGTATATATCTGCATTTGGATATCGTATGGGAGTGACTCCGGAAAAACCCAATCGTCCCATAGTTACTGTAAACAATGATTGTAGTTCATGTTGATAGAATCAAATGACTTCCATGCTGGCGGTATGTATTGCCACAAGAATATATATATTGGTAATTGTTGAGAATAGAAGGTCTTCATGTTCCTCTTATGTATGTCAAGAGCAATACACCGATAGTGAGATGAGGATGTTACTTTCCGGGTGGACTTTTAGGGTCAACTGCTTCGCCTTTTCGTGTCATATGTAATAAAACTGGTAAAACTCCGCCAAGCAGCCTGACTATTGGTGTGAGGTACTTTACACACACTGTCGCAATCGCCATCGAATCATATCGTTTCTGAAAGATATAGGAGAAATTGCTTTAAAAAAATGACAGCATCTGAGATGGAACTCGAAATATGTAAACTCCATTAATTTCAAATTAAAAAATTATAGCGAATAAAAATTATTTCCAAGTTAAAAATTAGTCTTTAAATAGGAAGCCGATATAATTTAAATGTAACTTTTATTTAGGATACTTGTTAAAATGTGCAAACATAAATTTATGTAATATTTCATTGTTAGCACCGAATATATCACCGAAATCGACGATATTATAATTTTTACATACAAATGAGCAATTTTTGAAAACAAAAGCCTTTAGCCAGGGAACCTTTAGGTTTAGGCTAATTTAGGCTAGGCTAATTTTACCTTTAGAAAATTACATAATATTTATTCTAGGGGCCTGAATGGGCGAGCTCTCTGTCGCTCGGTAGCACAGGTTTCGGGTTCGAGTCCCAGTGGTACCACGGATGTTTATAGTGGTTCGGAATCCCCTTTAAATAGTAGGTCCCTGTCTAACAGGGTCGTAATGCATTGCGGGGGTATTGTTACTCTGCGTCCGTAGCTTATCTTCAAGCTACACGCACCTCCTGGGTAGTGCTAAGTGAGTAACGTCAGTGCAGCGCTTGCCTTTAGGCATCAAAGACAATTGTCTAGGTGTTCGCCAGCTGTATTAAAACAAAAAAAAAATATGTATTCTAAGTAATAAAAAAAAGCAATCCAATGTTGCAATTGTAGTTATAAATACTATGACTGGTTCATTACTTTAGAATGTTTATTTTATTGTGTCTGGTTAACACATTATGATTTCGAATTGAGAAAGCTTGGTTCGAAATCGCACAATTAAATAAAATCACGATGTCCACTATCTGCGCTGGTGATAGGCACAATACTAAATTGATACCCCGGAAATATAGCGAGCAAAGAGGATGCGAGCTCTCCAGATGCATTCATAAGTATTTTTGTTCCAAGAAGTCCACCCTCGGGTGAGATAAGGACCCCACCTCTCACACATTTGTCTCGCTATCACGAATAAATATAACATACATTTCATCAGTTGATACAATACATATACTTCTTAATCAGAAGTATCCTGTTTAGTTTTACAAATGTATTTGCAAATGTAGCTTACTTAGTATTACAGGTTCTATTTCATGTCATGTTAAATCTAAATCTGTATTTTTCTTGTATAAATAGAAATGAGAATTTGCTTAACATTCCAAATATTATTCGCAGATTTCAAATAATTTTTATTTAAAAAATAGGTTTTATATGTAGATAGGGGATTTCAAATAAAGACATATCTATTATACTTTTTTAAATGAACTAATTGTGAGAAATATAAGAAATTGACAATCGTAATTCTATTAAACATAGTTGCCAGAATATTTTTAACCGATTTCATCGTTATTAAGAAAATATATTTAAAATGTTTTTATGCTTTCAGATAAATTTCATTTTTTTTCCAATAAAACTTTAATACGACTTGTGGCTAAGGGTTGGAATCAGCTGGCGGTGTCAGCTTGTAGTTCCTGCTTTTAGAAGAGGAGACTCGATGGAGATTTTAAAATATATAAAAAGACATCTTGCCTCTATAAAAGTGCCAAATGGGAATTTTCATTTTTTTTCCCTTATAAGACACGCAAATAAAGGCAGTTACCCCTAAAAAAATCTTCCGGAGGGCAGTGCCCTCCCTTTCTCAGCCGTCGGTGTGCTGTTTGTGGTCCACTGATGTTCATAAAAGAAATTGAAATATCAGACCTATCAATATAGATCTTATTAGACCTTATTTTTAATTCTGGGTTAGTGAAGTAATATCTTTTAAACACGAGACTCACCAATGTTAAATAAATAAATAAATAAAATGAAACATTAGAACTAGGGAAAAAATACTAAAAGAAAAAAAAAAAAAAAAAAAAAAAAGAAAAGAAAATGTGGTGTTAATTTTGTGTTGTTAGAAATAAGATTAAAAATTTTTTTTGATCAAAGGTACTCAAAATATGAGAAGTAACATCTTCCGCCATAAGGACAAGAGGCCCACTGATGTCAACAAAAATAAACATTAGAACATTAGCACGAGGAAAAAAATAAACATAAAACAAGGAAAAAAATACTAAAAAAGAATAAAAGAAAAAAAAGATGTGGTTAACTTTGTGTTGTTAGAAATAAGATTAAAAAATTTTTAATTCTGGGTATACAATATATGAAGTAACATCTTTCAAAGAGTAGCTTCCTTCGCAATTGACGGAGGAATTCCGTTTCCTCATCCAACGAGGAACAGAAACATATATATTTTTTTAAATTATATTTGATTTGCAAACACATTAGGACGTGAATGTTCATCGTCTCTAACTTCACCCATTTTCTTAGTTTAATGATGGAGAGTTCAAGATTTATTTTCATTTATGAAAGTTTGAATGTAAGATACCGAGATAAAAAAATTAAAAATTTGAGTATTGGTTGGTCCAAAATGAGGTTCCGTAAACTACATTCATTTTCCTTAGCTTATAATTAAAAGATGCAACTAGAGTACACTTTTTTTTAAATCCAATCACCACTTTCACCTTTTGCCATGAAATAAGCAACCTTCTCATCATAGGCGAATACTCTCACAATAAGATTTCAACTCGTTGTCCACCAACCATCATTAACAAAGTGATGTACTAGTAATATTGAGTATAAAACTTATAAACCCAATATATCTATATTTTTTCTTTCTAATGCAGCTGGCAAACACTTAGACAGCTTGGTCATGGATGCCTTAAGGCAAGCGCTGCACAGACGTTACTCACTTTGCATTACCCAGGGGGGCGCGTGTAACTTGAAGATAAGCCACGGACGCGGAGTAACAATGCCCCCGCAACGCTCCTATTGGGACCAGGACCTACGGTTTAAAGTGGATTCCGAACCACTACAAACACCTATGGCCCCGCCGGGACTCGAACCCGATACCTGGGGTACCGAGCTCCAGACACTCGACCATTCAGGCCCCAAACCCAATATATATATGAATGTTGTTTTGAGGAGCTGGGTTTTTCGTTTCCTTGATCACTTTCAATATTGGTTTTAAATTTCATAAAAAAATTTTACTGGTAAGGGTAAAACTTTCACGAGCTTTTAAAAACGAACTTTAAAAAAAAATAAAATTGTTCTAAAAGAAAAAAATTGTGAAAATTGTTCTAAAAGATCGTCTGGTGAAAGCAAAAAAAAAAAAAAAAATTTTATTTCAAAGTGAAAATGAGATTTTTCAAGAAAAGAAAATCGTTTGGAATTCTACAGTTTTTATTTTTTATTTTTTAAGATTGCTGCTATGCGTCTTGTTCTTACATTAAATTCTAAATTGTAAGTGTAACCTGTATATCGGCCCATCCGATCATAATTTTTTTTTTCAAACCTGAGTTCACCCATTTAAATGCCCATGTTCACTGCATTCATTATAAAAGAATGCTATGAAATAAGATGCAAGGACAGCCATTGTTTATCTAGAGGTAATTTGTCAATTTCACTTTAAAAAGTGATATAATAAGTAACTGTTTGAAGGACTTGCAGATTATGATGGAAACGTTTTTGATGTCGAATACTGGGTACTTTGACTTGTAATCCTTTGCCATTGGAATGCCGGATGTGTAACATATTTAGATTCCCCTGGAGGCAATACAAAAGGCCAACTATTCTGGTGTACATCTATATTTTTTGACGAACAAAATTAAGGAAAACATTATTCCCAGACCCCTGTTTTTCGAGCCCAAAGAAAGGGTAAGGACTCTCCTACTTATTTTTAATGTATGCATATTGTAGCCTTTTTTCTACGAGAAGAGATATAGCATTTCTGTAAAAGGAAAGGAAAAGTACTATATATTCTTTAACAAGTGCATAATAATCAATGTCATGGATAATGCTACATCATGAAATTAGCGATTGTCTGTTCAACCTTCACAGGTTGAAAAATTACAGGATATGGACTGCGTCATAAGTTGTTGCATCGTAATTGGCGATAGACCATGGGCTGAGGAAGTGTCCACTCCAATGAGAAGTGATGGAAGGAAATCCCCCCTCTTGACTGATTTTCTTAGAGGGAAGTTTTTAAGGAAGGAAGAAAAGAGAGCTCTGCGACGAATCGACAATAAATGTTGTCTTTTTCTGAAAGTGACTGTACAGGCCGGAGATTCCGCCTGCTTACAAAGTGAGCAGGCTGAATGAACAGGCTGGAGACAGAAGGAATGAACAGGCTGGAGACTTCACCTGTTTTCAAAGTGAACCCCTTGTGGTTTTGTGTATGACGCCGTGTGATAATTTAGGTCTACAGCAGACCGGGTGCATTAGATTCGTCATAGACTCGAGAACTTCGAAAATCTTCGACCTTGGAGTGAACTGCACTTGTGAATCAAATTTATATCTTTAATTTTCATTTCTTTGTAGACAGTATAATAACCCAGTATTCTGTATATATATATATATTTATATATTCTGTATTTATATTTATTTTTATTTAAAAATTGAAGTGTTCCTAGGAACTTGAAATTGGCCCTCTTCTTGAAGCCGATATACGTCTAGTATAGGCCGAGACGTTATAATATCCAGAGTATAATGTATGCATATCACAGAAGCTTCCGGCTCTATTTTGCGTACTAAGATACGAACCTGGAACCTCAATTCCGAAACCCTACACCCTATTTCTCTGGCTTCTCCAGGTCGTAGAACTTTAGTACACCCTAACATATGAAGCTTCGAATCATTTGTGAGAAAGACAGTTATAACTTGTAGAAACGAGGTTATTCAATGAGGATTGTGACAGCGCATATGAATATTCCGTATCATTATTTTATGATCATTAATACAAGGAACATGACGTAAAAAAGAACATGCCCCAGTCAGAGATTTGCGAGGCACATTCGCTTCTAATGGGCAACTAATCGATTTCAGTGTACGTCCAAATGGGAAAAAAACTATCATTATCCTTTGTATTCTGCTTTCAATTAAAACTTTTCTTTTCATTGTGAGTTTCATAATTTCTTTTCATTGTAAGTTTACCTATACCTACCATTGTAAGTTTACGCCGCTAGATCTCTAGTTTACGAAGAGATTTAGCAGCAAATAACACTGGTTCACACATATGAAAACTACAGAGTACTTTTTTTGAAGATATTGAAACCGAATTCATACTAAACATAAAACTGTAAACAACTGTAAATAGGTAAATTAATTCACGTATAGGGATTATCCTAGAGCAAGATCCTTTTTCGTGCAACACAAGATTAATCTAGACCAAATATGATATTACTAGTGCGTTTTTGAAAGCCAGAACTTTAAATAAGATAAACTCTATTGTCTTTTTCAAGATTTGATGATGATACGTAGGGAAAAAGTGTAACTGGGATTTTCCCTTTTTGGTTTATTTGTTCTTTAATCTTAAGAATATGATATGACCCTTTTTTATTTTCACTTACTGCTTTAGAAGAATGGTTTTGTTGAATTTGAGCAAACACAGTAAACCTTGATAAGGACATAAACAGAATTGCACGATATCCTTTTTTCTTTTACTTACGATTTTTTTTTCTGAATTTCAATTTTGCAATGCTTATTTCTGGCCGATTTCTAGATTTATTTATTTATATCTATTATCTATCGATACTAGTGAAGATCTAATAGCGTACTGGGTTATTGATTTAGACTAACATGTCAGTATCGAAATTGTGTAAATTTCTTTAGTTACTATTGAGTAATGAATCAGTTTTTTCGTTTTAGTTAAAAAAGTAGTTATGGAAAATTAATTTTCGGAACAACTTTTTTAATTAAACAATCCGGAAATTTAAGCCAAACAGAAAATTACCTTGGTTATGAATTGTCCGTATATCTATAAGTCAAAAAGTTTAGATTGGTTTGCCGCTCTATAGTCATTTTTTGCATACTTTAGGAAAACTAGAACAGAATCTACAATTTATCGTGGATTCCGAACCACTAACAAACATCCATGCCACTGCCAGGATTCGAACCTAAAGTGAATCTGCATATTAGGCATGACCCCCTCATGGTCTCCCTTAGCTATGACCCAATCGCCTGCGACGGGGTCTTCTGGACCTGGTGTAGGCTTTCCTGCACCAGAGGGATTAGTAACAACAACGGAAACAAATACACGCACAAACACACATGCCATTCCTGTTACTTGATTAATGCATGATGTAATTAATTTAGTTTTGGTGAAATTCCACTTAAGATCACCGCCTTCCATAAAATGAATGTATCCATATTTTGCAGCTCTGAGCAAATTTGCAATCGGTTTTATTTTCATCTTAACATTTAGATGTAAGTTCTTTTTCATAAGTCAATTTTAACAATGCATTGGATGCCATTCCAAAGTGAGCAGTAACGTAATTTAGGATTGCATGTTACTTTTAACGTTCGACATTTTTGACCTGGCCAGCCGCTACCAGAACATCAAATATACACAGTCCAGTCACATTAATGTGACCACCTATCAAAAGCCAGAATAACACACTCTTGTATATTCTGGCTTTAAGTGGAGTGTGGAATGTGGTATTTAAGTGGAATTCTTTATATACACTCCACTGCAATGGGCTGCCACCTGCATTTTGTGATTGGTTATTTCACGTTGACGTCGAAAGTAGGTGGTGGTCACATTAATGTGACTGGACTGTGTATATGAGATTCACCATAACTCAAAGTGTACGGCTGCAATGTACCACAATTAGGGGTAAACACCCCATGGAGAGCATCTATTGTTATTGTTGCTATTGCATATTCCCAGAGACTAGTAGGGCTAGATGAGTTCCATGACACTGTACCCCCTAAAAAAATCCAGAACCATCAATGGATTGGCAGTACGATTTCATCTAGTGAGCACCATGGAGATGCACGTTCCTATAGATCCTACACATGACCCTTTACTTAAGTAAGCAAGAGAACCCTTATAGGATAAACAATCTACTTCCTACGTTTTTGAGCCTAATCGTACAACTTTCCAACCCTTGAATTTAACATCGCTATCTTTATTATAAAGAGGAAATTTTGCAGGTTGGCTTTGCTTTTTAGGTTTCGAACCAAACTACTATATTCGAAAGCCCATCATACTTGTTGACTGGGTCGTTTTCCTATATAAATTAAACAAGCAAACAAACACAAAAAAACAGCGTATTAATAAGGAGTTATTTGAATGGAACTAAAATTGGTTGATGTTATTGATATACGCTCCTTGCCATAAAAATTAGTGCACCAAGATGGAACTGTCAGATTTTTACTAAATTGAACATGCAGGTTTGCATCACTCACATGTGCAAAAAATTAAAATTACAGCATGATTGCGCGTTTTATGGCAAGAGTATATATCATTAACATCAACCAATTTTAGTTCCATTCAAATAACTTCTTCTTAATACGCTGTTTTTTTGTGTTTGCTTGTTTGTTTAATTTATATAGGAAAACGACCCAGCCATCAACATTTTGAGTTTCCGAATAAAGGAGCTTGGTTCGACACCTAACAAGCAAAGCCACCTTGCGAGTTTCCTCTTTATAACACGGCCAGTAGAGGGATTTATGTACATTCATTCTACCCCATAAATAGTCGTCTTGAAGTTAATTGCATGCGGTTTTTCTGCTGAAAAGAGACGTTTTAACACTAGAGATGCCCTTACGCCATCATCTAACCAAATATTAACAGTTACTCCAGTTTGAGAGAAGTATTGAAATGCCAGAGACTGGTTGGTCAGCTTGGCCATTCTTACAATGTCCTAAAGCAGGGGTCTCCAAACTAAGGCCCGCCAGTGTCATCCATCCGGCCCGCGACAGCAAATAGCTTATTGTTGCTGTAATAAGTTGGATAAAAAAACACAGAATGATAATAACTCGGTTTTATTGACTTGCTAGGTAAAGCTTAAGGACAACCATAATACGCGGAAAATTTAACTTAATCATAACAAATAACAAGGAATTGAAATGAATCCCACTAACATTATAAACTAGTGAACATCCCGCGGTTACCCTCGGTAGTTATCGTTGGGGTAAAGAGTATCGCATATGTATGTATATCGATGTTTGAAATGTATATATCCTAAATTGAACATATGATTTTTATCCAGAAAATCCCTCAGGAACGGAAAAGCTAAATTAACGCGAATGAAACCGCGGGGTATCCACTTGTAAAAAAATCCTAATGGGATTTGTGTAATTGTGATTTTTCACTGACAATAGTTTGTAGTTAGCAAGTATATATTTGTTCTGAGCGCGTACTCGGCGACTGGTCAAGAAATTATAGATAATGGCAGAAACATTAAAACGGTTTTGGCCCTTGGTACTTACTGGAGTAAACAGTACGGCCCTAAGGCTGGAAAGTTTGGAGACCCCTGTTCTAAAGAATTGTTGGAACCAGCGAACGAAAGTGAACTGTGAAACATAGCGAACTGACTCAGAACGCCATTTCACTACTAATAACCGGTAAGATTGCATCACAGCCTAACAAGCAATTGCATTATTGTGTGACATACACACACAGGCAGTACGACATGTATGCGCGCTTGCGGTTATCCATATTATTGCGAGGCATTTAGCGAACAGTCATACCAATCGTGGAGCCTATTACGTGTAATGGTAGTCACCTAGCATCGCCGTCATTTGGAGAAAAGGGTTGAACGGTGGGATTAAATTGGATGGAATGGAAACATGATTCAATTTGAGTTCTGATGTAAAACCTATGCTTGCTTGGAAGACTCATAACAAATACTTTAATGTTGCCGACTGTTTGGTGTATTATACCATGATTTCCCCACTGTTCAATCAACATTCGATTCCCTCTAGTAATGATCCACAACATTCCTACGTGACATCATTCATCTTCAGGTATTGCCTCTCCTAAAAGAAAGCCTTGAAGTCATCTCATTCTGTTCTTTGAGTGGCCTATTAATGTTCCTTGTAATTTCAAGTATCCCAGGGCCGTTTGTATAGTATATGATTCAATTGCTGTGAAAGAATGCATTGACCTTATTTTTCGTGGGTTCGCTAGATTACTGCCTATTTGACGCTTTGATTTGCAATAATTCGGCCAGTTCATCCAATGTCATCGAACGACAGCATCTCTCCGACACAAATATCGAAAAAGGACAGAAATGTCAAGGATGTGAAAGTCAGCTTGTGGGAAAAGGAAAAGTCAAAAAACAAAATCTTTATGTAAAGAATTATCTTGATGTAAAACCAAAGAGCAGTATTAAGTTCCAGTGAAACATCAAAGAAAATTTATTTGATGCATAATGTACATTCACACTTTTGATTAGAGGAATACATAACTTTTAAAGAAAAAACCAGTAATATATAAAAAAAAAAAAAAATTTAAAGTCAATTCCTACATTTTTCTCACTATATTGCAGAAAGTCCTTTATAAATACTTTTCATTCATTTTTTTAAGCTTATCTGGCGCCATCTATTGGTAGATATATGCAACTTAAATGTAAAAAAAAACTAAAATTAATCAATTAAATTTAATTAATGAATTAATATATGAAAAAACTGTATTAACATCCAGTGTCATCCACTACAAGTTGAAAAAAATGTATTTGAACTTGAGTGGATGAATAAAAAGTATTTTATGAACAATTGAAAATTTGAACAAGATATATATAGGGAGAGTGTGAGCTAATAGAAGGAATTGA
>BPLQ01002703.1:477918-821654 GCA_021605075.1 Caerostris darwini
TTTTTTTTTGCTTTCAATGTGAAGCAATGTATTAACAAATACAAATACTTGTTTACTCTATTTTACCCAGGATGCTTGGATTGTCACTTATGCATTTTCTCAGAATCATCAGTGAACATTTCCAAGCAGCAATCTGTCAAAATTGTGGTGGATAACTTTCCTGATATCTTTTCTCTACTTTTGTCATGTTCTGGTGAAAATGCTTTCCCTGCTCATCGCTAACCATGGCCACGATTTGTATGAAAGAAGTCCACATGACAATGCAAGAGATGTATTTTTTGAGAAATCCAGTTTCTCGTATGCATACAACATTTCCATCACTAATTTCTCATAGTCCCACATTTCCTAAGAAACTGGACCTACATTGCTAAGAAACATACATTTCTAACACATTAAAACTATATTTGTAGTTCACGTTTCCTAAGAAATTGGACATACATTTTCTAAGAAACACGCATTTCTAACCCACATTAAAACTACATTTCTAACCCACATTTCCTATGAAATTGGACTATATTACTAAGAAACATACATTTCTAGCCTACATTAAAACTATATTTCTAGCTCACGTTTCCTAAGAAATTGGACCTACATTGCTAAGAAACATACTTTTCTAACCAACATTAAAACTATATTTCTAGCTCACGTTTCCTAAGAAATTGGACCTACATTACTAAGAAACATACATTTCTAACCAACATTAAAACTATATTTCTAGCTCACGTTTCCTAAGAAATTGGACACAAGATGAAAAGCATTCGAAAATTCTTCGTACTCATCATGGTTAAGCATGCTATCAAAATTTACATCCATTAAGGTCTTATTGGACTAATGAAAATTCCGTATTTCAGTTTAGCTTCATAGACTGCAGGAAATTTATTATTTAAGTACTTGTAGGCTGATCCACTCTTGTCCATGATTTCCCCAAATTTTTCATTAAATCAAGTTTTTTGTGCAGAAGTGGTAGTAGGATTTTATTTTTAATTATTTTTTTCCCTCTAAGAGTGGATTTTGCTCATCAATATTTCTACCATTTGTGGATAAGAGATTTCTCTACTAACAGTCGAATTTCCAATATTATATGTTTTTCTCATCATCATCATCATCAATAGCACGATAGCCCAGAGTAGGTCAAGGCTTTCCTTAGAAGAGATTTCCACGTATTTATCTGAGTGACAATGGTCCTGCAATTCTAAACCTTTAGTACAGCAAAATCTTTTTCAATTGTGTCTATTCCTCTCAACTTGGGACGACCTCTTCCTTTTTGTCCCTGTAGCTTTGCCAAACCAGCTTTTTTACAGGGTTTAAATCATTCATTCTAAATACATGAGCAGCCCAGTTTAATCTATTGAATATGTTTTTGTAGTGAGCCTTTTTTTTTTATGTATATAGCGCGCAGTTTTGACTTTATTATTCCCACTCACATAAGCAACTGTACTTAGCATATCCTATTTGAAACCCATGCGAAGAGCTATCACTTTTAATTCACTAAAAATATACCTGCTGGTACTTGTTGTATTCATGGGAGTTCAGCAATGTTTAAGATGTTCATAATACGGTTTCCTTGAGACTTATTTTATGTGAAGAGCTCTATTTTGAGAGCCAACATTAAGCTATTGACATCAGAACAGAAAGCTAAGTTTTTTCGTTGTATAAAATAAAGTAGAAACTGTTCGTCGTTCTGGAGCAAATTTCATTCCCGAAATGTCAATGCAAGTAACTCTGCCTTAGTCTTGGGCAGCTCTAGATCTCTAACAATATTATTCAGTTTTTCTTTAACACAATTTTATGAAGAAGCGAATGTTGAATACAAAAATCTTTTAAGATATTTAAAAGTTGGATGGCTTACTTTAACACCTATTATAGATCATGTTGTAAAATTATTTGGCTTCTACTTTCATGTTTTTTTTTTTTTTTTTTTTTTTTTTTTTTTTTTTTCCCTAGGTTTAGACAAATATTCTAAAATCCTATAATCGTTTTTAATAATTAAATATCTGAGACATTAAACTGTTTTTCACAAAATGATTTGAAAGATTGAAGTGCCAACATTTCTGCTGCAGAAATTCTTCTTCTTTTGAATGACTTCATTCTTCAATAGAAATTTCGTTTATAACAAAATTCTTCTTTAGGGAAAATTTTCTTCTTTAGATATAAAATGAAACCTCAGATAATGAAACCTGGCCATAATGGAAAAGTTTATCAAAAAAGCTCAGAATTTTTACCAAGAATGTTTTCTGTACATCGAAGAATAGTTTAAAACAATCATCACGGGAAATAACAATGCTGTGTTTTAATTTCATCGTAAATAAATTGGACAGATATTGAATGATATGCTGAATTTTTAATCTAAAGAAATTCCAGAAATTAAAATAAACACCAATTGTTTCCTTGAAGAAATTAAAAGACTCATTGCATTTTTAAATTCCGAAAAATTAATACAATGGGAAATATAAACACGTTGAAATTGATAAAAGGCGTGTGGAGATATTCAGCTATTTCAAAAATTAATATAATCCATGCGAACATATATTCTTGCTCAAATTACATATGTAGTAGTTGAAACGATTTTACAATTGTTTATGATTTCTGGACAAGTGTGAATTCCGAGATTGAATGTTGATACTCTAGTTGCAGCACTTTCCGTAAAATTCAATATGAAGAATATTTCTTATTTAGATAAATGTAATATATTGTTAAAAGATGATACATTGACAAAAAAAAAATAAATAAATAAATTATATATATATATATATATATATATTGGAAAGGCCATTGTCATTAATAAAATATGTTCAAATATTCATATCCATATTTTGTGAGGAAGAAAGAATAAATAAATAAATAAAATATTAGAAAAAAATATAATTAAATATAATTTAACTTAAGACAAATTCGAACATATGACTTGACAATAACCTGTTTTATTAAATGATGTAATATATTTTTTTTTCAAAATTAAAAAAAAAGTAAATTTTGAATTTTAGAAGAAATTCTGTAACATCTAATGCAACTACACAGTAACCGCATATATGAAGAAAAAAAATATGAAAAAATTTATGCATATAAGTTATAAAAATAGAAAATATATACCTGAAAAAATATTTCGAAATTTAAAAAAAATTAGCTAATAAAATTTAAAAAAAAATTCAATCGATTAATAAATAAAAAAGTCAACAATACAAATAATATTTTAAAATAAACTTAATGAAACAGAGATGGCGCCACAATCAAATGTTTTTTTTTAGATTTCCTAGAAAATTGAAGAATGATCAGTGTGTCGAAATGATTATTTTTAAAGTAGTTGACATTAAATAGATAAATAAATAAATAAAAATACTTAAGTTTATATAATCATTTAAATTTTTACAACACGAATAGAGATTTTTTATATTTTCTTTAGAAATAAGTAATATTAAAAGTCAATTTCAAACAATTCTGTTCTGTTTGTTTTGTTCTGCATGGCTCCAGTTCTGTATTTTGTACCCACCACTGCAAATAAAAAAAAAATGTTAATTTCTAGCAAAAAAAGAAAAAGAAAGTAAAAACCTAATATGAATTCTGGAAAATAATAGAGTATTAAGTAAGTCTTCATTTATAATCTGAAAGTCATCTTTGGGGTTTGAACTTTGGGCCTCCATCAACTAATAAGAGAAATAAATGTAAAACTTTTTTTATTAACTTTGATATTATAAAGAAAGCTTTTATAACTACGGATGAAAAAGACACGATAATTTTGTCAGCTGGAAAGTCTTTCTGTTGGATTATAGGAAAGAAGAAAGCAAGGTACTTGGAGTTAAAATTGTAGTGGCATAATGAAGAAAACACCCCGTTTTTGCTTCTGGAAAGCGTTAGAGGTGCGTTTCCTTCGGATACTGGAATCTCAAGTCCTAGAACCCCCATTCAACTGGAAATCTGGGTGAGTAGGAGATAGGGCATCCGACAGTTTCGTGTTCTATGACGTGAAATTTTACAATGCGGTGGAAATCTACCTTAAATCTTTCACATTGTTGCTGTTAAATATAAAATATATATTTATTTGATAGGATTGACAGAATAATAGAAGCTGATTAAATTGCATTCATTTAATTGATTTCGCATATCGATTATACGAAATCTACTGATCTATGGGGGTCTGAATGGCCGATTGGCTCGCGCTCTGGCGCTCGGTACCACAGATTTCGGGTGCGAGTTCCGGCGGGGCCATGGATGTTTGTAGTGGTTCCGAATCTACTTTAAACCGTAGGTCCCGATGTAACAGGATCGTAGAGCGTTGCGGAGGTATTGTTATTCCGCGTCCCTTGCTTATCTTCAAGATACACGCACCTCCTGGGTAATGCTAAGTGAGTAACGTCGGTGCAGCGCTTGTCTTAAGGCATCAAAGACAATTGTCTAAGTGTTTGGCAGCTGCATTAGAAGAAAAAAATAATAATGATCAATGTGCATTTTCAGCTAAACCGACAAGGGTTTGGTTTGCTTTGTTTTATCGCTCTACTGTCATTTTGTGCACACTTTAGGCAAATTAGATCGGGACCTATAGTTTAACATACGTTCCGAGCCACTCACAAACATCCATGCCACTGCCAGGATTCGAACCTGACATCTGTGGTACCAAAGGCTGTTGGCCATAAGGCCGCCCTAAACCGACACAAGAAGATTGCTAAATAAACCTAGGTACTATTTTGACATTATCAAATCTGAAAAATGTCACTGAAAAAGAATCGTTATTTTAATTTTTATAAATTAACTAACGCAAACTTTTTACTTTTGAGAAATAACACAAGATGGCCATCATTCAGCTGAGATTCACATCTGTGTAAACTCAGTATTTTTTTTATAAAAAAATAATTTTTACTGCTAGATATGCTTTTAAAATTTAATTGAACAATATATTTTTATGACAAAAATTCATTTAAATATTAATTATTAACTTAAGAAGTAGGCTTTAAAAAAATTAAACTTCGTTATCAATCAGTTCTTTAATCAGTTTCATAAATTCATTTCATTGCATTAATCATTTAAATTATTTATCTGCTCGCATCAAACAAAGTATTAATTTGGGTTTTTACCAATAGGAAAACTTGTTTCGAGTTGTGCCGAGTGTAGGAAAATCGACCTGGATTTTGCGGAATTACCCAAAACATACTTTCGATCACAGACTACGTGAAACAAAATGTCCAGAAAGTTTCGACCCACGTGAAACGCTTGTTTACGATGAAACACACTTAGAAATAATTTAGTGGAAATTTTATCTACCATAATTATCAATATTTAACATTTGCTTCATCTTTATTTTGTTATTATAATACAAGGGTAAAAACCCAATGTTTATAGCGACATTAAAAATCTCTCGTTTAGGTTTGTTTGCTTATATATATAAACAGCCTGTGGTACCAAAGGCTTCAGGTTCGAAATTTGGAGATGCCATGGATGTTTGTAGTGGTTCAGAATCCACTTTAAGCCGTAGGTCTCGGTCTCATATGACTGCAGAGCGTCATGGATTTCAAGCAGACTTCTCACCCACATCGTTCCCAAACTGTAAAGAGGTAACTCAGCTCTAGGCACAGTGTTGTGGTGGGGTATAGTAGTAGTAATGGTCCGAAATCCAGATTAAATTGTAGGTTCCTGTCTAATTAGCCTAAAGTGTGCAAAAAAAAAAAAAATGACCGTAGAGCGACAAATCAAACCAAACTATGTATTTCTAGCTTACTATACACAGTAAATAGACAAAGGGTGAACTAACTTCCCAGTAAACTTTTAGGACTAAGTGTTTCCCATTTGTAGAGATAAACAATCTTATTTGTAGTCGCATGAGAGACACTATAGTGAATTCAACAGGCAGCCTGTCTGTCAATGCGAGGTGTTTATAATCGCAATAGAAATCGCCATCGAATCTTTCCGTTTTTGAAAACAATGGCTGTAACGGTGTGGTGGGTTCGAACTTCAATTTTACTACCAGCTGCGAATGTCACGAGTCGCGCTGATTTCTTGTCTTTGTGATCAAAATAATAGCTTTGAAAGGATGTTCTCTCATTGAATTCCCCACAGTGTTCTCTGGAGCACCGTTTAAACATTATTAACTCATATTTGGTAAATATTCTTTTATTAAAAATAATGATCTATCTATAAATCATTGTTGACATTTTATAGTTTTTATAAAACATGCAAATTAGAAAACATAATGCATGTTTTTCAGTTTCGCTTAAATCGTAGCTTGTTCTCATTTCGAAATGCCAATGAACATTTAGTATTAACAATGGATTACAGTTGGTCTGTAGTTCTACAATAATTTTGTGCACACTTTATATTAACTATACCGGGACCTACAGTTTAGCGTGGATTCCAAAGCACTCACAAACATCCATGCCACCGCCAGGATTCGAACCTGAAGCCTGTGGTACCAATGGGCAGAGAGCTAGCCAATTGGCTCCCAGGCCGCACAATAACGAAGAATCTCAGATCAAATATCTGATGTTTGAAAACGACAACACATTCTATTATATTTTAATAAATTTAAATTAAAAAAATAAAGCAAATTAGATGTTTTCAGTGGTTTTTTTTTTCTCTATTGTTGATATCAAAATCTTGATATAGTTTGGTTTGTCGCTCTACTGTCATTTTGTGCAAACATCAGGTTAATTAGACTGACTCCTACAGTTTAACTTGGATTTCGAACCTCTAACAAACATTCATACCACCGTCAGGATTTGAACTTGAAGCCTGTGGTAATGAATTACAGGATCGCATTTCTTACAAAGTTGGATGAGTTTTCTGGTAAGTTTTCTGGAGTTTTTTTGGAAACTTCCAATGGATGAGTTTTTTTTAATAAATAATAATTTTTTTTTTATTTTAAATAATTCGTAGTTTTTACGATTAATTTTAATTTATATTGACTGGTTTCTTTCTGAGAATATTTTTATTTTATTACTAGAAACAAGTAAAAAAAAAAAAAAAATAATAAAAAAAAAAAAAAAAAAAAAAAAAAAAAAAATTTAAGTCAATTCCTACTTTTACTTCACTCTATTGCAGAAAGTCCTTTATAAATAATTTTCATTCATTTTTTTAAGTTTATCTGGCGCCATCTATTGGTAAATATATTCAACTTAAATCTAAAAAAAAAAAAACTAAAATTAATTAATTAAATTTAATTTAATTACTGAATTAATATTTGAAAATACTGTATTAACATCCAGTGTCATCCACTACAAGTTAAAAAAAAACTGTATTTGAACTTGAGTGGATGAATAAAAACTATTTTATGAACGATTGAAAATTTGAACAAGATATATATAGGGAGAATGTGAGCTAATAGTAGAAATTGGAAAAAAAACAAAAAAAACTGTACTGAGATGTTATATTATAAATTTTAATACGTAAACAAAATTTCGTTGTAACTTATTGCCAATTTTAAAGCTTCCAATATCATAAACATGTTAAAAAAAATTCCAGTGAAGAGCGAGTTGACAAACAAGCGAGAGCAGCGTTGGCCAAACAGAAGTGTTGGTGAATCTGAGAGCGAAGGTCGCTGGGACGCTCCGGTCGAGCCAGTTTGGGGCGCGGCGGGGAAAATGAAGGTCGCCTTCATTAATTTTCGCATACCTCTTCGCAGGAGGCACCTGCAACAACCCTCTCAGCACCAGGATGTGCTCTCCTCATTATGCATATGCAGATCGACCACACGAGGATTTTGAGAACACTATTTTTTTTTGGTCGAGAAGTTGCTGTTGTTGATGCATCGTGATGTGTGAAGCAAATTGTGGGGATTCTTCACTTTTAGTACAAAATTTTTTAACAATAACTGTGAAAGTCGACAGAGCATTAAAAAAAAAAAAAAAAAAAAAAAAAAAAAAAAAGTAGTGGGAACGATATTAAAAAAAAATGGATGACATTTTTTCTCCAATTTTAAACGTAAAATATTTCAATTATATGAAAATCAAAAATGTACCAAGCGATTGAATTCTACATTTTATACTACTTTAATAGATCCACTCAAATCAAACTTAAGAGTAATTTAGTTAATTTTCTTAGAAAGAAGTTTAGCTAAGATTATTATGGGGATATTTGGCTAGGTTCTGGTTTTGTCACTTTACGGTCATTTTATGCACACTTTGGGCTAAACAAACCGGGACCTACAGTTTAAAGAGTATTTCGGACCACTAACAAGCATCCATGCCACGGCCAGAATTCGAATATGAAGCTTTTGGTATCAAAGACCAGAGCGCTAGCCAATTGGCCATCAGTCAGCAGGTATATTTGGTTAAGATGTACTAACTGATTGGAATCTTTCAGGTTTTCAACAAAACGACAAACAAATGGGAAATAGTTATATTACATCTATATCCATACACCGATACACCATTTATAAGATTTATCTGTTATAAAAATGCTAGAATATCGAAGTGATGTGTACACTTACACATAGTATCGTTTATGATACACTATAATGATATGTATCACTGTAAAAATGTTGAAACACCAAAGTGATGTGTACAATGACACATAGTATCGTCTATGCTACATTGTAGTGTAAAAATGTTGAGACGCTGAAGTGATGTCTACACTGACACATAGAATCGCGTATGATACACTATACTATAAAAAAGTAGAAACATCCACCATTATAAAAAAGTAGAAACATCAAAGTGATGGGTACACATACTATCACGTATGATACACTGTAGTGGTTCAGATTCGAGTTCATTCGCAAAGTTTGTTGGTTTGGTTTGTCGCTCTACGGTCATTTTTTTTTTTTTTTTTTTTGTGCACACTTTAGGTTAATTACACAGTGACCTACACTTTAACGTGGATTCCGAACCACTCACTAGCATCCCTGCCACCCCTAGGAGTCGAAACTGAAGCTTGTGGTACCAATGGTCAGAGCTAGAAAACTGGCAATCAGGACGCAAAGTCTGTTGGAGTCACGACGCTTTAGAAACGAGGACATTCGATAACGATTAAGACTATTAATTCGTAATTATTGGATCATAAGATTCGATTCGATTATTCAGTATTATTCGATTATACAATTCGATTCGATTCGATACGATTACGATTACGATTCTATTCGATTATTTTATAAAATTACGATTCGATTATTCTATACGATTATGATTCGATATCATATGATAATATTCGATAATACATTTCGATTCGATTATCCGATACGATAACGATTCGATTCCGTTATTCTATACGATTACGATTCAACTCAATTATTCTATAATATAGTGATTCAATTCGATTATTCGATATTATTTTATAATACAATTCAATTCGGCTATTCGATACGACTGGGATTCGATTCGATTATTCGATTGATATAATTTTATTATTCGATGACGTATGCAAGTGTCACACATCGATACACATCAAGCTGCCTGGAGGCTGAACTCCGAGTTCCGAGCGGCAGTTACCCCTAAATGTTCTCTCGGAAGGCAATGTCCTTCCCTCAACATCCACCTATAAATTATTATCGGAACATCCATCGACCAACATAATTGGAACACGAAATCCATCGATGTTAAAAAAAAAAAAAAAAAAAAAGCGTTTTAAACTGGTACACTTGGGCGTCACATGCTCTGATAAGGAAAACAACAAGAAAAGTAAATTTTCTTTTTCATATGCTCATTCCTTTAAAAAAAATGTAAAGAAACGAAAACAAAATGTAAAAGTGAGCAGATTCCTGGAAGTATGCCCGTGCATAAAAAAAAAAGAGAGAGAGCCTCTTCCTCCGCGGTGCATAATTATTGCCTTCCTAATTATCCCCGGCATAATGATTCTGGGCAAAGGCAAGGTCGGAATTATTCATTTCGCGAAAAAACCAGCGGGAAAAATGGAATTCATCTTCTACATAATTACCTTAACGAAGAGCAAGCACGCTGGAGTGAAGCGAATAAAAGAGTAGCGATCGTTCCACACTGCTATAGCCTCTAATAGACAAACGGGCATTCGGTAAATTTCTATCGTGAGTTAGAAGTATCATTTTTTTGCCTTGAATATGTTACTTTTTATCTAAAGTACTGTTAAAAGTTATAAAAAGATTTTATTTTTCAATTCCTACTATTAGTTCACACTCTCCCTATATATATTTATATATCTTGTTCAAATTTTCAATCGTTAATAAAATACTTTTTATTCATCCACTCAAGCTCAAATACATTTTTTTTAACTTGCAGTGGATAACACTGGATGTTAATACAGTTTTTTCAAATATTAATTCTGTAATTAAATTTAATTAATTAATTTTAGTTTTTTTTAGATTTAAGTTGCATATATCTACCAATAGATGGCGCCAGATGTAAGAAGAAAATTTCAACTTAAAAAGCAGGAATTGACTTAAAATTTCTTTTTTATAATACTTGTTTAGCTAATAGTTAAATAAAAATCTTATTTTTTATTATTATTTTATATTGATCTTATTTTTTATTATATTTTCATTTGATACAAATAATTCTATTTACAAATAGTAAATGATGTTATAGCTATTTATATATTCTTATACCCACTGTGATTTGTCACGTTCACAAAACTTTTTCCAGACAGTTACTTTGTCCCTGGAGCCATTTTGATACTTCGCTCCAGGTAGCTTTATCGCTTGCATCTATTGCTTTAGCATTTGATAACTAACTGTGCCTGAATGGCCGAGTGTCTGGCGCTCTTGTGCCACAGGTTTTGGGTTCAAAATTTCTGCAGTGCCCCGGGTATTTGTAGTGATTTGGAATCCACTTAAAACTGTAGGTCCCGGTCTAATATATAATTTTTTCTTTCTAATGCAGCTGGCAAACATAGACAGCTTGGTCTTGGATGCCTTAAGACAAGCGCTGCACAGACGTACTCACTTTGCATTACCCAGGGGGCGCGTGTAGCTTGAAGATAAGCCACGGACGCGGAGTAACAATGCCCCCGCAACGCTTTACGATCCTATTAGACCGGGACCTACTTTTTAAAGGGGATTCCGAACCACTACAAACAACCATGGCATCGCCGGGACTGGAACCCGAAACCTCTGGTACCGAGCGCCAGAGAGCTAGCCACTCGACTATGATAGTAGAGCATTGTCTTGAGGTTTAGTCAATCTTCTGATCTCACGGTTCCTCGCTAAATTGAAGCTGCATATTACCCTTACTCATGGACCAGTCGCCTGCGACAGGGTCTATTGGACCTGATATAGGCTTTCCTGCACCAGGGGGTTTAGTAGCAACAGAACCAACTGCCTGGCACTACAGCCCATGGTGGACAAAGGCAGTCTCCTAGTGGCAGATTTCGAGTCAGGAGATGTTTTACTTTTTCTTTCACCAAGTGCACATCCAATCAGTCTAGGATATGTTAATGGTTGGCAGCTCAGTTCCAATTGATGTTTTGGGCAGATATTATGGCGTGGCAGTAGCTCAATGTGCGAATCTCCTTTGTATATTTAGAATGGTCACTTAAAAGAGCTATGAGAAGCTAAAAAAAAAAAAAAAAAACCTCGTAAATTATTTATATTACAAATAATATTTTTCGCATTTAACAACATATTTATTGTAGCTTTACATAGCTTTTTTCTAGTTTGATATCGTCGAATTATCAAAACATTTCAAATTTTCGATTCAATTAATTAATTTGAATTAATGAATCGATTTTAATCATACTTTCGATTAATTAATTCAATTAATTTAATTAATTACTGGCTTAAATAGTTTATTAAATGAATTAGAATATTTATTCCATTCTAATTGTTTCGATTGATGTCCGTTGAGGATCTTTCAAGCATATCGATTTCAAACAAATTAATCGTCATCAGCCTATCATATCAGGAATAGTTCAAATGCCTTAAAATAATTATAAAACTCAAGTTTAAATGGATTTCATACAATAAATAATATAACAGTTTTGCTGTGCTGTTTTGATTAGTAATTGTGCCTTTTTAATTAAATTCAATTATTTTTAATTAATTACTAGATTAAATGGTTTGAGAAATGAATTAGAATATTTATTCCATTCCAATTGCTTTGATCCGTTGCGGATCTTTCAAGCATATCGATTTCAAACAAATTCATCGTTATCAGCCTATCATATCAGGAATAGTTCAAACGCCTTAAAATAACTATAAAACTCAGGGTTAAATGGATTTCATAAAATAAATAATATAATAGTTTTGTTGTGCTTTTTCAATTAGTAATTGTGCCTTTTTAATTAAATTCAATCAGTTTTAATTAATTACTAGATTAAATAGTTTATGAAATCAATTAAGTTAGAATATTTATTCCATTCTAATTGTTTTAATTTACGTCCATTGAGGATCTTTCAAGCATATCGATTTCAAACAAATTCATCGTTATCAGCCCATGATATCAGGAATAGTTCAAATACCTTAAAATAATTATAAGACTCAGGGTTAAATGGATTTCATACAATAAATAATATAATATTGTTGTGCTTTTTCAATTAGTAATTGTGCTATTTTAATTAAATTCAATTAGTTTTAATTAATTACTATATTAAATAGTTTGAGAAATGAATTAGAATATTTATTCCATTCTAATTGTTTTGATTTATGTCCATTGAGGATCTTTTAAGTATATCGATTGGAAACAAATTAATCTTTATCAGCCTATAATACCATTAATTTTGGTGCTAGTGTTTTTTATTTTTATTTATTTATCTATTTTTTTAATTAATTAATTTTTTTTTTTACCCATTAAAAAAAAGGTTTGTTGTAAAAAAAAAAAAAAGATTTGTATTGTTTTGGGGAGCAAGGTTTTTCGTGTGCTTCACCAATTAGTTATTAAATAATGCAGAAAAAAAATTAATTCAGAAGAACAATTAATATAAAATTGTTCTATAAGATCGATTGGTGAAAGACAAAGACAATTTTATTCCAAAATAAAAACGAGATTTTTCAAGAAAAGGAAATCGTTTGGAATTCTACAGTTTTTAATTTTTTAAGATTGCTATAATGCGTTTAGTACTTACAAAAAACTTATATATTTTATAGGTATTTTTTTTTGTAATTTTTTAATAGAGGATTATTTATTTAATTTTTTACAACAAAGATTAATACAATAAATTATTAATATTGTAAAATAATTTAAATTACAAAGATTAATACAAAACTAATAAGCATTATTATAAATATTTACATATAAAAATAATACACACACATTTTAGATAAAAAAAAATAATGAAAAATTGTAAACATTTTTTTTTTTTTTTTTATTAAAAAAAAAAAAAAAAAAAAAAAAAGAATATCATAACTCTGACATCCATCCAGTTTTTAAAATTCTTCCGTTGATCTTAACGAATTGTTTTTCATGAAAATGTTTACACTTTTAATTTAAATAATGACTTTTAATTTTGAAAGTTACAGAATATATTTTTCAATTTGAAAAATAAGTAATATATAAAATTGGGAGGAGAACGATAGTGAAATAAAAAAAATAAAAAATAAAAACTATTTCAAAAATTAAAACTAAAAAAAAATTTTTTTTCGATTATTTGAGCCTTCTTGCAGTGGTAGAAGAGAAAAAAAAATTATTTAAACATTAAAAACGTATTAAAAATTAAAAAACTGTCTAACTAAATTAATGTTAACAACAGTCCATTCAAAAACTAAATCTAACTTTCCCTTTTCCTCATTAACACTTTTAAAAAATAATACGTACGAGGAATAGTAAAACTTATTTTTTTTCATAAATCAAAGTTACGTATGTCATCTAGTAAATATTATGTCATTCGTCAATCAGGTAAAGGGAGGGGAACAAAAAAAAAAGCAATAATAATTATATAATAAAGAGATAGATAAAAAAAAATTCTTCATTGGAGACTTCCGCAGAGAATATTAATATAAATATTTTATTTTTACGCAATGTTCTTTCGCTGCAGCCAAAATATTTCTGCGGCCGAGAAGAAAACTGCTTCAATAATTCATTACTTTTCTACTTTCAAGCTTATTTATTTGCTTTTTTGCCTCGAGGTGCGCATGCCTTTGCGTAGTCTGACGAGGAGCTCTCATTGGTCCGCGGAAAAGCATTAGAAGGGCTCTCTTTTTTGGCTGGTTATCACTTTTTCGTTTTACTTTTTCTCTCGGAAACTTTTCAATGTTTGGAGAGATGGTTATAGAATTCGTAATTTTTGAAACTATAATATTAAGTTGATACAAACTATAAAAATGGTTTTTAAAAAAATATATTTTAAAAGTTATACTTTGTTTATTATTAAAATTATGAGATCTACGATTTATTTTGAATCTACGATTTATTTCCAAATATAAACTGATCTGCGTACACGCCAAAAGTGCGTTTTTTTTTTTTTTTTTTTTTTAAATATATATGAAGTACAAAACCCGTATTGAAATCGAAATGAAATATGTATATAAATTTGCTGGGTCGATAGACAGCTTACCTATAAATTTATTTAATGAATTCTCAATTATTTTGTTTGTCATATTTCTTAGATTATTTACTTAATTTAAGAAGATATATATTACAACAATTGTCATTTTTAATTTAATATCTGATTAATGACCTATTTTCTTCTTGTGCAAAACTGTTTCGTACCTACGTTTTCAAAGAAAGAAAATAATAAATATTATCTATAAAAAAGCTCGTGAAAGAAATTAATTAATTTTTTTTTTCAAAATTGAATGCGTTCTAGAAAACCGCGGGCTCACTCACCTCAAAATAATCTCATTTCCTTAAATTTTTTTCTAAAATACATTTTCTTCAATTTTTTTTTATTCATATAGTTAATTAACTCAAAAAATAAATGTTTGCTATAATGAGTGAGCCCAGCTAATTGAAAAGTACCTATGTTTTTTGCGAGATTGGCGGATCCATCCATAATCCAACCTCTGTACTTAAGATTCAGTAAAGCTCTAAAAATTATCTAGTTATAAGTTATAATTTAAAACTATCTTATCTTACATTAATGTTGCTTAAAATGGTTCTACACAAAAATATACGCTATTTTATTTCAAAATGGCTTATATTCAATTAAGGCATTTTGAAATAAACACGAATAAAATCTGACGTATCAATCAAAAATAAATTAGCTTAAAATGTAATACATACTCAAAAATTTGAAAACGTATTTAAATTTTTTTAAATAATTTTAATTTCTAACTGAAGCATTTTAGCAATTAGTCCGCACATATTCCCTTGACAGCAGTATTCGTATACACGAGAAACTAACTTTAATTTAATAGCAAACATTAATTCTGCTATTTAAAAAAAATTATTACGTATTAGTTATTAAAAATTATTTGTATAAGTATAATTATTTTTTCAGTTATATTTTCTATTTACCTGCAAGCAAAAACGTTAAAACAAAAACAGAACTTTAATTTTTCATTATATGGCGGGGCATGTTTTTAATACAAATTTTATAATACTATAAAATTTCAATACATACTACAAAATAAACTATAACTATAAATTTCAATACATACTACAAAATAAACTATAACAATAAAATTTCAATAAAAATTATAATTTGAAAACGTATGATAACTGAACTTTTTTATAAAAGGAATAAGATTATAAAGAAAATAAATATATGTTTATTAATTTAAAATTTTTGGCCTTTTCTGTCCCCTCTAAACATCTTGAAATTGCTGAAAAATGCAAGGCAGTTTCATAAGAAATCTTATTTTGACGTTGAATATGATTTACGTTAATCTTTCCTAAAAAATCTTTTAAATTTCTTCTGGATTACGACATAGTTTTGCCATCATATGTATGCTTTAATCGGTTGCAAAGGAAAAGTACGTATTTAAACTTTTATACTAAGATTTAGTTCGTCGCTCTACGGTCATTTTGTGTACACGAAGACTAAACAGACCAGGACCTAGAGTTTAAAGTGGATTCCGAACCACCAACAAACATCCATGCTACCGCCAGGGTTCTAACCTGAAGCACCGAACGGCCAGAGCGCTAGTCACTTGGCCATCAAGCTGCTTTATACTAAGAAGCTTTTTTTTTACTAATAAAAAAATTAAAAATCTGTTGTCTGAATTTGAGGTACAGAAATTTAGAAATAGATAAATCCCCTCTCTTTCTGTCTCTCTCTTTCTCTCACAAACACACAAACCAATTTCTAACAGAGAAAATGTTTTAAATTTAATTTTTTTATATGCCTTTAAATTAAGTGAACAGTCTCACTAAAGTTACGCTAGATTTAGTTTGGTCTGTCGCTCTACGGGCCTTTGTACACTTTGGGCTATTTAGACCGGGATCTACAGTTTTAAGTGGATTCCTAACTACTCACAAACATCCATGCCACCACCAGGATTCGAACCTAAAGCCTGTGATACCAATGGCCATAGCGCTAGCCAATTGGCTATCAGACCGTAAATGTACGACAGAGGGCATGATCACCTAAGTGTAAGAGAGTGTGCGTTTGATTAAGCTGGTGGCATGAGTGGCATGCTTTGAAAAATGTGTCTAGTCGGTAGTGATTATGAAAAAGAATGAAATTGTCTAATTTAGAGTTTTTCTGTTTTCTCCAATGCAGAATTTAAATTCTTTAAATACAGAATAAGCCTCCTCTCCATCCTCCCCCCCGCCTCACACACACACACACTGTTATGCATGATAACAGAAACACCATGAAGATGCCAGAAACTTAATACTTTCATGAATCATCAGATGAACGTGGAGAAATAAATGAATATATGTCCCCTGTGATCATAAAAACAAAACCGAGCGACCTAATTTCATTTAAAATCCCGTGATAGTGTTATCAAGAATCCAATTAACAGATAATGAAAGAAATCCTCAGAGCTATATATGATCATGATTCATTTTTTATGATGAATCTAGCATTGCAATGTGCTACATTTTCTGCCTTATCCAAAAAATTCCAATAGCAGGACTGATAACAATAAACTCAATTGGTTCATATGATAGATAATTCAATAGCATTTTATTTATTTATTTATTTTTATTTATTTTTTTTTTTTGATTAATCAATGGGAAATATTATCAAAACAATAGAATTGCGAAAACACCAAATTCCAGATTAAAAGTTTAAAAAAAAAAAAAAAAAAATTTTTTTTTTTTTCTTAAAAAATTTTCCATTCTAGAGAACAAATATATTTAATATTTATACATTAAATCCTTAATGTTATATTTCAAATTCTTTTTACCCTAATCATGGCAAGGATCAGAAGTCTGGATCAGATTGCATTCCTTTGCAAGGGAAGGATCTGAATTGAATCTCCAAATGTCGACAGAGAAACAACTACTACTCTCACAAGATTAAGGATGAAGCACCACAAAAATAGCAACATTTCTGCTGATGGCGTTAAAAAATACCAAAAATGTGGCAACTGCCTTGATGTCGAGCTTACTCTTCATCATGCCTTTGATTGCTCAACTGTTGCAGTCGCCATACATTGGCTGGACCATCCCTCGGAAGAGGATTTATGGTTCGATCTAGCAATCAGCATAGCCAATATTATTTGGCAGCACCATGATATTTGATTCCCTTGTACTCTTCAGGGGATACGACAGCAACAACAAAATGGCAATGATAAAGGTTGTATCCCACATGCTCACTTGACCACTGTTTGTATACACTCAAGAAAATAAAAATATAAAAAAAAGCCGTAATATTTATTGTTTCATTTATTTACATTTAAAACAAAAAATAAATAATACTTAATAAAAGTAAATAAAGAATGGAAGATTTTACTTGAATTTAATGATTGTTTTAATAGTTGGTCCGCATATGCTCACTTGACCGCGGACCGTATAACACACAAGAAAAATAAAAACATCAACAATTAACTGACATAAACATTATTTTCTTTTATATAACAAAAATAAATAATGTTACATAAAAAATAAATAAATAATTCAATGATGTTACTTTATTTTAACGATTGTTTTGATAACTGGTCGATTTTTATTGTAATCAAGTTCAAATGTAGGTAGTTAAATGCACTTCATTGTCCAATTACTTTTTGATAACTAGAAATATTTCATTGCAAATATGTATTGATTCATATACACATAATAATCGAACAACAACCACATCCACTTTGTTTAACGCGATTTCGAAATGAAAAAGTTTTTGAAAATAAATCCCAATGAAAAAAAGTTATAAAAATGAACTTTGTATATACATTACCACGTTACCGATTAAGAATCTTTCTTTATTTTTCATTTATTCATTTCTTATCCTAACAATAGTTTGCTCTTAAACAATTTAATAAGATCTAAATTAATAACACGGAATACAAAACTCTGGGTGTATAAAACTATAATCAGACCAAACAGTTATTGATGGCTCAGAGACCTGAGCCTTAACTCAAAAACATGAGAAGATGTTGATAACGTGGGAGAGGAAGATCTTAAGAGCTGTATTTGGACTTATCAGAGAGGGTGATGTATGGAGGAGGCGATACAATCATGAAATTGCAAAATTGTGTGGAGAAAAGGATGTCATAAGTTATATACAGACAAAGAGAATTCAATGGCTAGGACACATTAAGAGAATGGATGATAGCAGAGACACAAAGATTATCAAGCGGAAGTGCCAGGGCCAAAGAAACAAAAAGTAAAGCCCAAAAAAGAGAATGAATTGACAAAGTGGAAAAGGATCTGAAGAACCTAAAGATCCCAAAATGGAAAACAGAAGCTTTGGAGTCGTATTGTTAGGATGGCCATGGTCCAACATGGACTGTACTGCCGGTTTGGTTTGGTTTGTCGTTCTATTGTCATCTTGTGCACATTTTAGATTAATTAAACCGGGACCTACTGTTTAACGTGGATTCCGAAGCACTAACAAACATCCATGGCACAGTCAGGATTAGAACCTGAAGGGCACCGAAAGGGCAGATCGGCCCACCTGAAATGCACCTGTGGTACCAAAAGGCAGATCGGCATGGATTCTGAATCTGTAGTACCGGGAAGTTAGTTAGTTGGTTGGTGAGTTGTCCTAACATTAAGATTCTAAAATCTGTTGTTTATCGAAGATATTATTAGGAGACTTATGTTTGTCCTATGAATTCACTAATTAATTTATGAGATGGCTGAAATCTCATTCCATTTCAAAATTAAATTACTACATAATGCATTAATGCCTTTAAACCCATTATTATAAATACATTTTTTTTTTTGCTTCGTTCCGTTTATGCATGTCACAAGCAATCACTGACGAGAGATGAAGAGTGAGGACTTTTAAGGGTAAATACCTAGCGTTTGCTTATCATACAGAAGTAAAACCTGAAAAATCCCACTAGGAAACTTTATTGCCAATGTGATCTGCTTATACCTATTGGCCATCAAGTCTCTGAAAGAGTGATTGCAACGATCTGATAGCGGATTTGAATGTATACCCCTATCTGGGCCTATTACCTAATAGGCCACGAGTGGATCGCCAACATGGTTAGATCCTCTTATATTTGTAAGTAATATTTTTATTTACGAATATAAAAAAAACGATTAAAAGAAACCATATAACTAATCACTTTTGCACTTTGTTCCTGCAAAAATCGAACTACACTCATGTCCATAAATTAAGGATAATTCAGAATCACACAGAAATTGAACTCTAAAATAAAAATTTCACCTGTAGAATTATCACACACATCTTGAAGAAGAATATGCAAATTACAGGAAACCACCAGATGGCGCGTATAGTACGTCACAATGACGAAAGTGTAAAACAGGGGTATATAAGGAATGGTGGCAAAGAACAACGATTCCAAGATGATGGTAATGTGAGTAGATGTTACAGCACATGTCGGCCCCGAGTTACAACGCCGAATGAGGACCGGTATTTAGCAGTTACTGCCAAAAGACACAGACGGAGCACAGCATCAGACCTGTCTCGTCAGCTCTCTTCAGCTACCGGTACGACCGTGTACAGACGCTTAGGGCACATTGGTCTATATGCTCGTAGGCCTGTCAGATGTGTTCCACTTATCGCAACTCACTGTCGCCTGCGATTAACCTGGAGTAGAGAGCATGCATTGTGGACACCGCAACAATGGATGTTTTTCGACGAGTCCAGGTTTAGTTTACAGTCTGATTCTCGCCGGACTTTTATATGGAGAGCACCAGGTACCCGTTACTACCAAGAGAACACCATTGAACGACACCGTTACGGTGGTGCAGGATGGCTCGTTTGGGGTGGAATTATTCTTGGTTCCAGAACTGACCTGCATGTTCAGAGTGTAACGATGACAGGCCACATCTATCGGGATGTCATTCTGGAACAACATGTATGTTTGTTTCGGGGCGGCATGGGTGCCGAATTTCTGTTTATGGATGACAACGCTCGTCCTCATCGTGCAAACATTGTAGACGAATGCCTTCAATTGGAGGTTATCACCCGTATGGATTGGCCAGCATACTCACCGGACTTGAATGCAATAGAGCATGTGTGGGATATGCTTGGCCGACGAATTACAGCCCGTCAACCCCCTCCCACCTGTCAACCGGAACTTCGGAGGGCATTGCTTGATGAGTGGTGTAATATTCCCCAAGATCAGATTGATAATTTGATACTCAACATGCCTAGGCGTTGTAAGGCCTGTATTGCATCGTCCGGGATACATACTCCATATTAACCATCATACTAACCATGTTATACTGTTTTTTGTAAATAGGTTCTTTTTTTTAAAATTTGCTCCAGGGAGTAAAAATTGCAATTTTTATTAATTATGTCAAACATATAGCATCTTTTTTGCTCTTTACCTTTTGTTTAATAAATAGACTTTACAAATAAGTCAAATTTGTTTTGCTTCTGTCTCTTTCTTTGCCTGAACTTCATTATCCTTAATATATATATATATATATATATCCTATATATATATATAGATATACATATATATATATATTTATAGAGAGAGAGAGAGAGGAAAAATCATGTTTTATTTTTGTGACCCACAAACATTCGCTGCCGAATAGATATCGTAAAATTAATTGAAATTATTGAATTGCCAACATAAAGTATTAACTACATTAAATTCATAATTATATTATACTTCTTTATAATGAGGATAGTTTTTATAACAGTAATTGTTAAGCTTTCCTTTTAAGGCATTCATAACCATTCTTGTAATAACAGCAATTTGTTGTTTGAAAATTCACTAATGCGAAACGAAATAAACAGTTCATTAAAGTATAAGATAGTATACAGGAAAGTTGACCGTATTATATTAATGAGAGCTATTTTTGTTTGTTTTAAATTTTTTCTTGTTTTATAAATAATATTTTACGATTCTTCCTAATTAAAGCCTGTTGTTTTAAGTATCATTTATATCTTTTATACGTTCGTTTCAACATCAACAGTAATTACAAAATCAACAATTTTATAAAATTACTACTGTGCCGAAAAAGTGAGACCAAATATTTTTTTTCAAAAACTCTTTATTTATTCTTCCAAATTTATTTCATCACCTTCAAAGTAATCCCCTCCGGACACAATGCTCTTACGCCAACTTTTTTTCCAATCCTCAATGATTTTTTTCCAATCCTCAATTTTTTTCAATCAACTTTTTTCCAATGCTAAAAAGTCATCGGCAGGAATAGCCTTCGCAGCGATTCACGTTGAATCTCCTCAATCATCTCAAAACGGTGTCCCCGGAGTGGTCTTTTGAGTCTAGGGAATAGCCAGGAGTCGCACGGTGTGAATACGGTGATTGTGGAACGATATGGGTTTCATTTTTTGGCGAAAAAGTCATGAAGAATCAATGCATTGTGAGTTGGCGCATTCAGTGTTTCAGGTACCAATCGAGATTTGACGCGTTTGAGGCCCAAAATGGAATGGACCGACCCTTTTGAAATTCCAACATCATCAGCAAGGTCTCTAATATTAAATTGACGGTTTTCAAGCACCAAATCTTTAATTTTTTGGACGTGAGTTTCATTTTTTGAGGTTGATGGTCGACCAGGGGGTTCTTCGTCTGCAACGCGTTCTCTGCCTTCTTTGAACTGTTTATACCATTTCTAAACATTTATTTCCGATATAGAAATGCTCACTGAATGCCTTCTATAGCATTCTATACGTTTCCGCAAACAAAATTTAATGCAGGTTCTTTGCTCAATTAATTCAGACATTTTAAAACTCGCCGGAATCAGTTTGAGCGTCTCACAAAGCCAAGCGTATCTCAAACACTAATGAATATTTTGACGTGAAATTTCACACTGATGTCAAGGACAGTGCCAGCAACCTAAAAAAGAAAAAAAAAATTTGAAATTCCATAAGCCCCAGGAATTTTAAATTGAAAATTGGTCTTAATTTTTGTACACAGTAGTACATGACATTTGACATTATGACATGACATTTGACAGAATTCTGATGTGTCTTTAAATACATACATATGCAATAAGAAAGAACAAATGCAAATTTTGGTAGCTCAAATATTCGAAAATAGATAACAACGATTTAATATCTAGGGTAATATTTATTTCTGAACTGTTCAACACACTTAAAAACTATTGCTTTATATAATAAAAAAAATTTTAAATTTAACTTTTTTCCTTTTTTTTTAAATTGAAAAACATTAATTTTTATTATTCTTGACATACATTTTACTTTAAAATCTATTTATGATTTCAATTGCCATTTGGAAATATGCCATTTTAACTATAATGGCCAAATTCAATTCAAACATCAAATAAAGTTATGATTTAATTTTTTTTCCCGCTTCAAAATTACTCGCCAAGAAATAATTTATTTTTTTCCATTCCTCTCTGTCTCTCTCTCTCTATATATATATATAGAAAAAATTATAAAAAAACTTGTTTTCTAAATTTATTCACAAACAATATAAAATTTATTTGCGTATTTAAAAACAAAACAGCAAATTCATGATACGTTTCGTATCTTTTCGTAATGCGTTCTTCTTTCCTTTCATTCGTGCATGTTTTCAATTCATACACCTGTTGAATTTGCGCCAAATCCATCGCCAAACTACGACACCTTGCGCACTTTTTTTCTTTCACGACTTAGTAAAATATTGGCAACCCGCGGAACTTGGCAGGGAATTCGAAATACTACGGCAGACGATAATCTCACGTGCTGCTGTAAACAAACCTGATAAATAAATACTGGAATCGCGAATAGTACGATAAAGAGACAAATAAAAAAATTCTGAAAAACAATTTAAAATTTATTGACAAACTTCTGAAACGAAAAGAAAAATTTAAAATAATTTTCGAAAAAAAAATATTAGAGTGAATTTTTTTTTTATTTATTTATATTTTTTTTTTACCAAAATGATTTTCGTGGAATATTGAAAATAGTTTATCGTTTGCGGATATTCTTTGTGGATTAATTACTATTCTGTTCTGAAATCGTGTGGTGTTCTTCATGTGTTCGCCGACGGTTCTGTGTGTTTTGCTGTTGTTGGAATGTTTATTGGCTGTTACGGCTGCTGATGGAGATTGCTATACGTCCGGTGGTGTGGCCGGCATCGTCATAGCAACCATCGTGGTAACTCTGGTGATGGGAGGCCTTGCAGCTGCTTTTGCTTGGTATTTATGGAAACAAAGAAAAGGTAAGAATTTTTTATTTAAAAAAATATAATGTAATAACAAAATAACTTAACTGTAATATTATAAATTAATTTTTATAAGTAGAAAAATCATTAGAAGAAAAACTTTTTATGTTCCATTTTTTTTATTACAAATACTTGCAAATAAATTATTCTAAATTAAAATAAAAATTATAAAAATATTTTTTAAATATTTACTGATAAAGATATTAAATATATTAAAAATTATTTATTATGATAACAATAGTAAACAAACATTAATTTTTTTGAATTAATTATGTATTTTATTTTATTATTAATTAAAGCTATTTCTTATTCATTTCTGTATTTAATTTTCATTCCTAATTGTCTAATCATATAGTTTTTTATACTAAAAAAAAAAGGATATCTTAATAAAATTGTTTGCTAAAATAATGCAATTATAATGTATTAATGTTCCAATGTTTTGACTATTTTATTTTTACGTATTCTGCATTTTCTCCAAATTTATAATCAAATTCTTTTTGTTTATACATGATGCCTTATGTTCCTTAAGACAGGATTTAATACTGTTAGAACAATTATAAAAATTTGCAAAATATGTTCCTTTTTTTCAAATAAATACTTTAAACATTAAATATTTCACAAGTTTTTCTGATTTTCCTAAAAACTTTTTTTATTTTTATGTTTGGAAAATTGTAGCTATGCAAGCAACAGAGCGAATTTATTCAAACGTAAAGTTATTTTTTTTATTACTGATATCGTAATAGAAGTATAATTCATTTTAAAATATTTAATACTTTCAAGGAAAAACATTCTACAATTCGAATTTCAGTTTAGAATAATTCATTTTTAAATGTTAGAATTTGAAGAGTATAATTTATTTTAAAATATTTAAGATTTTCAGAGATAATCATTCCACAATTCGAATTTCAGTTTAGAATAATTCCTTTTTAAATGCTAGAATTTGAAGAGAAAAGATGTAGATAAAGATTTAAAAAATTATTTTGCTATTTATACATAATTATCCAAATGATGTTATTACGGTTTTACTTTAATTTATTATTTTTTCCCTAGTGTTTGTTAAAGTTAAAAATATTCAATTAATGTTTTCATAAAATTCTTAGATTTAGATTTTTTTTATTGACACTCGTTTGCAAATTTTAAAATATAATTTAAAAAAGAGGCATTAATTTTTTTTTAAATTTTTATATTTTTTCTATTTAAAACATTTAAAAATTAATTAGTTATTGTAATTGTATTGTAAAATAAAATTTCTTAGTTAAAATCAACATCGCGAACAAACAAACAATGTTCCATAAATGGCAAAGATTGATCTATAAATAACATAAATAACTCTATAAATTATTATTATTAATAATTATTATTTATAACTCTATAAATAACATAATTTTAAAATGTAATATTTTAAAAGTGTATTAAAATCAATAGAGATCACGTGATCCCTTTTTGTAGATAATTTATAGAAAAATACCTATGAATAATTTTTCAGCTAATAAAATAGCATCAAATGTGCCATAATGTTTATCTTAATTTAATAATAAAAAAATATTTCTTTTTAGCTGTAATAAAAATACCACCATATCATTTGACATATTTTTTAATCCGTTTTACGATCTGTGTTGTACGTTTATTATTTTCATGATATTTCGTTCGCTAAGTGGTGTTAACTAAAAATAGAACACCGAAAAGGGAAAATTGGTGTCTATTAACGGCACAGATGTATCTGAATCATTAACTGAAACACGTGTAATACAATAATACTGTATTTAGAACGAATATTTTCACAATGGACCGTGAAAGGAGTTGATAAATATTTTAATGACATCCCATGATATTAAACCCAAAAACACATAATTGTAAGATTGATCGTGTCATTTTATTTACGGTAATATATTTGCATTATATATGTATTATGCGGATACTATTTATAACTTAATAGCTTATTCCATTCTATTCTATTTAATTTATTAGAATATACTTTAAGCTCATGTGATTTTATGTAACTAATCGGTTTTTATTATATAAGAAGGATTTTATTCATAAGTTAAAGGATTATGGTTAAAAGAGGTTAAAGAATGTAGAATTAAGAATGTCGATAAAAGTTTTAAAGCATTGATACAGCTTTACTTTACAATACTATGTTCCAAAATTGTCAAAATGAGGTAAAATTTTAGCTGATTATGTATTTAAAATAAAAAACTAATCTTGTATGTGCTATTTTTAAACATAGATCCGCTTTATAAATAACTGCTTAAAAATATTATGCAAATTTATCATTGCGCAATCGACCATATTTCTCATGCTATTTGACATTTCTATTCTGGAAATTTATTTCAATATCTTTGTTGTATTATTAATATAAACAGGCATAGTAAAAACAATAATTGTCTGACAGCTTATTTTTAGTTCAAAATTCGATTAATTATTTAAATAAAAATTTTATGTATTAAGAATTATTAACGAAGATTAAGCAACAATGCTGTGTTAGTTAATTTTTCTCCTTTTGCATTTGTTGTTCCTCCTGTTCCTTGTATCATTTATGTATCTCTTTTTTCGTGATAAAATTTCTTCTATAAATATTTTCGAAGTTAAATTTAATGAGAATTGTAACTAATGCAAATTAAATCTCTTTATATGTTGATGGAAATATTAAAAAAAAAAAAAAAAAAAAACCAGCATGCTTTTTTTAGTAAGTAATGTGATGTGAAAAATTGCAAATATGAAGATAATTGCAAAGATTATGAAGATAAGTTGAAATTAACATTTATTATTTACGAAATTTTCCGTTTCATTAAAAAATTATTTGACTTTTTTTTAAGTAAAAAATATTTAATGTTAGCAAAAATTATTACTATTTAAAAAATAATTGCTGATTTTTTTTTGTTTCAAAGTTTTAGTTGATTTTGGAACATCTGTCAATTTAATAATGTTAATTTTGAATGCTAATTAGTATTAAGATAAACGTTCCTTTAAACTAAATAAACATAATGAGGAACAAATTTTTTTTAGATGATGAAAAAAAAATGATTAAATTAAATTTTATTGTTTTATTTATTTTATTTGAAGAATACTTCAAGAAGCAGAAAAATAATAGACATGGAAAAAAAATGTCAGAAAAATTAAGAATAAAAATATTTATATTCAGGGTATATCTATTCTTTACTTTTTCTCAAATATGGAGTTGTTTTATTCCATTTTTATTAAAATGTTTAGAGGAATTTTGAATTAAATTAATTTCAAGATATAAACAAATAGTTTACCATTACAATATTACAGGGTAGATATGTATTCAGATAAATGTTCCTTTAAATAATCAGGGACAAATTTTTTATAAAATGAAAAAGTAAAATGATTAAATTTTAATTTTATATGATTTACTCATTTTATTTTGAGAATGCTTTAACAAGCTTAAAATAATAGAAACGGGGGAAAAAATGTCAGAAAAATTAAGAGTAAAAATATATATTTAGGGAATATCGATTCTTTACTTTTTTTCAAATCTAAAGTTAGTTTACTCCATTTTTGTTCAAACATTTAGAGAAATTTTGTATTCAGTTTAATTCAAGATAGAGACGTATAGTTTACCATTACAATATTTACAAAGGTAGAAAGAATATTATAATTCTATGTGACGGTTTCTGGGTTTTCATTGTTTAAAAATTTGAATTTTTTTCTTTTAGAATAGTATGAATTAAATTAAAAATAAATAAATAAACGTATATATATATGGGTCAGTGTCCCATAAGTGGTTAATTAACAATAGCGCCAAATTCCGGAAAAAATTCCCGCCAAGCTAGGAATTTATCTATTTACTTGAGAGCTCAGCAGCCAAAAAGCATTCAAGAAAAGATAAAAATGTCAAAACGTCAAAGACAGACAATTACGTTGGAATTCGTGTTATTCCTTTTCCTACAAGAACACAGAAGTCAAAAATCTCGTTCCATTTATCATCAAAGAAAAGAAAAATATAAAGAAAGCAAATAAAAATAAAATAGAATAATTTGAAAAATTACGGATAATAATCGCGGTAAAAGTGAAGGCATGTAAATAAACATTAATACAAAAAAAAAAAAGAGGAGAAAGAATTTGACGTTGCTGCGCATTGAAGTGTTACGGCACTCGACTTTCACCTTCTAAAATGCTGTTGTTTCCGCATCGTCTGTTCCACAACACGGAAAAAAAGGGAGGACGATCATCTTCCACGCCATTTTACCCTTCGTTCGATTCTTCAATCGAACAATGAAAGAGAACAGCAAACGATATTAGCCTTTCGTTTTTTTAAAATGGATTCAAATTTATTTTTTGCACGTCAATTGACTATGAATACTTATTATGTAAACACAAAATGACTTAAAATAATATTACGTTTATCTATCGAGCGAGTAATTTTTTTTATCGTTCTGCGCTACTGTTTTTTTTTGTTTTAGTTATATTTTTATGCTTTTGATAAATGATAATTTGAAATTTATGTTCCATTAACAATGTAATTTTTTTTCTTTAAACGAATGTATTTTTTTTTCATTAAAGAAATATATACCATTTATGAGAGATGCAAATTAATAGCTTACAAAAAAACAGATTAGTAATGAATAAAAAATATGTTACTTAAAAAAAGAATGTTGTGTTATTGTTGAATTGATAAATATAATTATAATTATATACTTATTTAATTTTTGTTCTATTGAATTGTCGAATACATGCATATTATATGATAATATTATCGTACAATGCTCACTTAGTCACCAAATGATGAGTTTCTCGACCGAGTGATGTTTTTGATAAATGAGGATTTGTAATTTATGTTCAATTAAGAAAGTAATTTTTTTCTTTAAACAAATGCATTTTTTTTTCATTAAATAAAAATATACTATTTCTGAGAGAAGCAAATTAATAGATTAAAAAAAAAAAAAAACAGATTAGTGATGAATAAAAAATATTTTAACTAAAAAAAAGAACTTTGTGCTATTGTTGAATTGATAAATATAATTATAATTATATACTTATTTTGATTTTTGTTCTATTGAATTGTCGAATACATGCATATTATATGATAATATTATCTTACAATGCTCACTTAGTCGCCAATTGATGAGTTTCTTGACCCAGTGGTCAGTTAGATGGAGAGCATGGACAATTAGTGTTCAGGAGAGGTCTTGTTCAAGTCCGATGGAGGCAAGCATTGCAGTCCGTGTTTTCAGAAACGAATCGACTAAGTGAAAATTGTGCCGGTCTGTATAAGCTAGGCTGCCTAGATGGGATTTATTTTTATTTTTGTTCCATATGATGTACAAATAGGGACCCCTAAAAGTCTTTGAAAAGCTATACAATCACAATATCCTTTTTAGGAGGATTATTCGTAGCATATATAAGTAGAACACAAGATTCACTGATATAGTAAAGAATAGAGGAAGAATTGTAATTCATAAAGTTATATTATAAATAGTATTAAATAAAATTTTAGAGTTTTTTTAATTAACATCTTTTGTTATTGTTTCTTATCCCACTTGGTAGACACCAACATCCAGACCAAGTCCAACAACCCGTGTGGTCTCATTGAAGAAGGAAAGGGAGGTGGGGGGGGGCAGCTTCTGTTGTGACGGAGCACCGTAGGTAGAAGTCTGACTTGGCTCCGTGACGCTGACTTTTTACGGTATAGGGTTGTCAGGCCTACGCCCAATGCTCTACAGTCATATTAGACATCAGGATCTACGACTTAAAGGGGATTCCGAACCATTACAAACATCCAGGGCACCGCGGGACTCGAACCCGAAACCTGGGGCACCGAGCGCCAGAGAGCTAATTACTCGTCCATCAGGCCGTTCTTTAATTATGAATGATCCGAATCATTCTAATTCTTTATTGCATGTAGAGATAAATATTTATTTTATTTTTATAAAATTAAATTCTTATTTTTTGGTTTGTACAGTAAAAACTTTTTCCTATTCATATTTGGCTATAATATTTCTGTTTCCAATATATTTTAAAAAATGGTATTTATAATATATAAAATAAATTCTGATCATATCGCTAGTTAATTAGTATGTCGTATATTAGAGAAATATGTTTGATGTATGAAATTCATGCCTATAAAGGTAGAGATTAATTTTATCTACGTCTCGCTAGAGCTTTATTATGAACTGTTGACTATGGTTTGATATCTATTACCAACGTGAATGTTTGAAATAGTTTATTTTATTTTTTATTTTTTTATTTCACGCTTGAAATAGTGAAACGGCCTACAAGAAGTGAATTGTTTTGCTATTTTAAATTTAATTTAATTTCGTAAATTTTAGAGCTTACAATTTTTTTTACTCTTTAATAATTTACGATTGCACAAGAAGAGAACGCACATAAAATCTTTCTCTTTTAATCTCTATAAAAATTTCCTTTAAGTTTAAACTTTTTTTGTAAAATAGAATCGATAATTCTCAGAACTAGATATTACCGGCTAAAAAAGTGCAACTCTACTTAAATATTTTGAAATGGCGATCTTAGAATTTACTTCTTTATATCAACTTAGTATCTCTTAAACTGATAAATGTTGCTTTAAAATGATAAGAGATAATTGTTGCATAATACTTGGAATATTATGACATCTGGTTCTTGTTATTTATCTGAGAAAAAAATGAATTGAAATAGATTTGCTGTTAAATTAAAAAATAAATAAATAACTTATGACTCAATTTAAAAAAATTTGATTAATTCTTTTTTTTATCTGGTTTTAATCCTTATAATGATATGTACCTTTTAATCCTAAATTTTGATTCAATTAATAAAAAAATTAATTATATCAATATCAATTAAAGTAACTTGAAATGAAAAAGTATATTTTTTTGCTGAATTTTTATCTTCATAAAATAGATTAATAAATTTAATTAAAGAGATGTTAAAAATCGGCAGATGAAAAAAATAAAATAAAACAATACACATTTTTTAAGTAAGCATGTATTATAGTGCTATTTTAAACAATGCCAACAATTGGAAACATTTAATAATTTAATTTATGCAATACCTTAAAATTTATATATCATATTTAAGGTAAAGTTTCATTAGATAGTTGATTATTGATTATTTTTATTGCATCATCAAAAATCAATGATTATAATAAAATATAAAATTATAATAAAATAAATGTTAAAAATCACAAGTTGAAAAAAATAAAATGAACAAATATACATTTTTTAAGAAAATTTGTATAGTGCTATTTTAAGTAATGTTAACAATTGGAAACATTTAATAATTTTCTTTATACAATAATTTAAAATTTATGTATCATAATTAAGATAAAGTTCCTTTAGATAGATGATTATTGATTATTTTTATACAATCATCAAAGATCAATAATTATGTAACTTTATATAAAAGTGTATATACAAATCATGGAAATAACAACTTCGATATGAACTTTTTATTTTAATTCGTCAATAAAATATATTTTCTGGAAAAATTCAAAATTCGTAAAATTTTTTTAACGTTCTCATCAATTTATAAATTTCAAGATTATTTACTGCAAGCATGGTAAGTTTCATTAAAATATTAGATTAGATGTATTAGATGTAAATAAAGGTTTTTTTTTAAAAATATTTAATAAGTAGTTTATCTCAAATTATTCAGTACTAAAATTGTGCTAATCAAGTAAATTTCATACAAATTTTTATATAATTTAAATTTTAAAAAATTGATAAAATAATAAAGCGCAATTTTTCAGGAAAGTTACGATTTTGCAGTGGGCCTTTTTATATCAGTATACTAGAACTTGAGTTGGAAAGACATGTCTTTTAAGTATTAATACATTTAGAAGTGGACATATTCCTGTTCTTTGTGAAATAAATGATTTTAGACTATGGGCTTAACTGTATACATTGCTCAATGTTAGAGCGGGAATTACAAAAAAGATAAGAAATTCCCCATTTCCCCTTGTCAGGCTGTTGGATGACTGGCAGTATCAGACAAGAACTAAACTTCCTATTTCTTCGCAATCAGGATATGGCGGAATCATACTGAGTTTGTGTCAAGACGTATTATTCTCGACATTTAAATTGTGTTATTTTCTGACTTTTTTAAATATCCACTCCAGTCTACAGAATATTCAAAATAGGCTTACAGACTAATTAATGTCTACTGTTATTGCGTCTGTAAATAAATGTTGATAAGAAATTCAATTTAAATGGTGAAAAAAATTAATAATAGTGTATATTAAAATGGAGGGTAGGGGCATGAATGGCCCAGAGTCTGGCGCTCTGGCGCTCGGTGCCACAGGTTTCGGGTTCGAGCCCTGGTTGTGCCGTGGATGTTTCTGGTGGTTCGGAATCCACTTTAAGTAGTAGGTCCCGGTGTCATCTGTATAAGAGCGTCACGGAGCCAAGTCAGACTTCTACCTATGGGTGTTCCATCACAACAGAAGCTGCCCCCTTTCTCTTCAACCATGAGCCTATACCGGTACGTGGGCTTGGTCTAGATGTCTACCAAGTAGGATTAGAAACAACACATAATGGAGGGTATCAGATAAAACATCTAACCAAATAGAATGTAATTGTCGGAAATGTATCATTAAATTAAAAATTAAACTAGTTAAAATAAAACATTGAATTAAATATTCTTTATTTAAATTACAAGATAAGAATTATTTTATTTTTATGTCGCTCTAAGGTCATTTTGTGCACACTTTAGGCTAATTAGCCCGGGACCTATAGTTTAACTTTCTAAAAGAGAGTTTACGACTTTTAGTATACATGCTATGGCGTATATTACGATTATGATTTTATATACTAACAAATACTAGTAGAGAGGAATCAGTTATTTTTGTAAGAAAATTAATATATAAGAACTTCTAATATGTTATTATTAATTTTAATATATTAAGCATTGCGATATGTTTAAAATTCATATAGATAAAATGCTATTATGCGTTTAAATAGTTACAATTAGAACGAACTGTTATGACTCTAAAATCTTGCTGGATATATGTTGCTTGCCATATGTTTTGCAAATGATTCAATTTATTTCTATATAATTTTTTAATAATTTAAAAAATTATTAAATTTCAAATTTTTTAATATAAAAAAACAGAAATGTGTACTTTTTTTTTTCTTTTTACTTAAATTGAGTGGCAAGTTATTAAAAATTTGCAAATAATATGATGAGAAAGCATCTTCAAATACGAATTGATTTTTTTCAAATCATTCAGCTGGTCAAGAAACTTTAATAATTACAACCTAAAATATTGTAAATGATAAAGATTAAAAATATTTTGCTCTGAAATTTGTTAATTTCTGTATTTTTTAATTTTTTTTGCATATTTTATGTTAATAATACAATGATTATATGCAAGTTTCAAAGTTATAACGAACTTTGCGATTTCATATTGGGCCTGTTATTCGATTAATTCTGTGTTAAGATTGTGTTTTTGAAGGAAAGCCGATTTGTGTCCCTTTTATCATCATACTCCCTCCAGGGGCTAGCAAACGAGGAAAGCCTTGGACCGATAGAAAAAAAGGTGCATAAAAAAGAAGATCAATGGAATGCGACACGAATAATTTCATGATCTAGCCTCTAGGCTTTTTCTTAGGACTCGTCTTGAGGTCTGCGCTACGCCGTTACACGGACGATTCTGGGTTATGAATTAAAATGCTGGGCTATTTTAGTGCCTTGGTCTGACATTAGTAAATATTTGGATGTCAATTTGAGCTGTCACTTTTGTGATGAATTGGAGGTCGTGTTCCAGTTATCATCTCTTTACAGGTGGTAACAGAGTACCATTTCGTTAAGATATATGAGTGTCTGAATTAGTTCACACAATAAAGTATATGTAATTTGTCAATATATGGTATTTTGGGTGATTGATCTACTGGAGATTCAGAGAAATTGATTGTGTATACGAGAATGAATGGCAAATGAACAAACTTAAAGTATTCATTATGTCGGCGGAAAGGATAAATCTGGATATGAATGAGTCCTATAAATTGTTGAACGGTTGTTGCTGAAATCTGTAAATTGTTGAACAATTTTAATTTCAGAACCATACTTTTTTCTACCACGACTTATTTTGGCATTCCGGTTCTAGGAATCATGTTCCTGTCATCTAAGTCCATGTTCTAGAATCATAAAACATATGTAATTTGCCAATTTAGGGTCTTTTAGGTGATTGATCTTGGACAGTACTAGAGAATCAGAGAAATTGATTGTCTATATGCGAATGAATGGCAAACGAACAAACTTAAAGTAGTCATTATGTCGGTGGAGAGGATAAATCTGGATCTGAAACCTATATTAGTAAATTGTTGAGCTGTTGTTGTTGAAATCTGTAAATTGTTGATCAATTTTAATTGTAGAAATATACTTTTTCTACCACGACTTATTTTTTCATTTCTGTCCTAATGAATCATGTTTGTCTAGATCCTGTTCTAGAATCATAAAACATATGTTATTTGTCAATTTATGGTCTTTTGTGTGATTGATCTTAGACAGCACTAGAGATTCAGGGAAATTGATTGTCCATATGAGAATGAATGGCAAATGAACAAAGTCAAATGTCGGTGGAGAGGATATATCTGGATCTGAAACCTATAAATTGTTGAACTGTTGTTGTTGAAATCTGTAAATTGTTGAACAATTTTAATTTCAGAACCATACTTTTTCTACCACGACTTATTTTGTAATTCCTGTTCAAGGAATCATATTTGTCCTAGGTTCTGTTCTAGACTCATAAAAATATGTACTATAATTTGTCAATTTATAGTCTTTTGGATGATTGATCTTGGACTGCACTAGAGATTCAGAGAAATTGATTGTCTATATTGTTGAACTGTTGTTGTTGAAATGAATGGCAAAATGAACAAACTCTAGGAATCAAAGACTCATAAAAGTACTATAATTTATTATGTCGGTGGAGAGGATAAATCTGAATCTGAAACCTATAAATTGTTGAAGTGTTGCTGTTGAAATCTGTAAATTGTTAGACAGTTTTAATTTCAGAACCATACTTTCCTACCATGACTTATTTTGTCCTCCCTGTTCTAGGAATCATGTTTGCCTAAGAGGAAGAGTTCACTAAATAACATCCCTGGTTTTAGAATCAAAATGCCTATATTATATACTTTGCCTTTATATGTTAATGAAATAAATAGTTGTTGATGAAATAGATATTAATGAATAGCTGTTAATGAAATAAATAAATCTGAAGAATCCCAGAAATTTGTATCAATAAAATGTCACTAGATAACAACCCTGTTTTTAGAATATAAATGCCCTTTATGCTGCTGTTAATGAAATAAATAAATCTGAAGAATAACAAAAATTTGCATTAATGAAATAAGTCACTAGATAACAACCCTGTTTTTAGAATATAAATGTCCTTTATGCTGCTGTTAATGAAATAAATAAATCTGAAGAAAACAAAAATTTGCATCAATGAAATAAATCACTAGATAACATTTTTTTTTTAGAATATAAATGTCCGTTATGCTGATGTTGATGAAATAGTTATTAATGAATAGCTGTTAATGAAATAAATCTAAAGAATCTCAGAAATTTGCATCAAAGAAATGAGCAAGCAAATATTCGCAAATTACAGAGTGTTTGATAATTATTGCAAACAATGCAAAGTTAAGTAAATAATTGAAGAGATAGAAATAAAATATTATTATTAACTTACTATGTAACAATGAAAATTCATTAATATCACTATTAAAACCCTTCGTTTCTTACTGTATGTCCAACTAATACTCTATTTCATTTCATGTATAAGTAACTCACTAATTATGGAATCGAAATTTATTAACCTTTGCAGTCACATTGTAAAATAGTAACATTTTTCATATATGTTGTTTTTTTTTTTTCTATAATTTTGTTATGTGTTCAATACTTTTTAGACATCTTGTAATTTTTTCTGTTGTTGATAAATTTTTTAAACTAACTATTATATTTCATTAGCATTATTTAGAAATCTACCATTCTTTTGTTTCAGAAATGTAAGTAATAAGTAGTTGGGAGCTTGATGGACGAATGTCTAGTGCTCTGCCACTCGGTGACACAGGTTTTGGGTTCAAATGCAGTGGATGCTTGTAGTGGTTCGCAAACCACTTTAAGACGTAGGTTCCGGTCTCATATGACTGTAGAGCGTCTCAAAGCCAAGTCAGATTTCTACCTACGGGTGCTCCGTCACAATAGAAGTTGCCCCCTTTCCCTTCAATCATGAGTCCATACGGGTTCATGGGCTTTGTCTAGATGTATATCAGGTGGGATAAGAAACAACAACAATAAGTAGTTGGAATTACTATCAAATCTTTGGACTGAATTTAGTTTGCAAAGAAAGTAAAAATAGTTATTGTATTTATCTCTGGACAAAATTGCTACTGATTTATATTTACTACTAGCTAACATTTTTTTTTACTTAGTGAAAAGCTCCAGTTAGGTACTTGCGAAAATATAAAAATATTGTGAATTAATTATGGTGGCATTTATGCACCATCTAATAATATTAATCCCGTGATGTTTTGTATTTGTTCATGTCAGAATTTTTCCATCTACTTCATAACAATTTTTAAACTTATATTATATCGTATATCTTTTAAATTTCGAAATAAAATAAATAAAATATAGACATTATATAAGCTCTATGCATTATTCTTAATAATTTTCACTTAATTTAAGAACTCGTGCTTTGTAGTATGACAATATTTTTTTTTATTTTCGAATTTTACTTAACTTTATCTGAACGGATTTAAAAAAAAATTAAACACAAACATGTGTACTGGAATTTAGTGTGAATGAGTAAGTACCTTATATTAATGTTGCACTGGAGGCGTTATCTTTATTTTCAAGGATGAATCAAACTCCCAGAGAAAAATATCTTTTAAAAAAAAGGGTTATAGATAAAGGTAGTACGGTGAAGAATTCGTAAACATCTATTTGAATGGACAGAAAGTGAGCAGAATAATGTCAAGGTTGTGTGAGAGGAATGCTAATTCTGTTTACGGAACACTGCCCAATGCGATTCGCAATTGGTTAAAATTACGATTGCTTGACTTTCACTTGCGATTTGGAGGGAGCCTTTGTAGTTTTGGGGTGATTTCGTCAATGGCAAATCATTGAATATGCACAAATTTCCCAACAATTGTTCACTCATTTTTGCAGCACAGAAGCTATTACTGTGTGTCTAGTGTTTACCAAGGTTCAGATAAAAATAAACGGAAGCTCTTCAAGGATTTGGATGCATTAATAACAATAAGAATAAAAATAATTGTTATAATTTGTTTTATTTTTGAATTTTAGTTGATTAAAATATAATAGAATGCGTTGTCGTTTTTAAGTCAAATGTGAAACATTTGACTTGAGATTCTTCATTACTGTAATTGCAGATATTGTAACGTCTCGGTCTATAATAGACTTATAATGGTTTCAAGAAGAGGGCCACTTTAGGTAAAACTTTAAATTTTATTTACAAACATTAAATAAACATATATACAGAACTATTTTTACAAAAAAATAAAAATTAAGGATATAAATTTGATTCACAAGTTCAGAGATTTTCAGAGTTCTCGAGTCTGCGACGGATGTAAACACTTGGTCTATGGCAGACCTTAACTATTATACAGCGTGATTCATGAAACCACGAAGGCCTCACTGTGAAAATAGGCGGAAAACTCCGTCCTTATTCAGTTACCTTAGAGAAGAAAACTAAAAAAACAGCACTTTTAGTCGACTCGTTGCAGAACTCTCTCTGTTCTTCACCAAAATTCTCCTTTAAAGACAATCCGTCAAGGGGGTGTCAGCTTCCCTCACTTTTCATTGAAGTAAACATTTCTCAACTCGTGGTCTATCACCCATAACGATAGAACAACTCATAGTATATCATATTCAATCTGTAGTTGTTTCGACCTATGAGGCCGCACATACATTTGCTAACTTTCTGAGTCTCATTATACATAATACCGAATATCTTCTATCAGATTTAAGTGACAGGTTGTTCTCCTTAGTACAAAACTCTAATTGCATGTAATATAACTACCCACAGTAAAGCTCGTCTGCTGTCAAATTTGAGTGATGGGTTTATTATATATTTATCAAATAGCATACATTCATCTCTCCTGGGAATGAAATGCCAATACTCTTCTGGTGAGTAAAAAATGCTACAATATGTAGCAGATTTATTGTAATTTAGTGTGCACCACAGCCCTAATTGTACATTGCTTTGTGATTTGAAAGAAAGAAATTTTTATCTTTATTAAAAAATTATAGGTTTTATTCTGACAGTATGTTATAAGCGAAATAAAATAAAATATTTAAATATAACATAAACCTTCAGTCAGCAAACAAAAGTTAATTACTGATTTATAATGCTGGTGAGGATTTCTACATTTTCGTTAAAACAAAAATTTAAAAGTTTCTATTTTATTTTTTCATAAGAATACGAAACTGAATAGTTAATATGTTATACAGATACTTTATTATGTTCTTTGATTCATATCTCAATCATGCTGACTGCTAACATCTTGTTATTCTATTGTTTCTCATGTAACCAATTATCTTTCTTTCCTTTCCTTTCATTTGAGAAATTCTATTCTAGGAATGCATTCAAGAGTTAGATATGTTGTCATAGAAAAATTTGTTAATATTACATTTTCAAGGACGATTTTAATAGGATTTTTTTTTTCTTTCTTCATTCGTTGTGTTTCTTCAGAAATTGAATGGGACAAAAAAATGTTTTCAAAAGACCTTGAAATTGAAATTTTGACATTTAATATGAAACGTTTGAGAACCGAGTAAAAGGATATGACTTTCTTGAAATGTTTGTTGTTGAAATGATAGATGATTAAGCAATTAATGTTTTGTAAAAACATTTATTACAGGAAGGGGAACTCAAAATCAATTGCATATATATGGCTAGCTGTCGGTGCCACAGATTTCCGTTTCGAGTCCCGGTAGTGCCATTTATGTTTGCAATAGTTCAGAATCCACACTAAATCGTAGTAACCGGTCTAATAATAATAGGATAATAAGGTAAAAAGGTTTTGTTTAAAAATTCGAAACTATTTTCGAATGAAAATGAACCTAATTTTTATCTCCATACGTGAGCTAATTTTTTTTTTGTTGTTGTTGAACATCGGTGGGTCTCGAGTTCTATTTATATATGCCGCGAATGAGGGGAGTACATTTCCTTCTAAGACACTTTTAGGAATAAGTTTCCCGCACTTACGCGTTATACGGGTGAAGATACAGAAAATTATGACCAGCCAGCCAGACTAGCTATGCAAGACCCTATACATACATTGCCACAATCGCCATCGAAGCTTTTCGTTTCTGGAAGCAGAATGCCGGCGGCGAATTTGAAACTGATTTGATTTGTGCTCAGTATTACTGCGGTTCTGAAATATCACGTTCATCTAATATATTGTTTTGAGTAGGTTTAAATAAGTTGGCGCTCGGTATCACAGGCTTCGAATTCGACTCCCGGCGGTGCCATGGATGTTTATAGGGGTTCGGAATCCACTTTAAACTGTAGGTCCTGGTCTGATATGACTGTAGAGCGTTTGGGTGTAGAGATGACAACCCTACCCCGTAAAAAGAAAACATCTCCTGTCTCGAAATCTGCCAGTAGGCAGACGGCCTCGTCCCACCATAGGCCTGTTGCGCCATTGAAGAAGAAGGTTTAAATAAGGTTTCGGCAACACGAATATTTATAGTTATTATTACAGTGCGTGCAAGCGTCTTCCATCTTTCAGTTAGACTGCCTGGTTGTAGTTTTCTTTTTCTTTCTCTTATACGACATGCAAATACGGTCACCACGGTTAAGTCATTAATTCCCTCTTCGGAGCATACATATGGAACATAAAGCCCTTGTCTAAAAAAAAAATGAAATACACCTGGGCCACAAATAAGTCTTCTTACATTGGAATCCATTTTTTAGAACATCAAAACATTAACCACATATTCTAACTTTTAATCAATTTTTATACATTAATTTTCCTCAGTATACGTTTTAATACGAAAATAAAGATGAATACTAGTGAACAATTTCATGAATAAAATTAAAATTGAAATTGTAATAGTAAATAACCAAATCAAGAGAATCTCAATTGTTAGTACAATTCCAAAAGTGATGATAGATATATAGCTTATTTTTTAACGAGTTAAATATATTCGTTTCCTATATAGTTTAGGGATTTTAATACAAAATTATACTCTTTATCTTATTCATCTTTCACAATTTTAATACGGAAATTTTTGTGATTATTGCAAAATAATTAGAAAACATAAATAAAGAATTGTACAATAATACAACGAATCATAAAATTAAAAAAAACATTTCCACTTAAAAAAAAAAAGATATATATTAATTCGAATAGAATATATTTCATTAATTGTAACTTGTGATATTGAAATCGAATAAAATAAATTGTTTTAACCTTGATTAAATAATATTATGTGCAATATATATAATGATTAGTTACTTAAATTTATTGCACATGAGTGGTGACCTTCAAAAACGCAATCTATAAACGGATTTTTTTTAAAATAAGAAATCGGTGTGTGATTTTATAAAAACATTTCCGGAAAATTGTTTTGAAATTTTTGAAAATTTGAAAATTTAGATTTTGAAATTTAATTCAACGAATAAAAATATTAAAGAAATTGAAAGAAATTAAAATTTTACTATATTTTTTAAGAACCTGTTTTGTAATTTAGGAAATTAGAAAAGTAATGCTGTTGAAATTTATTTAAATGAATAAAATGTAAGATAAATTTGAACGAAATTAAAAATATAAAACACCGTTAGGAAATTATAACAAAATTAACAGAGAGAAAAAAAGATTTGACAAAATTAATAATAAAATTAATTACTCTTAGTTATTAATATTATTTATTATTTTTTTAAAAATAATCACAGTTTTGATTATCGTTGGATTATAGCTAGAAAAAAAAATGAATTCAAAATATTGCTAACTTAAGAAATTGAATTAATATTAAACGCGATGTATCGAGAATAGTTCCGTTGCTGTTAGAACCCCTAACTGTTTAGAACAGGGGTGGTCAACTTAAATGATCTTGTGTGGAAGGAATTTTGGAAATGCATCATAACTCCGCGGTCCGCATATAAAATTATATATCCCCATATTAGATTTAGACCCACTATAGACATATTTTGGAGTGAAAAATTAAAACATAATGAGTTGTTATTATTGTGTTTATTATTATTTTTACATGTAAACATACATAATATAATAATAATGATACTGAACGCACGTTGTAAAGTAATATACAACACTTAAAATGAAATATAAAAAATATATAAATATAAACGAAATAAAAGAAGAATGAAATCATTAAAAATATTTATTTTACTAGTGTGATATTTGTTTCCCCATTCTTTCACTTAGCTTTTGCAAATAGATCTCAATTTGGGTATTTGCACATGGTAACGGGTGTTGCAGGTTAGCGTCCGTTATGTTTGAGCGTGTTTTGCGTTTGATCAATTTCATTTTCGAGAACGATTCGCAGTTGTAAGTTGAACCAAAAGCGCCAAAAACTTTTTGTGCCAGATTTCTCAAATTGGAAAATTTCTCTCTATATCTGTCATATATATATATATATATATATATATATTTATCATATATTATGTCTTATATTATCAATATCTGTCCTATATTCGCAAGAATATTATTTTAAAATCAAAATTAATTTCTTCTCGTTATTTCGACAATTAATTTTTGAATATATGGATGCACACATAATGTATTTTTTTAATACATTGGTTTTCATTACTTTGGCCATTATCACACTTTTACAAAATATATTTATTTTATAAAATAAAGATATTTTGTAAAAGTGTGATAAATCTCACGGGCCGGAAAAATTTTCAAGGCCACCCCTGGTTTAGAATGTATTAAAAACACGCAGGCTAAAATATCACTCAAACTTTGAAAATTTGTTATAGAAATAAATCCTATTACGCGTTTGAATGTGAAAAGACTTAAAAAAAACAACAACATTTTGTGTTGATCGTAGGAGGTTTGTTAGGACCTTGACTCTAACTCGTTTCATCCGACCCAAACACATTTTCCGAGTTGTCCTACATGGCTGCTATTTGCATGGAAATTCCATTTTGGGACACAAGATAGCTGTATTTTGACTCACTAAATAACCTCTTCGTTTGCATAAACTCCTTTCTGGGTAATTTTAACTTTTTGGAAGAAAACATGTAATAAAAGTAGTTCGTTTTAAAAAAAAAAATTTTTTTCAATAATGACATACTCATTTCTATTTTGTATGTATATTTATTTATTATGATTTCATTGAAATTTGTAAAGAAAAAAAAATAAATTTACGAAATAATTTTGTATTTAAAAACATGCTTTACTGGATATATTTTTAAACTTTTTTATTTAAAGGCCTGAAACAATGTTATATATTTTATAATTTATATTACACTGAAGTGACAAAAGTCATGGGATAGCAATATGCAAATTTTCAGATGGCAGTAGCATCGCGTAGAACAGGTATAAATGCGCAGTGCTTTTGCAGAGCTTTCATTTCTGTTCAAGTTATTCATGTGAAGAGGTTTTGACGTGATGATGACCGCACGACGGGAATTAACAGACTTGAACGCGGAAGTTAGCTAGACGCATTTATTTCGGAAATGAATTCAACATTTCCAGATTTGCCATATGAAATTTCAGGCATAACATCCCACCATGGACAGCGCAGTGGTCGACCGCCTGCACTTAACGACCGAGACCGGCGACGTCTGCAAAGAGTCGTAAATTCTAACAGACAAGCAACACTGCTTCAAATAACCGCAGAAATATGTGGGACGTACAAGGGAGAAAAAAATACAAGCGACTCACGTGGGCACGTTATCGGTTGGTCCCTAGATGAATGGAAAACCGTGGCCTGGTCCGAAGTCAATGGTAGGGTTTGTGGCGCAGACCCCACGAAGCCATTTAAAAATGGTGTGGGCATGACCGAACTTTACATGTACCCAAACAACGATATTTTTTTGAAACTTTGTTATTTAAAGGCCTGAAACAATGTTATATATTTTATAATGCACCATCAACGCTTTCGCAATTATAGACGTCTATCAGACAGCAGCTCAATATTCCTGCAGAAGACTTCCAACGACTTGTTGAGTCCATGCCACGTCGAGTTGCTGCACTTCGCCGGGCGAAAGGAGGGCCGACACGATATTAAGAGGTATCCCATGACTTTTGTCACTTCAGTGTATAAGTCAACAAGAATTCCCAGTTCCTTGCCTAGAGCTGTCGGCATGGCCTGCTTTAGACTTTCTCCTGCATAGAACAGGACTGGCTACTACAGATATCTGCCCACTTTGTGACTATGGCGTGCCCGTTACTGGAGAGTACCTCATCACATGCCCTATTGTTCTTAACTTTTTTCCTTTTTGTGTTACTGTCAATGCCTTTAGTAATTGTTTTTGTTATTCTTTACGGTATTGTGCTGCTTCTCGACTAATGATCGAGAGGTCGAAGACGGGCAAAGGATAAAAAAATAATTTACATTGAATTTATTAATATAAATGAATAAGCATTGTTATGAAGAAATTTACAAGTATGTTTGCAAATACACTGTTGTTACACCGTATTGTTTTATGTGGTTTAGGTCTATTTATTGATCAATACATTTATATCATAGTAAGGCAGCAAATAAAAATATATATATCGATGCACAAATATATTTGCAGCATTTTTGATGATAATGATGATGTCGTGTCCATTTCAATCAGAATCAGAAGATGACATCCAATATCCTAAGTATTTTCTGAATACAGACTTTCTTCAGGATTTTTTTGTAGATTTGCTAAAATAGCAATGATGTGGTTAAAGAAAAATTATACACCTGTATAATTATTGCACTTCTATTTACATTTGTATTGATTTATATGCCTCTGTACTGACACATTATTGTAATTCTATTTATTTTTTTTTTTGATATTATAATGTTGGTCTTTTAGTTTTATTTGTGTCTCTATGCAATTGTATCTTACCACAGCATTTGCTTCTAATAATGCCGAACAGATTTGAGTTAATTGATCAGCCTCTTAGGCCAATTGAACAGCGTTTTCTTATTCCTAAATGACTACTAGTACCGGCATTCATTGTCAGGTTTATTCGTTTTTCTTACTAAAGAGTGGATACTTTCGGCGAGCTTTGAATAATCAAGCTAAATTACTTCAAGGCCAACTTTTGAGTCATACAAGTCATTAAGCCTTTCGTTTTGACGGAGTCAAATAAAGATGGATACACATATATGGTTTCTTGTGTTACTCTCAGTTCGCACATGTTGTGTGATACAATATTACGAACAACAAAACAAATTTTTAAATTTTTTAATAACAAAAAAATTAACAAATTTTTTTATCTTAGGTAATACCAGATATATACTGTATCCACTATTTGAGATGGTTTACTAGATATATACCGTCTATATAAACATGCATAACATTTTCTCTAGTTTACAATAATCGTCTTAATTTCTTTGTCTCTGATGATTATTGATAGTTATTTCTTTATGCAAGGATCCAGAAGATTTGTATTTATGGCTATATTTGCTGCAGGTTTCGAAACAAGGATAGATAAAGAAGAGAAGCTTTTGAGTTTTGTCCAATTCTTATCCAGCATTAACAATCAGCCTTCCCTATGAGAATTTTCCTCCAACTAACAGCAGCCTGATGGCCAACGCTGTGGCCTATGATCTCACATGCTTCATATTCAAATCCTGGCTGTAGTATGGATATTTGCGAGTGGTTGGAATCTACGTTAAACTGTAGGTCCCGACTAATTAGCCTAAAGCCAAACCAATTCTTATAACATTTAAAGGTTTTATTTCTAGAAATGTATTCTATATCACGACTTCTTGCCTTGTTTTGTTGACATATTTGATAGTATTATAGATTCTTCTTTTATTTAAGTTTTCAATCCCTGAAGCTTGTGTAATTCTGAAATTGTTTGTCAAGGAAACAGTAGCATTTACAAATTTAGCCATTATTGTTAAAATGATTTCTTATTTATCAAGGCGCATGTCCTATTCATTTACAAAATATTTCATTATTGGTCTGCAGTGTAGATTCTTTTGAGAGTTTTCAGACATGCATCTTAGTCTATATAACAACGACATTTGGAGATTTTATAACCAATTAGCCATCAGTTCGCCATTTCCGTAAGACTCGATCACTTATTAATATATAAGACTTGAATGTCTAATGTAACTTCTAAATACCAAGGGAGATTTAAAGTAAGAATTTTTTTAACATTTATTGTTTTTGTTATCTCTGTATTAAAACTTTTCTGATATTTTCTGTCAGTTGTAAGTTAAACTTTTCTCCCAGTTATAAAGTCACAGAAGTTGTTTTGTTTTAGATATTTAAAATTTTAAAACTCGTAATCATTCCATGATTCCATTTATAGATGACAAAATTCCTTCATATAATCAATTATTAAAATACTTCATACAAAGATTTTCTGCTAAAATATCAAACAGCGATGTCGTCAACGCAGAAGGAAACTTTTGTATCGACTATGTTATTTAAACGTAATTAAAAGAGAAAACACTCAATTAAGATTCCTACAGGACACGAAAAAATATTTCTCCTTTTGATGAAAAAGATTATCTATTTTAAAGCATTTTAATCCTTTTATTTCCAAAACGATCAACATTCCAGACCAGAGTATTACTTTCAACAATTGACAGAAATAAGTCAATGATTGAAAGTAATAAGTCTTCCGAGGAATTTCGTTTCCCAATAAAATTTCAATGTATTGTTTTCTTTATCTATAATTGTAATTCTATAATATACCATGCATTCTGAAAATTTTCAGAGAATGTTTATGAATGAATTGAATCTATAACTTTTACATTCTACGGTTGGTTTATTGCGTTTGTGGAAAAGAACAATTACGGAAATCTTCCAACATTTTTAATCCACGTTAAACTGTAGGTCTAATTAGTTTAAAGTGTGCAAAAAAATGACCTAACAGCGACAAACCAAACCAAACAATCCAATATTTTAATAATTTGTCTGATTTCCAAGAATGGTCTTTTAACTGTATTTCCCAAATATTTTGGGCGGCCTGGTGGCCGACTGATTAGAGCTCTGGACATCGGTACCACAGGCATAAGGTTCGAATCCTGGCAATGGCATGAGTGTTTGTGAGTGGTTCGGAATCCACGTTAAACTGTAGGTTTCGGTCTAATTAGCCTAAAGTGTGTATAGAATGAACGTAGAGTGACAAACAAAACCAGATATTTTAGATCGCATAATTAAATTAAATCGAAATTAGATCGCATTCTAGAGATTTGTTCGCAGAAATGTTGTTAATAGTTACATTTAATTTCTTCTTTGTAAAGTCTTAAAAATAAGATTTATTTTGAAAACAGTTTTTAACTTCTAGAAGGATCTTTCTAACTAATCTTTAACTTTCTTCTCTTCTGTCCGGTAATGTATGCTGCTTATTTTTTCAGTAATGCATAAAAATTATTTAGACTACACTGCTTACATGTAGTTGTTCCAGATTAATACAGAATATTGGAATATCAAACTCTTTTAATTATTTCCCTCGATTTTAAATTTAAGTTATTCAGAATTTTAATGATCCTTTGTGTCTTTCGCTTCAACATTGAAGCGGCCTGATGGCCAATTGGCTAGCGCTCTGGCCTTTGGTACCGTAGATTTAAGATTCGAATCCTGGGGGTGGCATGGATGTTTGTTATTGCTTCGGAATCCACTTTAAACTGTAAGTTCCGGTCTATTTAGCCTAAAGTGTGCACACAATGACCGTAGAGTGACAAACCAAACGTTCAAAATTAAAAACCCTAATATGATTAAACAATTCATGAAAACTAAAGGGATAGCAAATGAGTGATTCGTTGGTGTAGTTTAAGGGCACAAGGGTGCTAACTCTGTCAAGCATTTCTAAATATTTCAAGGAATAAGGAACATGTACATCAAATAAATAAAAAAAATCGATGAAATAAAAAAAATGCAGTATACGGAGCGTAGCGTTCCAAACATGTACATCAGCAAAATGTTTTTAAAATTGCAAATAATATCCTGAAGACAATTTTATCAAACACGTAACCTTAAGGCTAATATAATCCATGTTATTCCTAACCATTAGATGACTGTATGCAAATAAAAACATATATAGCGATGTATTTTGATAACATGGATTTGTCAATGTTTCATACTTTCTCATATATATTCTTTTAAAATGCTAACTGTTTTATATCACGTAATAATTTTGACATTGACATCCAAATTTTTATCTATTTTTAAAGGATTATTTGAAATACAATATGCCGTCGCTTTAAGATATGCTTTTTAAAACTATTATTAGGGAAGAAGGGAAGAGATATTTTCTGTTACAAGCTTTTTAATGAAAAAAAAAAAGTGCTTTGAATACATGTAACCCAATCGCGTGATACCAAGCACTTATTTGAGAAGTGGGGTAATAAAGAAAATAGCAGTGATATCAAGTTGAACTTCACTGCAGTCACAGTGACTGTAGACAAGAATTTCTCTTGTGGAAGGACAAGGTTTTTTTTCTTCAGTATAATCGAGTCATAAGGAAGTCAGTAAATCTGGAATTAAACCTATAATCGAAGCCTAGAATGACTGCATTTTATTGTGATGGATTTAAAAGGTTTCGGTTGCCTGCTGAAGTATTAGAGTGTAAATTCCACCATCATTCATCAGTTGGAAAAAAACAGTTAATGATCTGTTTTATAACATGTTGTTACTTTTATTTGCTATAAAGTTATAACTAAGTAATTGTTCTTGTTATTGTCAAAGTAAATTTGTACTTAAGGAATGAGATATCTGACGTTTGTAAAATTTATTAATAATTGAAATGGTGCGTTTGCAGAATGTAATAACAAAATGTAATATTAGCTATAATTATAAGAGTAATAATATTTAATACATAGTAGATGTTAAAATTTCCAATTTTGGATTACTTATATGTATAATAATAATAATGACAATTAATGATTATGATATTCTTTGATATGCATTTTTAAGATTCTTTTACATATTTTTTTTATTGAAATACCAATACCGGCAGTTTCATAAGCTGCCTGAAATTTTATTTTCTTTTAAAAAAAAGATAATATATGCGTTAATTGTTTGTTAAGAAGTAAGATAAAATTTTTTTGAAGAAGAGCTTAGATTTATTTAAAGTATCAATTATGAATATAAATTAAAAACTTATTTTTTCATGCAGATTGAAACTTTTGAAATTTACCTACCTAAAAATTCATTTATTTATTTCCTTATAAAAACGGACAGACGGATATTATAAATTCATTTTTGATAAAAAGTATGGTTATCGTATAGTTTAATTAAGCAAGTAATTAATTAGTAGTATTATGAAAGTGAGGGATATAAAATGAAAATAATGCGTACTTTTATCAAAAATGAATTCATTTATACTTTTATTTTAATTTAAATATCCGTCTCTCCCTCTTTATATATATAATTATATATATATATATATATATATATAGAACACAACATATCAACATATGAATACAAAAAACCAAAAGAGAATTAGGAGCGTAAATTATGTAACAAAATCATCATAGCAGTCGCAATACAAAAGTTGTTACGCGCCTTGCATTAAAACTTCTCTCAATCCAAATAATTCAAAAGATTATAAATATATATATAACCATCTAACCACGCTTCCTCTTACGCACTGATAGGAGTGGCCCCTGTGGCGTTCAGGAGAAATGATCGGTTGACTCTCTTCAGGAGAGGAAGTATGATTCGCGCACCCTGCGCGTATTCGAATTTTTGACTTAGAAATTGAGTTCCTTCCACGAATCTATAATTATCAGTCTTTAAATGTGTCAATTGTATGTAAAACACAATTGACTGTCAAATAGTTGCAAGTTAATTGTATGTCTGTAATTGTATGTATGCGGTGTTAGTGCGTGTGTAAGTGTAAGTGTGTTCTACAACCTGTGCCTTAAGTTTCTCAATCTAATCACATCCAGTTACCCAATCTGCACACAATATATATATATATATATATATTAGTGATCTTGCCTCTGCCCTGAGCTTGTTAATTGAGAGCAATCATAAAGCAGGCTTATTAACAATGCTGGATCTGCTGTTACAATCGTAACTGAATCTATCTGTTTCTGAAAACGATGGCCTGAAACTCTGAACTTGAGTCTTCCTAAACTGTAATTACGCTCTTTACAGTAGAACAAGCGTTTGGCAATCAGGAATTCATAAAATTTATTTTAAAATTATTTACAAAATTCTATTTTGGAAAGGCTCTAAATAAAAACATAACAGATCGAAAAATAATCGAATTTGTAACTCAAATAATTTGTTTCCTTATTTCTGAGTACTCGTCATTCTGTCCTTAGAATTCGATGAGGTATTTTCCGAATAGCAATGTGTCCAATTTTTAAAACAGAATCACTTGTTTACATTTCCCCTCATCAAATAATAATAATAGCAATTTTGTTCGTATAATTCAATTTCATTTCAAATAAATACTTTTACTTCGCCTAATAAACATTTGCGAGATAATTATTATAATGTTTATAATAATGGGTAATGGAAAAAGGAGGCTGATAGAAATAAAAAAAAAAAATAAACCCAACTTATTGTTGTTAAGTTAAAGAAAACATCGTGAGACAATAATGAAAATTACATTTTCGAAAATTGATGAGAATGTTCATCTCTAGTTTCTTAGAAACAGAACAGAAACGGGATTTTACTAGTGGATGTAAATAATATTATAGAGCTTAGAAATATAGTAATGGATAATGGAAAAAAGGAGGCTGATAGAAATGATTATGATTTTGAATGCTTATTTTAGTAAATTAGTATTTAATTAATAGCATTTTTTTTAAATTCTCAAACTTCTATAAAAAATACCTCTGGTTAGATAATACTTCTTCAGAAAAAATGTTACTTCACCATGTAGTATTTGTGACCGCTGCAACCTTCAACGAGAATGAATTGCTTTCTCATGACTCTAGTCTATTGTGTTATTTTATGTTTAATTTTATGAAAGCAAGATTAATTTCTTTCTCTGTCATGTTTTGAAGGTCATTAAAGGGTATATTTTAGTAATGGACTAAAGCTTTGGTAGATAAGTTTACAAAATTTAAATTTTAAATGCCTGAAGATTTTCCATTATATTTCCGAAAACTTTTTTCCACTTTTCGATTATAATGTTTTTTTCCCCTTATATTAAGACATTTCTTAAATTGTTTTTAGTACGTATGCTCAATATTTCTTTTCTAAATGTTTATAAATTATTTTTTTAGTCGTGGTTTAGAGCATTTTCGTGAAAATATAACAATAGAAAAAATATATAAACATAATAACAATCATCAAATCATATGAATATTATTTTTGGATGTTAGTTTTGAATACCATAGCAATAATTATATAATTATGTACCCAAAGAACACTGACGTCGTTTTATTACTATATCTTTACTTTAAAAGACAATAGAATCTGAAGATAGCAAATTACCCGTAAAATACTATAAAAATTATCACAATATGATTCAAAAATATAAATAAAGAACATATGTGTTTACAATTGATCATATAAAAATGTATGTACACTACTAAATGCAATTAATTATTCACAATGAAATTTAATTTATTACGGCAAAATGTATTTAGGAGTCTGATGGCCTAGTGTCTAGCGCTCTGGCGCTGGATGCCACATGCATTGGGTTTGAATTCCGGAGGTGCCATGGATGTTTGTAGTGGTTCGAAATCCACTTTAAACTGTAGGTCCCTATATAATATGATTGTAGAGTGTTGGGCGTATGGTTGACAACTCTACCCCGTAAAAAACAAAACATCTCCTCTCTTGAAATCTATCTTGAAATATAACCGCCTTGGCCCGTCGTGGGGCTGTTGCGCCAATGAAGATGATGATATATTTAATTTAATTTATTATGTTATTTAATTTATTATGGCCTGATTCGTGGCTCAGAAGCAACGTGCGCCGCTGATGAGCATTAGGATGGAAGTTCAATCCTCTAGTGGCTTTGTTGTAGACCCTTTCAAAACCAGAGGAGACTCGTTGGCGTTTGTGATACTCATCGTCTTGCCTCGTGAATCGGATTACCTGGTGGGAGTTTTCTCGGGTTTTCTTCCATACGATGCGCAAATGCGGGGTAGTTCCCTGTAAGAGTCCTCCTAGAAGGCACTTCCCTCCTTTTGAAGCTACACGCGGCAGAAGTCAGACTTCTAACTACGGATGAGACTGGGATCTACCGTTTAAAATGGATTCCGAATCACTCAAATATCCATGGTACCGCCAGGATTCGAACCTGAAACCTGTGGTACCGAGTGCCAGAGCACTAGCCCCTCGGCCATCAGGCCCATCCTACGTGGGATACTATAACGACATGGTATGGACTACATTAATATGTATGGCGCATAATCCCTTCGTTGGATTCTAGAAAGGGAGTGCGAAGTTCTATATGCCAGAGCTGCGAAAGTTTTCTGGGTAATGCTAAATACGCTATATATCTGCCATTGTCGTGAATGACCTCAAATTAATTCATTTTTTCCTCGGTCGGTTTATAGAATTATATTGTTAAAGAACATCTTCTGTGTGTGAGAAAAAGAAAAACAACAAGGCGCTAAAAGCACAATGAGCTTTAATTGCGCCTAACTGTAACTGACCAACCCTATCTCACATCCGATCTTTTCTAGAGAGAGAGACGTAATAACAGTTATCTTCCGCTTAACCCTGATCATTAAAGTACAAAAAGAGCTGTCATTCTTCAATGGAAGAATCGAATCAAAACGTCGTCACCGAAGCTGAAAAAAAAAAAAAAAAAAAAAAAAAAAGAAATTGACCGCTTCTTTTCCGTGTTGATTAAACAGGTTGGACAGGTGTTTTTCGTGTTGACCGGTTGGGGGCATTTCTGCGATGTTCTTGCCTGCGGGGACCACCCTCGGGACAGGGGTCATACGGTATAACTCCGAGTTCTTTTTTTATAAATTCTTCTAGCGGTTTTTTATTTTATTTTTAAACTATCAGATGTTGATAATGTTTAAAAAGCGTGATTGAAACTTGGAAAAAAATAATTTTTTTTTCTTCCTGTAAATACCTGACACATATAAACGCCATCTCGTTTCTTCTACAAATTGTTTTATAATGGAGTTGGTGTAACGTATGATTAGTTTTATTATTGTGAAATAGTTTTAAGTGAAATAATAATAGATTCAAAATGAGAATAGAATAGTGTATGATAGTTTAAATAAGATTAATGTTTAATTATATTAAATTAAATCCGTTTTAATGTCAAAAATATTTTATTTTGGTCAGATGTCCTAGTTTCATTGCTACGCTTTTTTTTATTAAAAATTAAAAAAAAAAAAACTAAATAAATGTAAAAATAAATGTGTAAATTAGTTTATAAATGAGCTTTCCCTCATATACTGTAGGTTGAAGAGAATGCTGTACATTTACACTTCGTAGAATTATTTCATTTAGTGATTTTTATAATAAAAAAATTGACTAAAATTAGAATTACTGTAGAATCATCATTATCAGTGGCGCAACAGCCCCATGTTGGGCTAAGGTCGTCTGCCTACTGGGAGATTTCTAGACAGGAGATGTTTTTGTTTTACAGGGTAAGGTTTTCAGCTGGTCTACAGTATTGTAGAATAAAAGTTTTAATATAAACACATTGTATTCAATAATAAAATGATTATTAACTGGATATATATAGAGAGAGATTTGAGATTTTCCCAATTTTTTACAGATTTATATTATTATAAAAGGGCCTGATGGCCGAGTGGCTAGCGCTCTGGCGCTCGGTACCACAGGTATCGGGTTCAAATCCCGGCGTTACCATGGGTGTTTGTAGTGGTTCGGAATCCACTTTAAACCGTAGCTCCCGGTCCTAACAGGATCGTAGAGCGTTGCGGGGGCATTGTTACTCCGCGTCCGTGGCTTATCTGCAAGTTACACGCGCCCCCTGGGTAATGCAAAGTGAGTAACGTCTGTGCAGCCCTTATGGCATAAAAAGATCACGGTCTATTTGCCAGCTGCATTAGAAAAGAAGGTTATTATTATAAAGAACTTTTTTATTTAAGTAGCAGCAAAATATTATATGTAATTAGTACGTATAATATGTTGATGTTAATTAAAAAATTTTATATATTATAATATGATTTTAATTATACTGACAAATGTATTAAAATTAAATATTATGAAGATATAAAAATTAAAACATTTCGTAAATAAAAAAAAAAAATTTTAATTATGTGAAATCAAAAGTGATCTCTAAGAAAATTAATGCGTATATATATATATATGAAAATGCTTTTACAAATGTAATAATTTTGAAATAATTGTGTGAAATAAATTTTTTATTTCTGAAATTCTTTAAAAGCAGGCTTCACTTATGTTAATTTTATAAAATTCATCCCAGCTTGTAATCCAATGTTAGCACTGCTAGCTATTTTGTCATTATCTAGTAGGTTAGATTCCTCTGGAGTATTGCCTGCAATCATCGCTTTATATTCAAAGATGATTGTGACAGATTGCTTAGCCTAGTTACTATGCAGTTAAAGTTATGGATTTTGTCTATTATAACAAGTGAATTTAGTTAGTTACTCGTGAAAGTCCTCGCAACGCTCATTTTCGCTCCTCTCCCTTTTTGGGCTTAGCAGATCATTCCTGGTGTACTCCAAATAATGCTAAATGTGTTGCAGTTTCGCCGTGTGAATGATAAAATTTAAAATGAAAGGAACATGTAAAGATGAAAGAGAAAAGCGATGTGTGTGTATGTTAAAAAAATGAACTAGATCATGTTAATATTTCTGCCGTCTGCAAAAAACCTCGGCTTATATTAGATTCTTTTAATATAATCTGCAATCTGTCATTTTGAAATGTTTACCACTAAAAAGTGTATTATTGCCTTATTACGGATTTCTCCTCTCCTTTTTTTTTTTTTAAAGTTTCTGTTAATGTAATAAAATTTAAGTTAAAATTTCTTATATTCTTTCTTTACACCGTTTTTAATAAAAACGTGTCATTTTTATAAAACATTAGATTACGAATAATAATTTCAGAAAGCCACTATTTTATTAATAACTGTACACTTCGTTAACCTAAATGAATTAAAACATAGTGTAAAGAACTTAACTCATAAAATTTTAAACCATTTTATTGAAACATTTTTAAAATTCAATTAATGCTTATAATGTAGCCAAAGGGACCTGAATGGCCGAGTGGTTAGCGTTCTGATGTTCGGTACCACAGGTTTCGGGTTCGACTCCCGGCGGTGCCATGGATATTTGTAGCGGTGCGGAATCCACTTTAAACCATAGGGCCTGGTTCTATAACGTTATAGTAGAGCGTTGCGTGGGTTTTGCTACTCCGCATCCGTAGCTTGTCTTCAAGCTACAGGCACCTCCTGGGCAGTGCTAAATGAGTAACGTCGGTGCAGCGCTTACCTTAAGGCATCAAAGACAACTATGTAACTGTTTATCAGCTGCATTAGAACAGAAAAAGAAGTATATCTTTAAATTATTTAACAAAAATATGAAATTAGTTTAGTTTACAACAATAATCGTTATAACCTATTCTTACAAATGAAAAAATATTTAGCACAAAATGCTGCAACAATTTTACAGTTATCAACAAGCTAATACCGAGAAATCTCCAAATGTTTGTGCCCAGAAAACCGCAGAAATGCCTACCAGTTGACCGGGTGAAACGATCTGGTGAACGCTGGAGTGCAACGCATTCTACCTGCTCCAGTGATATCCCTTGGCAATAAAACGGCCTCTACCACATCGTAATGAATCTCCCTAATGAACAGGTTGGCCAATTAGCAGCTCAGCGGAGCACACACACTCAGTGGAGCGCCGCGGCATTACGCGGAAACCAGCGATTCGGTTGAACTGGTTTCAATGGTACTGGATGTAGCATTAAGGCCCCTTTTATGGTTTTTAATCAACTGCTTTGCTTGATTAACTAATCTGTTGGATTTTCTTTTACCACAAAAACCCCTAACAAAGATAAAATAAGGCAACTGGCGTACCGATTACGGAGTACCAACGGGGATGGACCCCATAACCTCCTCATCTTAAATATCCTCGTATATTTAAATCACAATTAAATATTGGCTGCTTAAATTGTTAGTAAAGGTAAAAAAAATATTGTTTCTAAACATTTAAAAATGGTACTGTAAAAATTAAAAATACTTATAAAAATAAAATTAAGATTAAAAAAAATTAAATTAAAAATAAAAATTTAAAATTTAATGGTAAAACGACTTAAAGTTTCTACTTTTATTAAGCTTAAGCTTTTATTTACTTTTTTTTTAATGATTCGGTACAGTTAGGGACCAGTTGTAGATGCCATAAATAAAGTTTTACTGAAACGTGTGGAGCATATCTGTAAATGATATGTAAGTAAAGTAGTAGTAGTTGTTGTTGTTATTTCCCTCATGGAAGGAGGGAAGAGGGGACAACTTCTGTTGGGTTGGAGCACTCGTAGGTAGAAGTCTGACTCGGCTGAAGAAGGAGGAAATGCTTCCCTGGAAGACTCTTAGACCCGGAAAACTCACAGCAGGTAGTCCGACTGACGAGGCAAGAGGCTGAACCAAGATGCTTCCATATGAATTATCTATTCCTATATGAATCTCTATTGAACCTCCTCCCTAATGCTCACCAGCGGAGCACGATGCAACTAGTCGGTAAAAAATTAGTTAGTTCCATCAAAAAAGGGTTCTTCCCAGAACCAAAATTCGGGTGTTTTCCTTATCTATTTTTTTAAATATTTTTATTTTGGTAAACTAAAGCATACTTCGTAGATTATTACTTTTTTTACATAGAATATATTTTATGAAGGAGTCAATTGGTTAAAAGACGTAATTCGTCTTTGCCAGTCACAATGTTACATAGAAACTAACTATTCGGTTGCACTGTGGAGTAGTAATAAAATAGAAAACGCTCCTCTTTCCCAATGGAACAGAAAGTTGAGGCGAACATCTTTTCGTACTAGAGTTGGCGCCGCATCGAAGCCTGGCTACATATAATTGAGTGAAAATATATTGACACTAACATTATAAACTAGTGAACATCCCGTGGTTACCTTCGGTAGTTATGCTGGGGTAAAGAGTATCGCATATGTATGTATATCGATGTTTGGAATGTATATATCATGAATCAAACATATGATTTTTATCCAGAAAATCCCTCCCGAATGAAACCGCGTGGGTATCCACTTGTAAAAAAATACTAATGAGATTTATGTAATTGTGATTTTTCACTGACAGTAGTTTGTAGTTGTGGATCGATTTTATTTGTACCAATTATTAAAAGAGATTTAAGATGCTCATCGGTTAACTTAGATCTGTAAATATTCTTTGTGTAGTAATTGAATTGAACAAGCGTATGCTCGCTCAGAGCGCTTACTCGGCGACTAATCTATAAATTATAGATAATGGCAGAAAAATTAAAACGGTTTTGGCCGGTAAGGTACTTACTGGAGTAAAAAGTATGTCCCTAACGCTGGAAAGTTTGGAGACCCCTGGTCTAGATCATTTTGCTGTACTAGACGTTGACGGAGTGCACCACGAGGAGGTAGATCTACGTTGCACTCAGTCATCTCTAGTTTTATCTACAGAAAAATGCATGGAATGCTTCAATCTCATCTTTGTGTGAAAGTTTCAAAAATCAATAGCTTCTGATCGTGATGATCAGTCCTCGCTCGTGACCGCCGAATGTGAGCCCTCGTTGCCACTTCGGCGAGGGAAATTTTATTATGGTGTGACGGCACGATTTCCGTGAGGATGCACAAACTGATGTTTTGTATAATTGCTTTCAGGGACGTTCCATCGGAACAGAGAAGTTTGAATAATCATCATTAGAAATGTAGGTATTTATTAGAAGCCGTAAACTAATGTCTGTAATTTGTTTGAGAACAAACAAAACACAATAAAAAAATAATAAACAAATGGTCTTTTATCGTGTTTTCAATAAAATTACTTATTACATTTACTAATAATATTTTTATTATCCTAAGTTGTTGTTCAGAATAATCACATTACCTTAGCTGAAAAAAAAATCTGACTAAAATAAATAAATAGGAAGTTTATCATCTCAAGTACTTTAATTAAAAAAAAGCATTGAGTTTATGACCGATTGGCAATTACAGTTATTAATATGTATACATATATTAATATTATACATATGTATATAAAAGAAGAAAGGATATCGTGAAATGCAGTTTATATCCTTATCAAAGTTTACTGTGTTTACTTAAATTCAACAAAATCATTCTTCTAAAGCAGTAAGTGAAAATAAAAAAAAAGGAGTCATATCATATTCTTAAGATAAAGAACAAATAAATCAAAAGGGAAAATCACAGTTACACTTTTCCCCTACGTATCATCATCCAATCTTAAAAAGACAATATAGTTTATCTTGTTTACAGTTCCGTTCTTACTATATATGCCACAGATTCAGAATTATGCACAGTATCCCAAGTATATTCCCACGGTATCCCCCCCACTGTATCCCCATCTGATAAGAATAGTCGTTGAGGCCTGAATGGCCGAATGTTTAGCGCTCGGTGCCACAGGTTTCGGGTTCGAGCAACAGTACAATGGGTATTTGTAGTGATTGGGAATCCAATTTAAGCTGTAGATCCCGGTCTCATATAACCGTAGAGTGTCACGGAGCCCAGTAAGACTTCTCTCATCCACATCATTCCCAAACAGCATAGGGGCAACTCAGCTGTAGGCAGAGTGATGTGATGTTGTGTAGTAGTAATGTTATCCCAAGTGGATCTGTAAATCACACCCCTAAACTGACATGTGGGGACTTAACATTTTCTCCTCCTCCACCCTAACAGAAGGAAAGGCCTACCTCGAAGCACAGACGTAAATAATTAATTACTTGCCTTGGTTCCTATTTCTGAAAACTCTTTTGGTGCGGAAGCTCAATGTGATATCCACCATTATTTCTATAAAGATAAAATTGGTTTGACAATGATTTTATAATTATTGAAATCTTTTTAAATAGATTTCATATTTGATGTAGTGATGCAGTTCCGCATTTGACATTTTTTTTTTAAATTCAAAATTAAAAAAAAAAAAAAAACACCAAGTATTTAAGATTTTTACAAGAATCATAGATTTTGTCTATTAAAAAATTCTTACATAAACAGCAAGTCAATTTTAATTTTTTTTTTTTGTTTAAATTTGAAAAATATGGTCTTTATTTGAAGTTAATTAAATTATATTGTTTATCAGGTAATTAATGCATCATAAAACTGACGTTGTTCTTTTATTAGAAAGCTTAATTTAATATAAACCCGTTGTCCAAATTATCCACTATGTCTATAAATTATTAATTATTATTATTATTATTTTTATTATTTTTTTTTGCGAAGTAACAAACGGGTTAAAATAAACCATAGCTTCCTTAACGATAAATGATGTATACACTTTTCCAAGATGGCAACAGCGATTCCAGTAGCTGGCGCCCCCACCGTCAATGTCACGCAGTATTGGGAATTCGTGATTCTCTCAAGTTATAGTTCAGGAATCAAGTTCTTTTGCCTGGAAGGCTTACGAACGCCACGTTCCAGCAATGTGAGTGCATGGGCATTAAAGAAAGCACGTTATTTCGACTGCCGCAGACTGACTGCAAGGGTAAAAAGAGAAGAATATATCGTTTTATTATTATTATTTGTTTTTTCCGAGTTGCTTTTGTGTTTGGGAATGTAGTGGTGCGTGCAGTTGCATCTACGAAAGACTGTAGTGAACCGTAATCAAGGCTGAGATCTTTTCAGAAAATCTTTTATTAGTTTTTCTGTTCAATTAAATTTCGGTGGATTGCGTTTGTTGACGAGGAATCGAATTTTATTGAGTTCATGCTTTTTTAAAATTGGTATACCAACAATTTATTTTAGAAGACCTGAGAATGAAAACAAAAAGAATGTTTTTTTTTTTTTTTTTTTTGCTTCTAATCCATACGGAGGCGTTACATACGCTTTTGGGCATTAAACTTGTGTTGTTGTTTCTTATCCCACTTGGTAGACATTCAGACCAAGCCCACGAACCCATAGGACTCATGGTGAAGGAAAAGGGGGCAGCTTCTGTTGGATGGAGCACCCGTAGGTAGAAGTCTGACTTGGCTCCGTGATGCTCCACAGTCATCATATGAGACCGAAACCTAAGGCTTAAAAGTGGATTCCGAACCACTACGCAGACATCCATGGTACCGCCAGAACTCGAGCCCGAAACCTGTGGCCCCGAGGGCCAGAGAGCTAGACACTCGGCTATTAAGGGCCTAAATGCAGCTAAACTTGTTAACTTTTAATAAGTAACTATATTTTATTAGACCACTGTAAATACATGGTATATAGGGAAGGTCCTTTCAGGACATTCATGGATTACTGCTGTAAAATTATGTCTTACACAAAAGAGACTTGAATGATCATATCTGTCATTCTCTATTGATACGACAAGTTTTTGTAGTAAATTTTCAGTGTTACTTAAAGTGTCTCTTGTGAGGATTTTTATGGTTAACTATTATACATTTGCACGTCTTATTGGAAGCACAGAAAAATGTCAACTAGACAAGCAATTGTCGATGAGGAATTGTAATTCGTTTTCCAAGAAAGGGGTTGTAGCATCATGCTCTCGGCAAAAGTTTAATCGTCATCCTTTTGCGTACTTGTCCTAATTATCATATGTTATCAGTAGAGCCTATTGAGATTAGTTTATTTAATAGCTTTTTTTAAATGGAAAATATGATTAATATGCACAAGAAGGTTTATAAAACAATACGAGAACTTTAAAGTTTATATTTCGTAAAATAACATGTTGTATGACAAGATTTATAAAGAAATAAAATTGTTTCATTTTTTCTATACGATATTGGAAAGAAAAAGTTATAAGTAGTTATTTTTGATGTGATAACCTCATTAGGTTTGTTTTGATTTTGATCCGCAAAATTCTCAGGGACTTTTGATGTCTCAAGGTTTTGTTATCTTGTTGTTATTGTTCTAATACCGCTAGGGCAAGAAAGCCTACACCAGGTACAGTAGACCCCGTCACAGGCGACTAGTCCATGGCTAAGGGTAATATGCAGTTTCACTTTTAGCGAGGAACCACAAGGGCTTAAGACAACGATCTACTATCATATTAGAGCGGGACCTACAGTTTAAAGTGGATTCCAAAAACACTACAAACATCCATGGCACCGCCGGGACTCGAACACGAAGCCTCTGACACAGAGCGCTAGACACTTGGCCACTCAGGGCCTTTGTTATTTTAAATAATTAATAAGGTTGTAATGATGTTGGGAAAGATTATGAATTATGTAACTTAAGGAAACCCAAGGATTCCATTTTCTACGACATAGCTCTTTCGCTGTCGATTTAAAGTTAGACAATAATGAACAGGCTTAGAAGCGACTTTTGCTTGCAAATTTGTGTCATAACTTGAAAAGTGTTCGTCGAATTGCTTAAAAATCTCTAGTACATTTTGAAAAATTGGAGTTCATTTGAAAAATTTTAGCGATTTTACATTTTCTAGTGAGGCCCAGTGAATAAATGGAATAAAAAAATTTCCAGATTGCAAACTGTATTCAGAGCTGTGGTAAGTGAGTGAAAGAATTTCTAACAATATATCTAGACATGAATTATGTCTAGATATCTAACAATATAATAATAATAATATATCGCATGCGAAATTTAAAATTTTTTTTTTTATAAATGTTTAAATCATTAAAAATAATTTCAAATCATATTACAACATTACTACCAAATGCATTGTATTTAAATTAGTTTACTAATTTCATGGAGTAATAACTTCCGTTTTTCGCTTATACAAAAAGTTGTAGTGTAAACAGAGAAATTAATTTCTTCATTGTTTAAAAACGTTTTTATATAAAAGGAAACATTATAATTTGTAGATAAATGAAAATCATTTTACATTTCATTTTAACTATAGAAAACTAGTTTTCTATTTCAAATCAATTAAATTTTTTAAATTATTAATTTAAAAATTTGGCTTTAAAACTTATTCATACTAAGCCATCATATTATTTTGTTCAGATATTTAATAGCTATATCATATATTCACATATATCTTAAATCATATGATTGTTCCCAAAATTATTCATTACTACTGTCAATAGATGATCCATGATGGTATTAATTATACATATGTATAAGTAAGTTCTCTAATCATCACTGTTGCCACCGCAGATTATTAATATTTATTTCAAACAGTGGCTGCATCGGTAGCTCGCTTGCCGAAAGGAAATGCAAGGCAAATGTCGAAAATTCCTTATTTGACTCCAGGCAAATGCATGACATTGCATGATTTATTGGTCTCAGAGAATATTATACAATATAAAGAGGAAAAAAAAGTGGAAATAAACAATAAAATAAGAAAAAAAAAATCCGGCAGTCTGTGAAGCTCTAAATCAGCGTGATTTCATTTCGTGACTCTAGAGATTTCGTTCTTGTCGAAGCCTTAATAAATGACATAGAATCTTCTTTCTGAATCTTTTTTGTTCTTTTTTTCCTTCTGAGAGTCTAGCGTTCCAGATTTGCGTAGTTGCTTTTCTGAGATTTTGTTTTTCCTTTTTTATTTTATATCTCTGATCATGAGTACTAGATACCTACTTTTGACTTGTACTAATTTTTTTAAAGATTTCATGGATTTATGGAATGTTTTTCTCTTTTTTGTAGATCGTAAAAATTTAAAGTTTTTCTACAGATTCGGTTCTCTGTTTGCTTAAAGCGGTCTGATGGCTAATTGGCTAGCGCTCTGGCGTTCGGAACCAAAGGCTTCATGTTCGAATGCTGATGGTGGCGTAGACGTTTGTGAGTGGTTCGGAATCCACGTTAAATTGTAGATTCCGGTCTAATTAGCCTAAAGTGTGCAGAAAATGACCGTAGAGAGACAAACCAAACCCAAAACAAACTTTTCGTCCCTATATAAATTATATAAGTATGGGGGTTTGCACACTCTTAATACTTTCTCATCCAACTGAAAGAGTTTCTGGCATATAAATGTATCATCGTTATGAATAAGTAATTATCAATTTAAGTTGTCTGTCGAGTTTCGAACCGAGTTCTTTTCTATTCAGAATTCCAACGCGATAACCACCAAATCGTTTCAGGCTTAAGTATTAAATATCAAGTTTCTTCCGTCCTAATATTAAACTTTAGTACGGTAAGATCTTTTGGATATCGTATCGGATTTCAAACTAAAGGAAATAAAACATATGATGAACCATATGATACTTTGTTTAAAGGCAATGTGCACGGTAAATCTGTAGTCCAATTGTAAATGGTAATGTAATAGTTGGCAATCCAAATGAAATGGTAACCCAAATTGTAATGATACAATACAGGCGCATTATAATAGCTGTTCGTACATCTCTCTTATTATTTTACTAATTCATAATTGAGGTTTTTTTATCTGTTTTATTTTGTTACTTTTCTAAATAAACATAAATTTTTAGAATATCTAATATTCTTCTTCTTATAATATCCAATTGAGATACTTAAAATTATTTTTATGATTATTTTAATATATTATGATAATATTATTTATTTTAATTATGATTATTTGTATAGTATTCAATTGCACCCTAAGTAACGTTGTATCTGTTATTGTAGTGGTAAATGATCTCTAGTAAAAATGTCTGGCATTGGAATACAACATCATTAAACTCCCGCATGCGTGTATATAAAAGAAAATGCGAGAATATAAGAAAATGAATATACAAAGAAACATAAAAAAAGTTTTCCTCCTAAAATTATGCTTAGATTTTTTTTTTTTTTTTTGCATTAAAATAAAAAAAAATAAGCAATACTGTGGACATTTTTATATTTATAGAAAATATCAAGAGTCACAATATATGATTATAACAATATTTATGTTGCAATAACAACAAAAACAGTATTATGTAACATTATTATGATACATTTCATACATGTTACAATAGTGTTATTCACAGTATTATATAAAAAATATATAATATACATTAGTCTGTAATGTAGACTACACAGACGTTTTTGTTATTTCATTTTGAAATCTTTTTCTACAACTTTCTATAAAAAAGGAAAAATACTGCAAGTACTGTCAAATTTTCGCTAACTCACTGGATGCGATTGTGAAAAGATATGTCTCTACCACATACAAACTGCCTTGTATGTTGTAATGTCAAAAAATAATAGTCACGTCACATGTCAGATACACTTTACGGTTGGCGAAATGCATACTTCAGCGAAACCGAACGTTATGCAATTCAACTAAATGTGAGACTAAAAATGAATATAATATATTTGCCATTATTGTGTAAGAATTGTCCTACTGGAATTTTCTCTCTGTTGACATTTTTGTTTCTGCAATTCGTTTTTTATTATTTTGAGGTAAAAGTTGCAACAATAGTATGTAAAGCATATAAATTTCACCAAAGAATTTGCAAAGCTTAAAAACATATAAAATAAAGTTTTAAATTCGAGTTATTAAAGGGGGAACAAAAGAAATCCTGCGTTGTTAAATTTTAAAATCCGGACAAAATTTATTAGTTCACGGATGCATTACATTGTTATATTGTGTTCTTGTGTGACCTTCAAGTTTGACCTTGTTTTCAAATGTAAAATGTTATTTCTGAAAAAAATGTATGTAAACAATGTTATGAGTTAACTTACTGAAAACCAGGATATTTTTCATAGCTTTTTTTGATTAATGTTTAGATGACTTGTATCAGAATTGTTTTCAAATTTTAGATTTTTATTTTAAAAGGAAAAATTATGTGGATTCTTAAAGATGAAGTATTGTAAAAAAATATGCAAACTAGTTAAAAAAAACTCTTGACCTGTTTAAAAAAGGCAATGAATAAATATAGATAATTTGTGAAATTCGAAGGATAATACTTTAAAAATTATCTAATCTACAATAGCTCTATGTGTGCACCATTAATAGCAAAGTTGTGTAAGGAATGCAATATTTACAATTATTATTTTTTATTTTTGAAATGTGCTGCTTTTGATCTGTAGTAAGTTACTTTGCAAACTTTTTACTGAATAATAATCGTTACATTTTAAAGTTCTTACCAAAATTAATAATATTTTTTTACCGACTATTATTCTGGAGACTTCAGCTTTTAACAATATATCTATCTATCTATATAGAGAGAGATAGATAGATATATTGCTAAAACGACTCTTTGAAGTCTAAAAGTCTACTCTCGGCAACTCTTGACACAGTGGATCTGAGAATGTTGAAAAAAATGACCCATATATAGATAATTCCCGTCGTTCGGTCATCATCAGAATTATAAACAGTATATATATATATATATATATATACTGTTCATAATTCTATCTATCTCTCTCTCTCTATATATATATAATGTGCGTGTGTGTGTGCATGTTCCGGCGTAGCTTAAAAATTATAACACATTGTAGTTCATTTTCCCCCTGAATTTATTATATCGTTCCAAACTTTATGAGAAAATTGGTCCAACTCGTGGCTCAGTGGTAATGCACGCCGCTGGTGAACATTAGGGCGTAGGTTCAACCCGATGACCGGTTGGTTGTAGACTCTATTTAAAAAAAAAGGAGGAGGCTCGATGTCGTTTATGATGTTCAGCATCTTGCCTCATGAGTCGGACTACCTGTTGAGAGTTTTCCGTGTTTTCTCCCAAACGATACGCAAGTGAGGGGTGATTCCCCCTAAAAGTCCTCCCGGAAGGTATTTCCTTCCTTCTTCAGCCTCTCAAGAGCTATGCCAGACTTCTACCCACGGGTGCTCCATCACAACAGAAGCTCTCTCCTTCTATGAGACCACACGGGTTCTTGGACTTTGTCCAGATTTTGCTGTCTACCAAGCGGGATAAGAAACAAACAAAAATTGTATTCATTATTTGTTTAATTAAACTAATGCTTTTCTTAAAGTCATAAAGTTGTCACACTATCAGAGATCACCCGCTTTAAAAGGTATGCTGAGTAATAATTATAATTAAATTATTATAAAAAAAATAAGATAAATGTACAGCATATCAGTTTTCAATTTTGTTTTCAAGCTAACACTATTATAATTCTTAAAAATAAATGCTTACTGATTAAAGGTAAAAAAGTTATTGGACATTCTTGGATAAGATAGACTGCCTTTGTGTACTTAATATATATTATTTAAGGCTAGTTATTAAAAGTCACAAATCTTTAATACAGCACATGAATTTTTCTTAATAAAATTCTTCAAAACTCAAAATGTTTTATTTTCTGTAACCGGCCAACGCCGGATCATACCCTACTAGTGCTAATCTAAAGTAAACTGAATAATAACTCAAAGTTTTTATGACATAATGATGTCAAAGAGTTAGAATAATGTTTTCAAAGATAAACCTTTTGAGAACTATTAGCATAGTAAATTTTATAAACAACTTGCCTAAGACAGGGGTAACCTTTTGATTTATGGCGTATTCTTCGAAGTCGGGCCATAGACTGGGAAGAAAAGTTTTATTTTAAAATTTAAAGTTTTCAATGGACACATAACGCCTAATTTACCTGAATCGAAACTGAGAGGCATTTTTATAATGTTGGTAGTAGCATTTATAAAAAAAGAACTAGGTAAATGTTAAAATAAGAGATAATGAGTATAAAGCAATTAATAAGAATGATATGATGATAAAGCAAATAATAAGAAGGACATAAGAATAAATCAATTAATAAGAATGATATGAGAATAAATCAATTAATAAAAATGATATGACAATAAAGCAAAAATAATCAGGATGATATGAGAATAAATTAATTAATAAGAATGATATAAGAATAATGTAAACAAATCAAATAACAAGAATATGATAATAAATCAATTAATAAAAAGAATATGATGATAAATCAATTAATAACAATGATAAAAAATAAATCAAACAAATAAAATAACAAATAAATCAATAAGAATGATATGAGAATAAATCAATAAGAATGATATGAGAATAAAGCAAATAATAAGAATGATTTGAGAATAAAACAAATAATAAGAATGATATGAGAATAAAGCAAATAACACGAATGATGTGGGAATAAAGCAAATAATAATTATGATATGAGAACAAAACAAAATATTATTAGGCTGTTTGAAATCTAACTTTTAATTTAAAATTAATAAATATCAGTGTAAAATCATTTAAACTTAAAAGCAAAAATTATTTCTAATCAAAGGGTTTTTTTTCTTTTTCATTTACTATTTGAAGTTCCTTTGATGATTTCTTTCATTTAGTTAGTTTTCATTTAGCCTAAGTTTGGCTTAGTTTAATTTTTTTCAGTTGTAATTATATATATACATATATATATATAAATGCAAATAATTGTGAGTAGAAAAAATACAGCTTCTGAAATAGCATTGATTATTATTGAAATGTTAAATTCCATTTTGGAATTATAAACTTATGTATAACAACAATTGTGTTTTCTTTTCTAGTAATAAAAACATTTCATTATTATTTTGTTTTATTAAAAATAAGTCAGTGTGTATGGCTGTATTCATGATGTCCAAGTCTTAATTTAGAGACACCTTACGTAAATTATCAAAACTAAAACCTTAGTTTTTAAGTGTTCCATGATTACCTCATGAAAACAGTTGACATATTTCCAATGACAAATCAACACATGCAACCAATCTGTATTCCAAAACAATGCATCGTAATCAATACTTTGATCTCAAATCTTCATTACGAATACAAATTTATATGACCTTGGATGCAGTGACCAACAATAAAAACATCCACAACAATGGTGCTCGCTAAATACATTATTTTAATGACAAATAATCCAACACGCGACACGCGCTTACATGGCTTAAATGGCCATAGAAAATGTAGTAAGAAAATAGCTCAAGGGATCATAAAATGTTGTATATGCAACGACCCAAACCGCTGAATCAGATCTTACTTATTATTCGATTGTTAGTAGCTGTTCTATCCGTTAAGCCACTAGCTATGGATCGGCGACTCGCTTTGTTATTGAATACTATGGGCTACTGATGAATTTCATTTGAGGCATTGCAATATCAAAGTATGGAAATATATTGCTCAAAAGTTTTGTTTTAGTTCTGGGCTGATTTGAATTTAATTTGGACTAATATAATTGTTTCTTTGATTTAAGAATAAAAAATAGCGAATCTGGCAATGTTTTGTGCGTGAAAGTTTTTAATAATGATTCTAGAATGATTCTTTACGTGATTTTATATAGTGTGTACATGAAAAAGAATAATTTTATTGTAGAAAAGTTTTTTTTTTAAGTTCTGGGCTGCTTTGAATTCAATTTGGATTAATATAATTATTTGTTTGATTTAGGAATACAAAATAGCGAATCTGACAATGTTCTGTGGGTTTAATAGTGAAGTTTTTTAATATTGGTACTAGAACAAATTTTTAAATGATTCTATATGGGCGTACGTAAAAAAGATTAGTTATTGCACTGAAGTGTTTTTAATCCTGGGTTGTTTTGAATTTAATTTGGACTAATATAATTGTTTGTTTGATTCAAGAATAAAAAAATGGCGAATCTGACAATGTTTTGTGCCTTCATTGGTAAATTCTAGAACGAATTTTTAAATGATTCTACATAGTGTGTACGTGAAAAAGTTTACTTAATGCACAAAAGCTTTTTTTTTTAATCTTGTGTTGTTTTGAATTTAATTTGGACTAACATAATTGCTTGTTTGATTTAGGAATAAAAAATGGTGACACATACTTTCGTTCATTAAATGGAATAAAATGAGCGTAAAATATAAGATAAAAATAAATTTAAATTTATCATAAAGCACTGACTAGATGAAAAAAAGAAAAAAATCTTGTATCTTCTTTTTTTGGGTATTGTGAACGGACTCCTAATTGTACCTATAGCTTTAGCTTTTTCGATCACTTGCTTTAATTGTTCTCAAGCAAGAGATGTTTTCCTAAATTTTAATTGTTTTATTTTTCATTTATTAATATTCTATAATTGAAGCAAATACATTTTATGCAAATTCTTTAACTATTTTAAGATGTGGAGGTTTTGTGGTTCTTGAAACCACCTAGGAACTCCGTAACAGGTACGCCCGTTGCCCGTTGCCCGAAAAAAAGAAGCGATTTAACAACATTACAGAAAGAAACATCATTAAAGTAACAAACATAACTAACATATTACTTTTTTAACGTATCGAAAGTTATATTTTAAATATTTTTGAATTTGATCTTGGCTTTTTTTTACAATTTCAAATCAGTTATATTCTTTTTTTGAGATCCATTCTATCCAAATCATCATGAGAATTCTTTTTATCCGTCTCCGATGGATATGCGGAAACATATTCAAGCAGAATTCAAATAACTCCTCAAATCAAACAAACGTCATTCCTAAAATGATCGCAAAATTCTCGGCAGGTAGTTATTTTTGATGAAATAAACCCAGCTGCTAAACACTCGGAGAGAAAGGGAACAGCTGACAAAACATGTGGACAAAGGGTTTTCTTTTCTGGTCGTCACGGTTACAGCCAAGAATCCAATCAAGAGTGGAAATGTTTGTGGACGTGCGCCTTCCTGATTGATTCGAAAACTCTTGAAGCACGATCTCTCCACGTTCGATTGGAAACTTTTGAAGATTGGAATCAAAATATTGATTCGAATCAAAATATTTGCAAGCATTTTGGAATGTCAAGATTGGGGTCGGCCTTAAACTTCGAACATCTAATCTATGGTTCTTAAGCATTTTGTTTATTTAGTGATAACAATAGAACATTCTTTATTGAGGATATAAAAAAAAAAATTAAAAATGAAATAGAAACAAAATTTTGAAAATTCTTGGGATATTAAAAAATTTTAAAAATGAAATAGAAATAAAATATAGAAAAGTCTTTTATTCAGAATATTAGGAATAAAATTCAGAATAAAAAATTTTCAAAAATGAAATAGAAACAAAATATAGAAAATTCTATAATGAGGATATTAAATTTTTTTAAATGAATTAGAAAAAATATGGATGATTCTTTATTGAGGACATTAAAATTTCTTTTAATGAAAATGAAATAGATACAAGAAAGAAAAGATAGAAACAAGATGTTGAATATTCTTTATTGGGGATATTAAAAAATTTTAAAAATGAAATAGAAACAGAATATTGAAAATTCTGTATTGGAGATATTAAAAAATTTTATAGATGAAACAGAAACAAAATATTGATTATTGAGGATATTAAAAAAATTTCAAAAATATTGTAAATAGGCTGATAGAAAACAAATTTTATTAAAGTGGAGATAGTTACGCTACATTGACATAGTAGTAACCGATAAAATATTCAAAAATATAAGGTGCATTTAAAAATGAATAAAAAAAAAGTTCAGCATATCAAAACCTGATTTTAAAATATGACATTTCTGCAAATAAATGTTAAAAAAATAATAATAGTTAAAAAATTCCTATTCGCATACCTTACATTACTTAATAGTTAGCATTACAAAGCTTTTTACATAATAATTACACAATAGTCTACATTTCAGTTAGACGGAAAAAACCATCTGACCCGATTCCTTACTCCAGTTTTTACATGACAAGGAAACTACCGTCTCGCGAAAATTCTCGTTTTCCAACAATTACTGTTCCGGCATTGTCTCGGCCAAATAGACTATCTCGTCGACAACTCGCTCCGTTAGAGGTCCCATTGATGCCCATCTTTGTCGTGCTTTCCGGTACACTGGGCGACATTCTTCCGAGGGAGTGCACCGTGTCCGAGTGTCCACGTGCGTTCTCGAACAGATGTCTTATTTGTTCTTTTAACTGGTGTGTGTGACTCGTAGGTTTTATATATATATATATATATACATGGTTGATGGAGTCTTTTGAAGAAAAGTCTTGTTGAAGAAGGAAAAAAAATATAGAAATAGAGAAAAGAGCTTGTTTTGGAAATGGGCATGGTGAAATTGCAATGGAATTTATTACCCGATACACCTTTTCGGCATTTTTTTTAACTTCACATGTATAATGTAAGTTTATTATACCAAGCTATATTCATGATTCAGTGATCATGCGCGCTAGCCATTGTGAAGCCTGTGACTCAATGGCAATGCGCCGCTGGTAAGCATTAGGGCTGAGGTTCAATCTTCTGGCGCCTTTATTGCAGACACTGTTGTGAAGGAGAGAAGACGATGTGAAGTTCAGCCATTTGGCTTGTTAAGACGACCTGGTGGGAATTTTTCGGAATTTACTCACATACGATAGTCAAGATGCGGCGATGTTCCTTCTAAAAGTCCTCCCGGATGAGAGCTCCCTCCTTCTTTAGCTGCATGGAGCCAAGACTGAGAGTGGAAGCTTCTATATTGCACCAATATTTGATCACTGCAATTTTGAACTACACCCTCAGCACCAGCATCTGGAGGGTTCGCATTTTCCTCTTCGGGTGAAGCAGGAGTACTTCCAGGCACATGGATTTATTATACCTCTGCCCAGGGTTTTGGTAAAAACGTATCCACCATACCACTCTAGGCTATTTTTGTGATTTGTAATAGCAGTTTCAATAATAAAAAAAAAAGAATAAGATTATTCCCGACTCGTGGCTCATTGGCACAGTAGTTCAGCGAGCATTAGCGCGGAGGTTCAGTCCACTGGCGTTCATTGTTGTAGACACTGTTTAAAAAAAAGGAGACTCTATGGTGTTTGGGAAGTTCAGCATCTTGCCTCGTTAATCGGACTGTATGGTGGGAGTTTACAGGATTTCCTCCCGTAAGATACTTAAATGTTGGGTAGTTCCCCCTAAAAGTTCTCCCGGAAGGCGTTACTCTCCTTCTTCAGCGTCACGGAGCAGAAGTCAGGCTTCTACCTAGGGGTGCTCCATCACAACAGAAGCTGCCATCCCTTCCCTTCTTTCGTGAGTAGACTACTCGCAGGATGTCAGTTCCGCACTGCAGGACACTGAGGATTTGACAGAACAACAAAAGTGATTGTACTTTGAGTTAACTGCGTTACCAACTCTCAATACGATAAAAGTCTTTTTTGTGTCTCCCGTAAGAGAATTAATCATCTATGCAGATTGTGTAAAAATGTAAAGTTATCAATGCTATAAAATATATACAGAATAAAAAATGGAAAAAAAAAAAAAAAAATGTTTAGAAATATATAAATTTTACACGAAATTATTATTTATTTAGTTTTTCATAATAAAACAAACACAAAGATGAACACATCTCAGTGAAATAGTTTTCAGAGATAACAAATGACCGAAGAAGCTACAAGTAAAGTTTATTCCACATTGTTATTCATCCATGTAAAATTCTGATGGCTTTTTAAAAATTAGATATGTACCGGAACCGGTATGAACCAGAAACTAGTTCAAATCTTTTATATGCCAGATGATTTTAATCTTATGTATAATAGTTAAAGGCATCATTCCTTCTGAAATTTCTGTTTATTAAAGGGCAGGCTTTGCGGCCACGGCTTTCAGAACCGTTGACACTCGATGATTATTTTCATGGATGTATGACAATGAATTATTTGATAGAAGTATTCCTGATTTCCTCTCACGCTGCATACAAATTTGGAGGGTGGGGGGTAGATCTACCAAAGATATCACTTCCCTCTTTATCTTCTGGTCGATAAAGAATCGAACTGAATATGAATATATGAATATGTATCAGTTATTTTGTTATCCCTCCTCTGAGCGGAAGGATTTTTAGTTCCTCAGTGTTATTGGAATACATCGTTCGATTTCTTAGATTCAGTTATCTAGCGAGTAAAAATAACATCATCATCATCATTAGCGCAACAACCCAGTGTGGACCAAGACCGTCTACCTACTGGTAGATTTATAGACGAGAGATGTTTTTCTTTTTACGGGGTAGGGGTGTCAGCTCTACGCCCAACAGTCATATGAAACCGGGACCTACGGCTTAAAGTGGATTCCGGACCACTATACAAACATCCATGGCACCGCCGGGACCCGAACCCGAAATCTGTGGTACCGAGCGCCAGAGCTCTAACCACGCGGCCATTCAGGCCCCCCAAAAAAGTAACATAGTTCAGATTATTATGAGCGTGTAAGGTAAGGTGTCGAAGCCATAACAAATTGATTTATTTGTTATGGCTTCGAAGTATCATTTGGAAGAATCTGTGAAGTGGCGACTCACAGGCAAGTTTAGAGGCAAGACAGCCAATCACGGAAGCAGCCAGATGTCTTAATATTTCAAAGCATATAGTCTTTGCGTATCATTACATATAGTTCCACGTTTTGAAATTGTTTCCACAAACAATTTCATAACGATGGAACTGTTGTAAGAAGGCGTGGACAAGGTCGTAAACGAATGACAGTTGCTTCTGAAGATCGACATATGCCAGTAACTGTCCGTCGTAGCAGGAAGTCTACTGCTCGCCAGTTAAGTTCTGTAAGGTTTAATTATTATTATAGCCGCGAGAGGTCGCGACTGTGACCAGTAACTGTGATCTTATTTGTATGGCCCAGTGTGGTAAGGACTTGTGGTGAGATCTTCAGACCACGAGGAGAACGCTAGGAGCGTCCGAGCCAGAAAGACGGTCAGGGACCGGCTCCTGGTTTTTATCTATTAATACTATTGTAGAAGAGGCACAGGGTGCCATGTGTATGTATGTACTAATATTGTAAATAAACTAATATAAATAGAAAGAGAGATTGGTATTTCATCCTAACACAACTAGCTCCTAGCATAGCAGCTAACAGCTCAGAGCTTGCAGCAGATGAGTCAAGGTTTAGTACTGAAGTCACTTTTTTTACTGATGAGTCAAGGTTTAGTTTTACAGGTGATTCTAAATGTGTTTACATCTGGAGGGAGTCAGGAACACGAAATTATCCCTCGAACATAATGGAACGTGACCGTTTCGGTAGTGGAGATGTGATGGCATGGGGAGAAATATTGATCGATTGACGCTACACGTTTTCAATAGCATATTTGTTATCGTTCAGAGATATCGGGATGAGGTCTTAGAGCCTTACATAAGACTTTTCAGAGAATGATATGAATCTGATTTTTTATTTGTGGACGATGATGATCGTCCACATCGAGCAAACCTCTTTGACGAATTCCTTGAAAGTGAGAACATTCAGCAAATACCGTAGCCTGCAAAGTCTCCTGATTTCAACCCGGTGGAGAACTTATGGGACTACTTTGGAAGAGCAATTCCACATTGAGACAACAATTAGACATCCTCCTTCTAGAGATGCAAGCGGCCCGATGGCCAAGTGGCTAGCGCTCTGACCTTTGGTACCACAGGCACCAGGTTCAAATCCTGGCGGTGGCATGGATGTTTGTGAGTGGTTCAGAATACACGTTAAACTGTAGGTGCTGGTCTAATTAGCCTAAAGTTTGCACAAGAGGATCGTAGAGCGACAAACCAATCTAGAGATGGAAGTGAGCTGAAGATGGCATTGCTGGAAGAGTGGAGCTTAACTCCCCAAACTGTGGTTAACAACATTATAGCCAGCATGAACACATGTTGTGATATGTATGTACAAGTCAAGAGAGATCACATTCCTTATTAAATACGTAAGGCTTCCTTTTTTTCTGAGTTATTCCCTTTTTTCTGAACTCTATTTGTGACATTTTATAATAATTTTTATATATGGGGTAGGAGAGGGGGGGGCTGTTGGCTGGGTGGCTAGCGCTTTGGCACTCGGTACCACAGGTATCAGGTTCGAATCCCGGCTGTTCCATGGATATTTGTAGTGGTTCGGAATCCACTTTAAACCATAGGTCCCGGTCCTAATAGGATCGTAGAACGCTATGGGGGTAGTGTTACTCTCGTCTGCAGCATATCTTCAAGCTACACGTGCCCCCTGGGTAGTGCTAAATGAGTAACAGCAATGCATCCCTTGCTTATGGCATATCTTATGCCATAAGTTAGCTTGCTAGCTGAATTAGAACAACAATTATCATTTTTATTGTTTCATGCTACAATTATATATCATATGCAGAGCTCTCAAATTTTTTCCTTTGTATTTATGCATTATGCATCATTTCAGACAAATACATCATAGTTTCTGAGAAATCCGTAAATTTATGCATGTAAAGATAATTTTGGACATGAGTGTAACTATCTGTAATTTTTTCTTAATGCGTTGTCTGATTACCGCAGTGATTTCTCGTGGAAACATTTCACTTCCCAAAAGTGGAGGCAAATCTTTCGACACGTGATTTAGGGGATGCGGCATGATTGACCAAGCAGACGACAACTCCTGAGCATTTCATGCTCCACTGTGCAACAAACGTACACTCGCTCACCCTCTCCCGCTCTCGGTATGCTTTGGGGTGAATGCATTGCGCCTTCACTCCATTATTATTCAAACATTCTTCGTTTCGTGTACGAAAAGGCATTGAAATTCGCATGAGGTCTTTGAAGGGCTTTTCTTTATCATTAAGTGTGCCGTCTGACAATTTATTTTATTGACTTGAATCCTATTCCTACGTAAATAAAAAGTTAAAGGTGTATACCTTCTGAAATTTATTTATATTCGAATTGAAAAAAATACATTTTGTTTGACAATTTTTAAAAATGTCTCTGGTTTTTTAATTTCTTTTTAATATGGAAGCATTTACATTTCTACGTGTTAACTCATGGGCCTGAATGGCCGATTGTCTAGTGCTGGGTGCCACAGGTTTCGGTTTCGAGTCCCGGAGGGGCCATGAATGTTTGTAGTGGTTAGGAATCCACTTTAAGCCGTGGTCCTGGTCTCATATGACTGTAGAGCGTCACGGAACCAAGCCATATTTCTACGTACGGATGCTGCATCACAACAGAAGCTGCCCTCTTTTCCTTGAATCATGAGTCTATACGGGTTCGTGGGCTTGGACTAGATGTCTGCCAAGTGGGATATGAAACATAAACGTGTTAACTCATAAATTTGTTACGCTTGTTAGCTACTTCTATAGAAGTAGTCATATGACAATGGATTAACCCGGAATATTGCATAGTAGACCAATACTGACATAGTTGACCAATATGACACAGTATGAGGATCAATACTGACATACTCTCTCGTAGCAAATATGTCAGTATTGATTCCTGGTAGTGTCCTGCAGTGCTGGATGGATATCCCATGAGTAGTCTACTCATGGATGGAAGTCTGACTAGGTTCTGTGTCGCTGAAGAAGGAGGGAAGTGCCTTCAGGGAAGACTTTAGGGGAAACTACCCAGCATTTGCGTGTCGTGTGGGAGAAAACACGGAAAGCTTCCACCGTGCGGTCCGACTAACGAGGTAAGATGCTGGACACCTCAAACGTCAGCGAGTGACCTCGTTTTTTGAAAACAGTGCCCGGATTGAACCTGTTTACAGATTATTTATTATAAATATGCTTATTGATTACATTCCAGCTTATAGATTATTTGAATACAAAAATATATGCGGCGCAGATAATAAAAATATAAAATTTTTCCGGGCATTAATGTCAACAGAGGATTTTGGTCTCTTTCATGTAATTGATGTCCAACTAGACGCAAGAAAATGAATTCATTCCCCCTTGTTACCTTCAATAAAATTGAATTTTTATATGCCGACATACAAGTGCTTGTCAGATAATAAAAATAAGTAAAATAAAACTCTTTCAAAATGGAAAGAATTAAATAATTAATTTGTCAAGAGAGCAGTTTTGTTTTGAACGTGATTTGAGGCGGATTTTGAAAACACTTCTAGTACCCTTGCAGAAAAGAGTCTTCATTAATAAGTAAAAGAAAATACTATGGCGATAATAGCAAACAAAAAAAAAGCTAATTACGTATCAACTTATTAAGGCGTTTCTGGAAAGATGTCATCATAAATAAAGGCCAGTCAACTATATCCTATTAAATAATTACTGTACTGTGATATCAAATCAGTTTAATAGAATATCATTTTGTCATGGCATTGTTTCAATCTGATGGTATTATTAATACTGTAACTTCTTTTTTTTTCTTAATTTGATTGCTCGACTCGTGCCCAGTGGCAATCCGCTTAGTTGGCGTGCATGGGGGTTCAAATTAGAATCCGCTGACGAATCCGCTGACTGTTACGGGCACTGCTTTCAGAAACAAGGAGAATCGACCGCGGCAATTCGTGTAAAATAATTCTGATTGATAGTAGGGCTACCTAAAAGTAGTTTTCAGTGCTTTCACCCATACGATACTCAAATGAGGGACAGTTAACCGTAAAAGTCCGCCCGGATAGCAGTGTCTAAAGTTTTATTCATTGATGGGCTGTTCGGGACAAGCATAAATGAAACACGAGGCCCACCGATATTTGACGGATAAAAACGCATTCATATTCTGTTTCTTTCAATTTTGCATATTTTTTGTCTGTCATATTTCTAGCTAAATATATGAGTATTTTATCATTATCATCATCATCATCGGCGCAATAACCCCATGATGGGTCCAGCCCAACACTCTACTGTCATATTAGACGGGGACCTACGGTTTAAAATGGATTCCGAATCACTGCAAACATCCATGGCACCATCGGGACTCGAAACCTGTGGCACCAAGGACCAGAGCGTCACTCGGCCATTAAGAGCATTTACCTAAAATAAATAATTTATCTTCTTATAACACACACACACACACACACACAAAATTCCAAAAATTGTCTACAATTATGACCGCCATTATATATGAATTAAAATTACAATAAATCTTTCAAAGTAAGATATTTTTAAAAAAATTCTTTTGTGAGAAAATTGACAATCAAAAAAATTTTACTTTGTATTAGAGTTCCAGTAGTAGTTTTTTTATAGAATTCCTTTTTATTGAATAAGTCCATTCCATTTATTTAGATTTTCATTAGAATTTAAAAAAGAAACAAAAACTTTCAATTTCTTTTAATTTATTTGAATACATCATGAAGTTACTATAAAAAGTTTGACTTAAAAAACATTTAAGTCCTAATTCATTTTGTTATATTTGTAGATAATTATGTCTTTATTCTAAAACCTTACGTTATAAAAAAAAAAAAAAAAACCCGCTTCCGTTTAATTCTTGCTATAAATAGCCAAAACCGAAAATCATAATGGTATTTTAAATATTTAAAAAATCCTTTCCTCCTTTTTCGTAACCAGAAACGTGTACTACATTCCTCCTCAGTTACGAAATGAGTTCCCGCCACCGCTTTGCAAGAAGAGCGACGTATCCCATGATTCCACGAATGAACCGGTTCCTTATCTCACTGAATCGTGGCCGAATGCATTCGAACAGGTGCTCTATCAGTTCATTCGTACCCTATGCCTTTTTTGGGAGACCTTCCTACATGCGACATCTTTTCTTTTCTTTCTTCCTTTTTTGATTTTTTGTTTTCCATTAGATGGCAAAAAAAGGTTGTTTTTGGAAATAATAGGATGGTACTTGTAAAATTGTTATTTATGCTACGTTTAATCACGTAATAGTGGAATTATTATTATTATTATTATTTAGTTTCAATATTATGTATCATTAAATAAAGAAGAATTACTTAAAATAATAATAATAAGAAGAATATTTTTATATTTGAAATAAGGTGAATTAACAGATGAATTTGTCAACAACAAACATTTTGAATCTAAAAATATAAATTTAAAAAAAAAAAAAAAAAACACTGGTTTATTTAGTTTGGTTAATCAAATTGTTTATTTCGCGAAAAAGCAAATTTTTAACATAAATAATAATTATTTAATTAATTATTATTAATTTTATTTAAAATGCTAATTATTTAATTAATTATTATTATTTTAACTTTAATTATTATTTAATAATAATAAAAATAAGAATATTTTTATTTTTGAAATGAGTTGAATTAATAGATGAATTTGTCAACAATAGACATTTTGAATTTAAAAATATAAATTTAAAAAAAACCACTGGTTTATTTTGTTTGTTTAATTAAATTGTTGATTTTATGAAAAAGCGATTTTTTTATGACAATAAATAGGAAGCAAAAGTAAAAATGAAAAAAGTATAAGTATTTTTACATAACTATGCTTTATTTTAAATAATACGTGAAGGTGATTATTAAATGTGAACAAAAAACATGACGTTTAACAAATGCGATTTAACTTCATAAGAACATGAGAAATATATTCAGAGCTAATAACAGACCTTCGGGTAACCATCAGATTTGCAATTTTTTTTTATTTAATATATGTTTTTTGAGAAATTTTAGTATAAAAATAGGATTAAAATCGTATTTGAAAAAAAAATAAATATGCACAGAAAAGGAAGTAAGATAATTATATATTTTATTTAAAATTACATTGCAACTAGAAATATTTTTTCTCTTTCGTGAGCAAATACATACATTCAAGAGCCAAAACATAATGACCATCCCTACATTTTGCAATGAACTCGCCTGGATGACGTGGAAGGCACGTGATCGGGTGGAAGTGGTATTAAGTGGTGGTATTAATCCATGCCAAGGCGGGTTGAAGCAGTGTTGCGCGCCAAAGGTGGGCTAACTCGTTATTGACAGGTGGTCATAATACACTCAAGAGCCAAAACATTATAACCACCCCTACATTTTGCAATGAACTCGCCTGGATGACGTGGAAGGCACGTGATCGGGTGGAAGTGGTATTAAGTGGTGGTATTAATCCATGCCAAGGCGGGTTGAAGCAGTGTTGCACGCCAAAGGTGGGCTAACTCGTTATTGACAGGTGGTCATAATGCACTCAAGAGCCAAAACATTATGACCACCCCTACATTTTGCAATGAACTCGCCTGGATGACGTGGAAGGCACGTGATCGGGTGGAAGTGGTATTAATCCATGCCAAGGCGGGTTGAAGCAGTGTTGCGCGCCAAAGGTGGGCTAACTCGTTATTGACAGGTGGTCATAATACACTCAAGAGCCAAAACATTATAACCACCCCTACATTTTGCAATGAACTCGCCTGGATGACGTGGAAGGCACGTGATCGGGTGGAAGTGGTATTAAGTGGTGGTATTAATCCATGCCAAGGCGGGTTGAAGCAGTGTTGCACGCCAAAGGTGGGCTAACTCGTTATTGACAGGTGGTCATAATGCACTCAAGAGCCAAAACATTATGACCACCCCTACATTTTGCAATGAACTCGCCTGGATGACGTGGAAGGCACGTGATCGGGTGGAAGTGGTATTAAGTGGTGGTATTAATCCATGCCAAGGCGGGTTGAAGCTGTGTTGCACGCCAAAGGTGGGCTAACTCGTTATTGACAGGTGGTCATAATGCACTCAAGAGCCAAAACATTATGACCACCCCTACATTTTGCAATGAACTCGCCTGGATGACGTGGAAGGCACGTGATCGGGTGGAAGTGGTATTAATCCATGCCAAGGCGGGTTGAAGCAGTGTTGCGCGCCAAAGGTGGGCTAACTCGTTATTGACAGGTGGTCATAATACACTCAAGAGCCAAAACATTATAACCACCCCTACATTTTGCAATGAACTCGCCTGGATGACGTGGAAGGCACGTGATCGGGTGGAAGTGGTATTAAGTGGTGGTATTAATCCATGCCAAGGCGGGTTGAAGCAGTGTTGCACGCCAAAGGTGGGCTAACTCGTTATTGACAGGTGGTCATAATGCACTCAAGAGCCAAAACATTATGACCACCCCTACATTTTGCAATGAACTCGCCTGGATGACGTGGAAGGCACGTGATCGGGTGGAAGTGATATTAAGTGGTGGTATTAATCCATGCCAAGGCGGGTTGAAGCAGTGTTGCACGCCAAAGGTGGGCTAACTCGTTATTGACAGGTGGTCATAATACACTCAAGAGCCAAAACATTATAACCACCCCTACATTTTGCAATGAACTCGCCTGGATGACGTGGAAGGCACGTGATCGGGTGGAAGTGGTATTAAGTGGTGGTATTAATCCATGCCAAGGCGGGTTGAAGCAGTGTTGCACGCCAAAGGTGGGCTAACTCGTTATTGACAGGTGGTCATAATGCACTCAAGAGCCAAAACATTATGACCACCCCTACATTTTGCAATGAACTCGCCTGGATGACGTGGAAGGCACGTGATCGGGTGGAAGTGGTATTAAGTGGTGGTATTAATCCATGCCAAGGCGGGTTGAAGCTGTGTTGCGCGCCAAAGGTGGGCCAACTCGTTATTGACAGGTGGTCATAATGTTTTGGCTCTTGAGTGTATTTCAATTCATAACTTGATCATTCAATTCATAATTTTTTTATATACTATTTCAGTTTATTTAGCAAATTAAAATATTTTTCAATTTTAAATAATATTTTGCAAAATATGAAGTAATTTTTCATTTCATTTAGTTTTAATTCCTGATTTTAATTAAAATAGCAATTTAAATTAAAAGCATATTTTTATTGTAATACATTTTAATTTTGAAATTTTTAATTTAATTATAGTTCTTGAACTTCGGGAATTTCAAACATTATCTTCATCCATATATACATCTGTGTAGCAATACGGAACAGCACTGAATTGTAGTTAAATATTTGGAGTTTAATAATATTTAAGATATTTAAATAATTGGAGACCAGTTTGTGTACAGTTTGGAGACAGAAAGCCGCACATATTAACTATTATACTTCAAAAGCATCTTCTTTCTGAGCGAACAAAATTATAAAACACAGCACTAAAAATGGCCTGGTTAATATCTTCCAGAGGAGAGCCATAAGATAGCAATAAATTATCGAAGTACAACAGTTAGAAGTGGTTGTTAACAGAAAAAGCAGAACTAAGTTTAATAGGGTAGGTGTAGGAACTGAATATGCTAGTTATAAGTGGTTTTTACCAGAAAAAGCGGAACCAAGTTTAATAGGGGTTAGTATAACAACTGAATATGTTAGTTATAGGTCGGAAATTCAGAAACAGGTTTATTACAGAATATCGTTCAATCCTCTCTGGCATGCAGTGTTTGCATTGTCATATATTTCACCACATTATGGAGTGAGAATTCTGAACTGGTACCCATAAATTTTATAATTGGGAAAATAATGTAGTATTTTTCATGAATTACAATGGATAACATTTGAGAAGTATAAAATATTTCAATGATAGGATAGCAGTATAATTTTCGTATAAAAGGTAAACAGGAATGTGATAATTTGGTTCAAAATAAATTATAAAACAGAAATTCACTATCAATTTAACTTTTAAATCAACACAACTTTTAGGTTTTTGTTCTAAGATATAATGTATAGTTTTATGATATTGTGTATAGTCTTCAGTGCTTAGTAAGTTACATACTCACAATACAGCTCTCACATCATTCGGTTCGCAATACGGTTCTTTTCATCATCAACATCAATAATAAGGAATATTGGAATGATATATATTAAATTTCACAAGAAGTATTATTGGACAAAATTAATGTCTTGTCATGGAGGTAATGATAAAATTTTTCTGTCATTGCATGATCTTTTAAGGTTCGTGAATGAAATGTGATGAGGGTGTGAAATTCCAGAAGCATCTGTTTGTTTCAAAATACCGTCAACTTGAAATTGGGATGCGTCAATATTAACATGACATGACGATCTCAAAAAGAGATCGTAGATTTTCAAAACAGATTTAGAAATCAAAACATTATTAAATTTTTCAAATGATTCCTGGCATTCAGTATTCCAATGCGAAGGAACATTCTTTTTTAATCATTGATTTAATTGAAATCTACTTTGTGCATGTTGTGGAATGGATTTATTGTATACTAAGCTAATGGAGACTAGAAATCTTTACAACTGTTTTACACTTGTAGTTGCTTTTAAATTTTTAATACATTCAATATTATCATTACCAGATGTTAATTTTCCCTTTTCTATTAAATAACTTAAAAAAAATCAATTTTTATCTGTGGAAATTTATATTTTGGCAATTTTAATTTAATATTTTTTATTTTGATAAGCAGTAAAAAAAATTTTCAAATGGTCCAAATGTTATTTATTTATTTATTTATTTTTTTTTTGAGGAAGAAAACTTGATATCATTGAAGTAACTGAAAAAAAAAACCAATTTTATTATTTATGTATTCATTCATTGGTGCAACATCCTCATGGTAAGCCAAGGCCGTTTGCCTACTGGCAGATTCCGAAACATGAAATTTTTCTTTTTACGGAGTTGTGTTGTCAGGCCTCTGCCCAATGCTCTACATCCATGTTAGATTACTACTACTACACCACACCACATCACAACACTGTGCTTAGAGCTGAGTTGCCCCTTTAAAGTTTGGAAATGATATGGGTGAGAAATCTGATTGGGCTCTGTGACGCGATATGAGATCAGGACCTATTACTTAAAGTTAATTCCGAATCACTACAAACATGGCACCTCCAGGATTCGAACCCGAAACCTGTGGTACCGATCGCCATAACGCTAGTCACTCGGCCATCAGGCCCCCAAATAAATTTTATACTTATTTAAAATTATCCTAATTATTCTATTGAAAATTCCAAGGCATTTCGAAACCCAAAGGACAAAATCTGCACTATTAGGGATATTCCAAAATCATGAAACCAATTTCCCTGAATTTGAAGCCAAATTCCTTGACCCTGAAGTATGAAAATTTTTGCATGACACAGTTTGTCCAATAAAGAAACAATTCTAGTTAGTGCTCTGGCCACTGGTACCACAGGCTTCAAGTTTTATCCTGGCGGGGGTATGAATGTTTGTTAGTGGTTTGGAATTCACGTTAAGCTATAGATCCTGGTCTAATTAGCTCAAAGTGTGCGCAAAAATGACCGTAGAGCAGCAGACCAAACTATAGGTAAATAATCAATAAAATGTATTCGTTGAACTTCTATGTTTATTTTACCAACATCATATCTATTTTTAGTAAAATATGATAATATTTATCAAGTTCAACCTCTTCACTGTTGACAATCTGAGGTTTCTCAATGTTTTTCTCCTGTGTCATTGGAAGGTGATCCAATCATTGTTTGCATCATTATCACAAATGCGATACTCATTAGCATTTTTAAAATAGCAATCAGAATTTAATTTTTCTTTCTGTTGTGCAATTAAATTTTTACTTTCATACAATTCCTTATTATAATTATTTAGATGTAAAGAAGAATGCTTAATTTTTAATTTTATTTTTACTTTGTTCAATTAACATTCCATTTTGATATATTGTGAATTTCTTACTATCAGTCATCATGTTATACATTCCACATTCAGGAAATCTTAAGATTAAATAAGGTAAACAAGCATTTATGAACATGAAATATTCAACATTTTTGTCATTTTTCTTATTCATTAGGATCAGATAACAAACGTGAAATAGTTTCACAAGATATTTAGCTCTTGTCTGATTAGAAAGGTTTACAAAAATAGGTTTAATTTGTAATAAGTTGACTATATTCTGTGGAATTAAGGATAAACTCGAACCAATATCACAGATTATATCAACATATTTTTTACCTGGTTATTGCTGGTAAATGTCATTGATTGTCGGATATACTTCTATCAGGTTACATATCTCTGGCATTAAGACCTTAATTAGGTTATCTAGGTTGGTTTTTGTGAATTGTAGTTAAAGTGTGAATTTTTCGATGGTCACATTTGTATCCAGTGATATGCATTGAATATATTTTTTGCATACTGGGCTACATGGTGCTGAAGGTAAATTTTCTTGATTAAAAGTTAATTCTGGTTTGTGAAGGCCTTGCTGAGATGAGTTAGTTCTAAGTTCTAGTAGTGAGTAAGTAAGATTCTAGTTCTAAGTTAAAGAAGCCAATACAAAAACACATGGTGGAAGCACAGATGCACAAATTCTTAACACACAACGACAAAAAAAAGGGGGGGAATCTTCACTGAAATTGAACTTAACTGAATCTCCAACTCAAATTCCTGTCTGTTATTAATTATATAATTAATAACAGACATATAATTAATATCTGCTTGTATATAATAAGCGTATTATGTTCCATCATGAAGATGTATATGTATTTGTATTCCATCATAAAGATGAAGATGCAGCATCGTATATTTGTGTGTATATTGTGTGTACATATTTGTGTGTGTGTTATGCATGTACGTATATTTGTTTGTATTTACAAGCAGTAGTAGGTAGTATACAAACAAATATAAGTACTTGTAGCAGATAATGGTGAAAATTGACTTCCTTTTTCTGTAAATTGGCTTCATTTTTTTTCTGAGTTATTCTTTTTTTTTTTCTCAAATCGGTTGGTTCGGAATCCACTTTAGACTGTAGGTCCCAGTCTAATTAGCCCAAAGTGTGCACAAAATGACCGTGACAAACCAAACCAAACTACGTTTATCGGGTCAAACGTTTTTGAAACTTAACGTGTTGTCTGTCTGTCAAGTAACTCCGGCTCCAATATCTGCATTTAAGTACTTATATCAAATTTCACCATCTTCTGCCACAAGTACTTATGTATATTTGTTTGTATATTGAAATACAGTTTATCTTTATGATGGAATATAACATGCTAATTATATATGTTTGTTATTATTAATATTATTATATATATTATTATTATTTGCCTTGGGCAATACTGAATCCATACATCTGCCATTCCAGAGACGCATTACTTAAAGTAAACCGCTTTGCATTTAAAAACTACAAAAGTGCAAGAAAGAAAAAAAAAAGTAAAGAAGAAAGTTCAGTAATATTTTTATGAAAAGTTTACATACGTGATTCAATATCTTCGTAATAAGATTTAAACAAAAGAAAATATATGTGTATTGCTATTTTATAAATATTGTAGATAATTATCTTTAATTCCTTTTTCTTCTGAAAATAAACCTTTTACAGATATAAATGCTGCGTCGAACGTAATAAGTTATTTGAGATTATTGAAATTTAAGAATTTGTACTTAGCTTCATTTGTTTATTTTGAGATTTGTTTAAACAAGAAAATCCTTTATTTTTACCATTAATTTGGGTCTGAAAGCAGATTATTGTTTACTATTTTCAACTTCGCCTTGAATAATAAAAGTTGTTTTCTTAAAAAAAAATCAGTTTACAATAATATATATATGTTTAGCTTTGTACTAATTGCGTTTTGTTATAAAAACAATACATGTTATTTCCTGATGAAATTCAATTTAAGCATAATATTTTCCTTATTTTAAAAAAAAAAAAATTATGTATTATTAAATACAATAATTTCATCTAAATATTTCAAAGTACCTTTTTAAAAATTGTTTTTTATTTATTATTTTTAAAGGGTTGCAAAAATGACTAGAACATCAAAATGACTTAAAGTATTTGAAACTTCCATGTATTTTAGTTATTTAAATGAATTAAGTATGTACACTGGTTATTTCATTTCGCTACAGTGTGCAATTGTTTTTTTTTTTTACTTTCTAATGTGCATGAAATACTTTATCCGAAAACAAAATACATATTATCTAAATTATCTTATCTCATTTCATATATATTTACTTATCTCGCACGCTTTTCTGGGAATTATCATAGAAATTTTTTTAATATTTTTTTTTATCGTGAAACTAAAAATAGATTGAATAAATTTTTTTTACTTATAATCAATTATATTACAACTATCAGAATTTTTTTTACTAATAATCAATTACATCACAACTATCATAGAAATTTATGAAATAATTAATTAAAAAATAAGAAATTCATTAAAAATTAAGTTCGTGAAATTAAAAATAGACAGAATAAATTTCTTTACTAATAATCAATTATAACAAAACTATCATAGAAATTTTAAAAATAATTTTTTTTTATCATAGTAATTTTTTTTACTAATATTCAATTATATCACAACTATAATAAAAAAAAATTTTTATCGTGAAACTAAAAATAGACTGAATAAATTTGTTTACTAATCATCAATTACATCACAATTATCATAAAAATTTGTAAAATAATTTTTTATCGTGAATCTAAAAGTAGAGTGAATAAATTTTTTACTAATAATCAATTATATCACAACTATCATAGAAATTTTTTTAATAATTTTATTATTTTATCGTGAAACTAAGATTAAAGTGAAAAATATTTTTTACCTAAAATCCATTATATCACAACTATTAAAGAAATTTTTAAATAATATTTTTTATTGTGAAAATAAAAATAGAGTAAATAAATTTTTTTACTAATAATCGCAACTATCATAGAAATTTTTGAAATAATTTTTTTTTATCGTGAAACTAAAAATAGACTAATTTTTTTTTGCTGATAATCAATTATATCGCAACTATCATACAAATTTTGTAAATAATTTTTTAAATCGTGAAACTGAAAGTAGACTGAATAATTTCTTTACTAATAATCGATTACATCGCAACTATCATAGAAATTTTTAATATAATTTTTTTTATCGTGTAACTAAAAATAGATGGAATAAATTTTTTTACTAATTATCAATTATTTCATAACTATCATAGAAATTTTTAAAATAATTTTTTTTTTATCGTGAATCTAAAAATAAACTGAAGAAATCTTTTTACTAGTAATCATTTATATCAAAACTACCATAGAAATTTTTTAAATAATTTTTTTTATCGTAAAACTAAAAATAGGCTGAATAAATCTTTTTACTAATAATCAATTATATCCCAATACATCTTTCAAATATTCAACGCTTTAGTAACAAATGATCGAAATGCATACTTATAAGAACACTGAACTCAGATATGAAATAAAATGTCAAACAATGTAAAATACCGATAAGATATTGTTGCTGCCATTTGCAGAAACGACTTCGCAATAGCTTTATCAATCTGAATTTTTGCACAATTGTAATAAAATATGACATTTAGTCATTGGGAAACATATGTTGCAAATTTTTACTGAAATTTGTATTGTATGACTTCAGCTATCATTTGTGGCTTAACAGAATTTTAAAAGATAACTTTCTTGTATTTAAGAGAAGCTAAAAATAATATGTCCTCTTTAATATTTTAGAAAATTTATTTTCTAGTGAAAGGCTATCTATCAGTCACTCTTGTTTATTTAATTTTTGGTTCCATATTAAAAAGAAAGATAAAATTATTTTAATAAATTTCTTGTCAGTCTTCACGCCTTCTAGGAGGATTTTCAGAGGAAACAACCCTACATTTGCATACATAAATTCCGGAAAACTACCATCATTCAGTTTAATTGTCACAGCACAAATATCTATCAATATAAAAATGACTGTTTATATACACTGAAGTGACAAAAGTCATGGAATACCTCTTAATATCGTGTCGGCCCTCCTTTAGCCCGGCGAAGTGCAGCAACTCGACGTGGCATGGACTCAACAAGTCGTTGGAAGTCTTCTGCAGGAATATTGAGCCATGCTGTCTCGATAGACGTCCATAATTGTGAAAGCGTTGATGGTGCAGGATTTTGGGCACGAACAGACCTCTCGATGATGTCCCATAAATGCTTGATGGGATTCATGTCGGGCGATCTAGGTGGCCAGATCATTCGTTGGAATTGTCCAGAATGTTCTTCAAACCAATCGCGAACAGTTGTGGCCCGGTGACATGGCGCATGAATGGCTGCAAGTGATCTCCAAGTAGCTGAACATAAGCATTTCCAGTCAATGTTCGGTCCAGTCGCACCAGAGGACCAAGTCCATGCCATGAAAAAACAGCCCACACCATTACGGAGCCACCACCAGCTTGAACAGTGCCTTGCTGACAGTTTGGGTCCATGGCTTCGTGGGGTCTGCGCCACACTCGAACCCTACCATCAGCTCTTACCAACTGAAATCGTGACTCATCGGACCAGGCCACGGTTTTCCATTCATCTAGGGACCAACCGATATGCTCACGTGCCCACGAGAGTCGCTGCAAGCGATGTCGTTCTGTCAGTAAAGGCACTCGAGTCGGTCTTTTGCTGGAATAGCCCAAGAAAGCCAAATTTCTCCGCACAGTTCTAACAGACAAGTCCCTTGTACGTCCCACATTGATTTCTGCGGTTATTTGACGCAGTGTTGCTTGTCTGTTAGAATTTACGACACTTTGCAGACGTCGCCGGTCTCGGTCGTTAAGTGCAGGCGGTCGACCACTGCGCTGTCCATGGTGAGATGTTATGCCTGAAATTTCATACTCTCGGCACACTCTTGACACAGTGGATCTGGGAATGTTGAATTCCCTAACGATTTACGAAATGGCATGACCCATGCGTCTAGCTCCAGCTAACATTCCGCGTTCAAAGTCTGTTAATTCCCGTCGTGCGGTCATCATCACGTCAAAACCTCTTCACATGAATAACTTGAACAGAAATGAAAGCTCTGCGAAAGCACAGCGCATTTATACCTGTTCTACGCGATGCTACTGCCATCTGAAAATTTGCATATTGCTATCCCATGACTTTTGTCACTTCAGTGTATATGTAGGAGCAATATTCCAACTTAAAAACTATTGCAATTTAAAAATTATAATACTTAAAAGTTTAATTTTTTCTTAAATTGTTATTTTTTTATCTGGTGCATAGAAAAAAAATTACGAAGGAATTCTGATTAGTTATTTTCTAATTATTAAATAAAAACCGGATTATTCCAATATAAAATTTCGCTTTTAAAAAAAGTCTTCAGAAATCGTCTGCTTTTAGCAGCCTGTTGTTTAAAATAAAAATCGCCTCAGAATAAAATTAATGATTATGAAACTACACTGTATCTAAACCAATGAAAGCTGGCGATTTTTATTTAATTAATCACTTCTTTTTAAGAAATAATTTTGATTTGTTTTTATGAATATTTTTCAAGCTAAACTGGTAATTAATGTCTTTTAGTATCTTTTTTGTTCTTTTAAAGTATTGTTCTAATTTTAAAAATCTAATTATTTCCTTTTTAATTAAATAAAACTGTAATTCTAACGTATTTACAACAATGCATTGTAGCAAGTCTTATTTATCTTCTTCAAATTTATAACTTATAAATAGAAAGAAAATTAAAAAAAAAATTTTTTTAAGAAAATAAATAGATTTCTATTATTTTATCTGTTAAGTAGTTAACAATTACGAAAAAGTTCTTATTAGGGATTTTAATTAATTAAGAAACTTTTTTTTGTTGCCATCAGGAGGATCTTTAACAATTGTTTGTTAAAGAATTACAAATAGGAAACAGTATCACAGCTGTTTTCGCATTTTATACTGTTTTGATATTTTACTTCTGGTTTTATTATAGCTTGGGTATATCGTTTTTATTTTTGAAAGTTATTAGATATTTTGGAAGAAAAGTTTGCTGCAGTTTATTATTGATGAAGTTTTCTAACTCATTTCTTTAATACGGTTACAACTTATTTCTTTAATATAAAAAAGTTTAAAGAGTTAATAAGTTTTATTTTCTGATAAAAAGCAACACCGGATTATACGTGGTAGTACTTCATATTATACAAGGAGTGTTCTTATTAATATTTTTTAAAATTGCAGTGTTACATAACTTTATAATATGATAACTTAAATTGCGTTATTGATCCATATTATTTCTTTACAAAATAATTTTGTAAACATTTCTAAGCAAATGTTACAATAAAAAAATGACGTACAATAATTCATTACTAAGGCTATAACAACATTCTCACGGGCTAAAATAATCAAAGTATTCTCCGTTAATTGGAATGTTTTATCAATCAATGCTTTTGTCAAGTACATGCTATTGAGCTGTAAATCACTTTCCTTTTTTGTATTACATATTTCATTCGCTGCACGTAGTACCCAGATAATTGTAGCACAGAGGTGATAATTAAAAGGCTTTCAAGGTCTTCTCTTACAATATAATTTTGGGAAAAATCGAAGTTATATCAGCGCTATTGATCCTGGGAACGTCGATCATTAGAAGAAAATGTGTTATTTTACTGTCACTGGCTAAATCAATCAAAGTTTTCTGTGGGCAGCGCAGCTACTTTAATGAACAAAAAAATAGATAAAATGCTTTGCTGTCACACATGTTCATTATAGTTTATGAACTAAAAACAAAAATGCTTCCTCAAAGTCGTCTTTCTCCAGGCTTGTATTATTAAGTTACAAAAAAAAAATTTAAATTCCCATACTGGAAAATGAATGTAAAATGAGATTGCGAGATTGGATATTATATTGCAATATTCTTCACAATTTCATTTGTATTTTTATCACCTGAGAGTTTTTTCATCGCGTAGGAATCTGATGTTGCTTTGATATGAGCTAAGAGACGTTTGCGCGGCCTGGTGGTCAAGTGGCCAGCACTCTGGCCTTTGGTATCACAGGTTTCAGGTTCATATCTTGGCGCTGGCATGGATATTTATTAATGGTTCGGAATCCACTTTAAACTGTAGGTTCCCGTCTGTTTAACCCTCATGTGCACAAGTTGAGCGTAGAGCGACAAACCAAACTCCGAGACGTCTACAGAAAATGCATAGTGTAGTGTGCGGCTGGATTGTAACTGACTGTGGTTGGGTTGAGATAATTGAGGCAGAGGTTTGAGAACTCACAGCTTTATTGACACACGCACAAACACTATACACATACAAATACGGACAATATGTAACACATTTAAAGACATATAATTACAGATTCTCGGAAGTATTCCACTTCTAAGCCGAAAGCCTAATATTCAGGTACGCGCAGGGTGCGCGAAAGATATTTTCTCTCCTGGTGGTTTTGTTTGGTTTGTCGCTCTACTGTCATTTTGTGCAGAATTTAGTCCCAGACAGTTTAGTGGGGGCCTACAGTTTAATGTGGATTCCGAACCACTAACAAATATTCATGCCATTACTAGGCCTGTTCTTCGGGTGAGAGTCTATATGCAAACATATGCGCAGGATTACATTAAATATATTTCCTATCGTAATGAGAGACTGTAAACTAACAATGGGAAGAAAATAAAATAAGTAAGAGTGTAAGTTATTATTTAAAACGGAATAATCATCAATAATTTCACATCAACAAACTTTAACTTTCTTCATTTCAAAAACTTTTATTTAAAATAAACAATAATTTACCACGTGATTATTATTATGCGCGCTTTAAAATTTACATGACACAAGTGCTGTTAAGATTAACAATTTGCTAATATTTCAGAATGTAAACATATTGTTGCTTAAATTTTCTCAAAACATTGTCTAAGGATCAGTTATGTTTATGGAAGTTAATTTAACAATCACTTATCACTATATATTCAAATTCATTTGAGTAAGTAAGTAATAAATGTGAACACACTTGATACACAGATGAAGCTAGATATATCAGTTCTTATTTCCTAGCTGTAAACAGAATTATGCCTTCCAATAAGGCCTTTTGTGGGTTAAGAAATCTGTTTAAATCCCAGTTCATGTGAAGAAAAACTAAATTCTTGTTATATAAAACACTTATTATACCTATTTTCGTCTATGGCTCTGAAACTTGGACTTTGGCAAGATCTGATCAGACCCATTTGGGTACATTTGAGCGGAAGATTTTAAAAAGCTATTCTTGGCGGTGCTAGAGAAAGTGATTGTTGGAGAAGACTGTGCATCGCAGACATTTATAATTGCTATAAAGACCCAGACATTATAAAATGTATTAAGATCAATAGATTAAACTGGGATGCTCATGTATTTAGAATGAATGATTTAAACCCTGTAGAAAGGCTCGATTTGGCAAAGCCACAGGGAGGACCATCGTCACCTTGAGGTATGCATGGAAACATATTCAAAGGAAAGACTTGACCCACCCTGGGCTGTCATGCTATTGATGATGATGATGATAATTTCTTGGCTGCGAACGTTATATATAGTCAATACTATCAAAAACGAATAGACATGATGGTGATTGTTATTATCTCGCATCAACAGTCAAACTGCTAGACATACGAGTTTTGTCCTGCATGACATACAAATGCTGAGAAAATACCCCCTGAAAGTCCTATCGAAAGGCATTCTTATCCATCGATGAGGATGTGGATATATTGAATACTTCATTCTATACATGTATACAAAGAAATATTCAATATACCTTTGTGTAGTATACAGTTCAATATTATATTAGTATGTACGTGTAGTGTTGTATTTAATATACTGTGGACTGTATACCTGTGTATAGTATTCAATTCAATATTGTAATAGTATGTAAGTGTAGTACTAATTCAATTATTTAGCATTAGTATTATTGTAGCTAATTTTCAATGGTTACCATGTTCCTATTTTTTCCTCTCCTTTTTGACGGTATTTCTTTTCTAAATGATGTTAGTTGTATTTTGTATATTCTGATTGGTTGTTTTTGTATATATTTTGTATATTATATCTTCGCCAAAAATCTAGAATTTCATTAAATTCCAAATCCACATGAGCAAGGATCCATTGTAGGATACACATTTTGTACAAGCAGTGGATTTGTTCTAAAAGAGATAATTGTAGTTATTTTAAATTTTAAAAGACATCTTGAGCCCATCAAAAATTTTTAGGATAGCGCCACGCAAAAAAATTCTAAAAAAGATTTTGAGAACCACATGTTTACAGTAAGACATTTCTTAGACAATTTTTAAGTAGCTATTTAGAACATTCCTAAATCTGTATAATCTTCTATTAAAAGCAATACAGTTAACTCTCCGTTGTTTACGACAATTATTTTGTAAAATCCCTGATGCCAACCTGTATTCCTATAACCAATATCAGAAATTTAAACCAGTACGCAGTCAAATCAAATTCTTTTTTCTTTTTATGAAAGAAAACTTCCAACCTGTACGCAACAATCAAGGAGATATTTGAGGTTTCCCAAATCCAGCCTCGTCACAGCCCTTGATCCGTGAAGTTATTCTTCGCGACACTTGCTAATCCTCTCAATCAACATGATTTTCTATTTTCTGCCGCGTGGCAACGAACGCTGCAGACGATTAGTCGGCCCCGAATGGAATGCCACCGCTAGTTTATTTGCCTTCATTCCACTTGATAAATGGCAACGATGTGGTCATGGGCTCCGAATGCGTGCTCCAACAATTGTCATGTCAAAGTGACGTTTAAATATTGCTTAGGATAGAATAAACGATCTTTAATGCTTTTCTACTTGTAGATATTTTTAAGGAATTTTTTCCGAAATATGTAAAATATTGTTTAATTTTAAATATTTTTAAGTTTTTATAATTATTTATCGTTGATAGTTAATATTATATACAAAAACTACTACATAATTGTCATATTATTACAAAACCAGTAATAATATGGCATTAATTATTATTTAGTTTATATTAGTAATTTATTTTAGTGGTATTTATATTATATTAGTAATTTATATTATTATTATTATTATTATAGTTAAGATTAGTTTATATTATTACTGGTTTTATAATAATATGGCAATAAGGTAATTGTTTATAATATTTAGCTTATATTAGTTTATATTATTACTTGTTTTATAATAATATGGCAATAAGGTAATGTTTTATAATATTTAGTTTATATTAGTTTATAATATTAATTGTTTTGTAATAATATGGCAATAATGTAATTGCTTATATTATTTAGTTTATATTAGTAAGTTGTATTATTAGTATTTCTATTATATTAGTAGTTTATATTATTATTATTATTATATTGATAGCTTATATTATTATTTGTTTTGCAATAATATTTCAGTTATAAGCTATTTACAAAACAAGTAATAATATGACAATTATGTAGTCGTTTATATTATTTAGTTTATATTAGTAATTTATGTTATTAGTATTTATATTATATTAATAGTTTATGTTATTATTATTATTACAATAATTTATGAGTTTATGTTATTACTTATTTTGTAATAATATGGCAATTATGAGCTATGTCCAATAGTTTTTAAATAGAATTTTTTGAAATAAGCTGTCGTTTTACACATTTAAAAGTAATAAACTTTGTTGAAAAAACCAACACTTCTATTAGCGATTTCAGTACAATATTATCTTTTATATTGAATAAAAAAATATTATTAAAATAAGATCTCAATTTTTTCCATGTTTTTGACAACCAACGGTGAGCAAATAAACTCAGTATTCAATAAATACTTTTATCAAGTAAATCAGTTTTGGATTTTATCTGATTCCATTGCTATGGAGAAGACATGGGATATTTTTAAGCGAAAGTGATCTTACATATAATAAATTAACATTAATAACATTATTTGTGTTACATATAATAAAAGAATTTTTTAGGCAACGAATAAAACATAGAAAGTTCTGAGAGCCGGCCATGACACTCTAATATGAAATTTATTGTTATGTCTATGATATTATATTTATTTCTCATGGTCAGTTCAAATTAAGCAAAAGATTTGAGATTAATTATACTTTGTAAGGGTTAAAAATAACAAATAAAAATTATTTCGAGGAATGAGATAGTTCTTTTTAAAAATGCAAAATAACTTCAGTTCCTTGAACATTTTTAGTAAACAGCTTATTCAGCTTTTTCTGTTGAGTATGATATGTTTACACAGTTATGCAAAGAAGAGATGAGAAACTTTTATTGCCTTTGCCTAATGACACACATGGCATTTGCATACAACATAAAAAAAAATATTAGGCACTACAATATAAAAATTAGTGAAAACGACGCCTATCATGTACAGCAATAATAATATTAAATACTTTTATCATGATAAACCCATCTTACAACTTACATATATATCAACTTACATCATACATCAACTTACATATTGAGCACAAGGCCAAGTTGCCCAACTTGGGGTCCAATGCTCGCAAGCGCAATTAACGTGCAAAGAGATTTTAGGTTCGAAACCTCTTTCGATGTCAAGTTGCAACAGAAATGAACTTTGGTTTGTCGCTCTACGATCATTTTGTGCACACTTCGGGCTAATTAGACCGAAACATACAGATTAACCTACATCCATACCACCGTCAGGATTCGAACTTGAAGCCTGTGGTACCAACGAACAGAAATGAGGATACTATATACACATACACTATACACACATTGTTAATTGGAGAATGTAACAATGTGATAACCTGGACATCGATGCGAGACACTATACACGCATTGTTACATAGTGTATAGTGTCTCGCATCGATGTCCAGGTTATCTGGTGGGTGTTTTCCAGGTTTTTTTCCATACAACACGCAAATGCAGGACGTTTACTTCTAAGAGTTCCCTGGATACAATGCCCTCTAACTCAAACGTTGGTGGGCTCATCGGAGACTTTCTGAGTTGATGGCCTATTTGTAAAGTGGTCAGCAAGCTTTGCTGGTTGATCGTCAACGCTAGAAACATGAAATATTATCGGTACTGGAAAAAAAAAATGTAAAAAATACCCGTCAGGGAGTCGTCTTACCTTTTGTGTCATTTTAGAATTAATACAATGTCACTCATTTGAACTTTTATATAAAATATCAAAGATGTTAAAATTTTTAAGCCTAATTTTTTCCGAAATTTACATTTGGCACTATTTTAATAAATGATAATAAATTAATTTGTTCCTATATAGTTTCATTAAAACATTTTTATAATGATAGAAAACTGCCTATGTCATCTGAAAATGAATCAGCTTATCATGTTTAAAAAATTGATGCACATTTAAAAATCTTCCAATAATGAATTTTGCAAAATGTATTTGTTTAAGCATTTCTTAGTTTCAAACTCCATTTTTTTTCAATTCCTTCCATTTGCTAACACTCTCCCTATATATATCTTGTTCAAATTTGCAATCGTTCATAAAATACTTCTTATTCATCCACTCACGTTCAAATATATTTTGTTTGAACTTTTACTGGATGGCATTTGATGTTAATACAGTTTTTTCAAATATTAATTCAGTAATTAAATTTAATTAATTAATTTCAGTTTTTTTTAGATTTAACTTGCATATATCTATCAATAGATGGCGCCAGATAAATTTAAAAAAATGAATGAAAATTATTTATAAAGGAATTTCTGAAATATAGTGAAAAAAAAGTAGGAACTGGCTTTAAAAATATTACTTGTTTAATTCAATATTATCTTAAGAGATCTACGAATTCACGCCCTAAAAAGGTTATAAACATTTCCACAAAATTCAACCAGACATACCCCCAAAAAAAGCAAGTTTAAAAATTGAAATATTTAAATATTCAAAGCGTTGCGCATGCGCGTGGCGTGTTCGACTACGCATGCGTGGGAAGCATGTTTTGATCCTGTCTGCCAGCTCATTCAGGTGAAAGTGGGTTGGAAATTCTTACAACTTGCTTTTTTTCTTTCACCGGCGGCAAATTGCTTGTTCTTTTCGAAAATGATGACTCGGATGAGAATAAGGTGTGTGTTCTTAAAGAGGGTGTACCACCACAAGTCTTCCTTTCAAGATGTTGTCAAGGTGTTGACAGACAAGGACACTCAGCTATTGTGGAATTTATTTAAAAGTGTCATGTTTACCACACAAATTTCACTTGAAAACAGTATGGTTTCTCTTTATTTTTCTTTGAAAAGACTTATGTAAGTCAATAAAATACATGTTACAACATTTTCAGGCGTATTTAGTGTTTGTTAGTGCAATAAATTATACATTAACACATCGGGGTCAAAGAGTACAAGTATAGAAATTTAAAGTTGAAGATTGATCTATTTGGGCTTAGCCGTGATTTCATCAATGACAATAGAGAGTTTTTGTATACCGTATTTTTATCGTCCGATATTTTTTTCTCCCTAGCGCGCAGGCTCATAGAAAATTGCGCATGCGTATCTGTAATAATGTTTCCCATGAGCATGCGTGCTAGGGAGAAAAAAATATCGGACGATAAAAATACGGTATACAAAAACTCTCTAATATCCCTTTTTTTCTCTAATGCAGCTGGCAAACACTTAGACAATTGTATTTATACCATAATAAAAGGTTGCACCGCTGTTACTCATTCAGCATTACACAGGGGGGCACATGTGAATTGAAGATAAGCTACAGATGCGAATAACACTACCCCCGCAGCGCTCTACGATCCTATTAGACCGGAACCTACGATTTAAAGTGGATTCCGAACCACTACTAAAATCTATGACACCGCCGGAACGGGGGCCGAAAACTGTGATACAGAGAGCTGACCACTCTGCCATCAGGACTTCAATGACAATATCGTTAAAGTGAGTCCGCAAATTTTCTCTCAGCTATGATCATTTAATGGTATACTGAGAAATAGGATATGCTTTGCAAGCATGTTTTGCTTTGTTTAAATGGGATGTGTTTCTGATTTTTCTCATCTCTCTATTTTCTTAACAAGTTTATACATCCCAGCTCTAGAGCTGATGAATGAACCAATTAGCTCTAGAGCTGGGATGTATAAGCTTGTGATGACCGTAGGCTACACGGAAAAAATGAGCCCTTCAAACATTATCTCACACACATATATGTTCTTTCTTTATATATTAAAGAAAATATAGCATGTTATAATAAAAAGTAAATAAAAAATTGTATTAATATTTTAATAAATGCTTTATTATTCGGTTATATTTTTTAAGTACCAAACATAAATATGATGAGTAAAATATTTCTATTTATCTCTCTGTATTTTTATACATCTCTAAAAGTCTTGTTTCGAAATTTGTTTTGCTCCAAACTGACTTGCGCATTACAATGTACCATCTCGCAACAACACCATCTACTTAATTTAATACAATTTTAAAATGGAGTACGGTTTTTACCATAAATATCGAAGAGGAAAAAATAATTGTGTCAATTAGAGATTCTACCTGTTTTCTAGAATTTTATGGGGGAAAAACTGATCTGTAACCTCACAGTTACAGATCAGTTTTTCAATTTAATTTTTTAATCAGTCAATTCAATTTAATTTTTTATATATGTATGACGCATAATTTGATTTTGTTCTTAAAACAGTGAAAGACAGTAATTTTTATACATGTCGTAGTTTCATTTTCAAAGTGATTAATTTTGCTAATGAACTGAGACAAGATCAAATATCAATTAGGTATTAGCGGAAAAATGAAAAATTAACCTAACCAGCAAAAATTAACCTAATCATAAAAAGGAAAAAAAAAACCCTTTTTTTTTTAACTTGAAAAACTGGAAAAAATACATTTAGTTATTAATAAACAATTAAAATGGTGTTTTCAATAAATACTTTTAAATTATGCGAAGTTAATGTCACAATATATTTTTAAAGCAGATAATAAACAATCGATAGATAATCATGTTCAGTTGCTATATAAGTGCATTTCTCAGAACATTTAATCCGAAGACACTAGAGCTATTCGAACACAAACCTACATATAGTTTATAGTCTCAGAAAACCTTCAAGATGTTAAAGAATTTAAATATGTATTGATTTATCTTAATCCTTACTTTAAAACTAGTCTTTGGAATGTGAATTCTGAGTTTGGATTTCTTTCTTTCAGGTAGCTATGGCAACGACAAATTCCAGGATAAGAACATGCCGTGTCCTGCCATGTCCCCGGATAAGCAGGCGATCGGGAACGACTACGCTTTCGACAACCCCTACTTCAAGGACGACGAAGTGGACCACGTCAAGAACGATGACGCAGAAAAGGGTGAGTGTGCTCTAGAAATCTGTCATTGCAAAAAATGTCACCAAGCTATATTCCATATACAGGAAATAACAATATATTCTTAGAAAAATCTTTTATGTGGCTACAAAATACTAAATAATTTATATAAATTATAATTATAGATATATAATAATAATAATATAATAGATACAAAACATATAAATGAGTATTTCTCAAAATGTGAACAGCAGACCACAATTCGAGATAGTTAAATTTTTGACTATTTGAGAATGTTGCCATAACTCGTTATTTTAACTTTATTATTTTATTTATTATTATATTATATATTATTTATTATTATTTATTACTTTATTATTTTAGTTATTTTACTTTATTTATTATTTTAATTTATAACTCGTTTATTTTTTATTTAATATAATTTTTATAGTTGTGATATTTTCTTTTCTAAATGGTTAACTGTTTTTTCCTGGTTAAACTCTGTTATCTTAATTAATAGGCATATTTAATCTAGTTTTTTAATCGATTAATTTCATTTCTGTAATGCTCTCAGACTAGTACACTGTGCCGTAGGTTATGGGTTCGAGTTCTGGCGATGTCGTGGATGTTTGTAGGGTTCGGAATCCACTTTAAACCGTAGGTCCCGATCTAACAACGGAGCGTTGACTTGAAGTTTAGTCAGTCTTCAGCCCTCCTGGTTCCTCGTTAAAGTGAAACTGCATATTACCCTTACCCATGCCTAAGTCTCCTACGACGGGGTCTTCTGGACCTGGTGTAGGCTTTCCTGCATCAGGCGGATTAGTAAGATGTTAAGTGTAGTTAATTCGAATTTTAAAAGGGCCCGCTTGTCACCAAAATTTTTTAAAGATACCTCCATGTGAAAAATCCTTAAAAGTTTGAAAAAGTCTGGCATATATATGATCATTTTATCGTTTCTACACTTTTATTACCTTATTAAATATCTCATTTGGCTATTTATAGACTAATTAATTATTTTAGATGGATACATTTTTATTTAAATATTACAACATTTATTTTCAAATAGCCAACTATGCCTTAATCGTGGAAGAATTTGAAGTCTAACATCTATTTCCAAGTAAGTTTAGTTGGTACATTCGCTACAGTTTTTAGCAAACATTCTACTTTCTTCTTGGAATGAACTCCTTAAAATTTTACACAGAAAATTCTATAAATAAAACACTTTTGACTTATCCGTTTATTCCTGACATTATAAAAATGTAATCAAACACTGAAATATTTATTCTACTATTGTATCAAGTGTGATCTGATCTCCAGAATTACTAGCGCTCTGGCACTCGGTGCCACAGAATTCGAGTGCCGGCCTTGCCGTTTGTAGTGGTTCGAAAACCACTCTAAGCCTTAGGTCCCAGTCTAATATGACTGTAAAACATTAGGTGTAGGGCTGACAATTCTACCCCGTAGAAAGAAAAGATCTCCTGTCTCCAAATCTGCCAGTAGACAGATGCCTTGGTCCACGATTAGGCTGTTGCACCCATGATGATTGATTAAGTATTTATTTGATTTTTTAATTAACAACATCGTTTATTTTTTTATGTACAAATAACTGAAATTTCTGTTAGATATTTTTTTGTTGTTGTTATTTGGCTCGTGGATAAGTTTACAATGAGTATATGAGTAAATATGGTCCACGATCTTCACAAATATGTGCATCCCTGAGATAAGAAATGAAACACAACTTCTTTAAATCAAGAAAGATTCATCTAAATTCGACATTACTTTTAAAATCAATCTTTTCCAAACTCTCAATCACCACCACTACAAAAATGCATGCCAAGGTCGCCACACACGCGCGCCTTATCTCACTTTTTTTTGCCGAGATGTCTCTGGATTCGAGCATGAACACGATAATAAAGAATGCCGAACAGCACCTTCTATTCTTGATGCTCTCGAAATACGCGCCGAGTGCTTTTCGGCAAGTCTTCAAAGGCGAGCAGAGCGAGGCCTTCAGTTGTGAAAATTGGCGAATTTTGCAGAAAATGACGACCAGTGTTGGCATGACGAGCATAATGAAGATCGTTGAGAATGGAGCATTGGCCGTCTTTCTCTGGAAGTTATTGCTTTGTTTTGTAAAACAAGCAAAGCGTGGATAAACTTCAGGCTCTTCTGAGATAATGAATAGAATTGCTGCATTATAGCAAAAATTAGGCACTTTTTTTACTTTTGTTTATTGTTCTGTCACTCTAAAAGAATATGAAATATCCTTCGTCGCATTGTATATGTATATTTACTTCATCTTGTCTCTTTTACTAAAATTATTTAAAATTCAATTTGGAAGTTAATTATAAATTAACAATTAGAAAAAGTTAATTACTGATGTATGGGGTAATGATAATTTCTAATCATATCAAATAAAATAGGAGATAGGAGGGCTAGTGAATAGCGCAATTGGATTTTCGAAGTGAGACAGCCGAATCAATTTTTTTCCATGCTCGTGCCAGGAATGAGAACGATAAATTCATAGGCCAGAAAGTCTTGTAACTGGAATTAAGAAGATATTTGACTCCGCAAATACTCAAGGTGTGTGTATGTATCTTATCTTCTGTGTCTTGCAGTGTGGGACGGACATCTTATGAATATCTACTTATAGATGGAGGGAAAGGGTCAACTTCTGTTGTGATGGAGAAAATGTAGATAGAAGTCTGGCATAGCTTCGTGTCGGTGAAGAAGGAGAGCAGTGCCTTCCGAAAGGCCTTTTTGGGGAAATTAACCACATTTGCATATCGTATGGGAGAAGACACGAAACTCTCACTAGGTAGTCCGACTCACGAAGCAAGATGCTGAGCATGCTATCGGCTGAACGTCAGCCCTAATTCTGACCAGCGACACACATTGCCACGAGTCGGGCAACTAAACTTCGAGTTGCGACTGAGCCACGAGTTCATTTTAAACGGAGCGAGCACCACCAATTCATTCACTTGATTAATCGAATTTGTGGTTCCTTTGCAAATTTATCATGCTTAGTGGATTTATTGGCGAAACTAGTAGCTACAGATTATTTTGCATTGAGGAAAAGAATATACTGTCTTTACATTTGTGCATAAGCGCTGAATTATGCTCTTAACAATGAAACACATCGTGTGTATATATATATATATATAAAATGTGTGTTGCAATCATTATCTACGTCTTGCGGCCTAATGAATAGCTCTCTAGCCTTTGCTAACACAGGCTTGAGGTTCGTATCGTGGCGGTGGCATGGATGTCTGTGAGTGGTTCGAAACTGTCGGTCCCGGTCTAATTAGCCTAAAGTGTGCAAAAAAATGTCCGTAGAGAGACAAACCAAACCAAACCTACCTCTTTTTTCATATATTTTGATTCATGATACCCCTTTATTTTCACCTTTATGTTCTTACTTGGAGTAAACAATTTGTACTGAATTAATGACATACATTTTTTATTTAAATAGTTTTAAACGAATGTTTGATTGGAACGTTTGCATCAAAAAATAATATGAAAAAAATCATATTTTAAAAATTTCAGTATCTAAAGTATTACGTCAAAATACGACGAAAGATTTTTTATATTTTTTTAAAGAGTAAAAAAAAAAAAAAAAAAAAAAAAAAAAAAAAAAAATTCTTTCAATAACACTGTATTAAAACGTGTTGGCAATTCAAATTACGTGGTTGTAAAAAAAGAAAGAGAAAAAAAGCATGCCACAAACATTTAGAATTTACATCTTCAAGAAAAAGAAACTGCTGCCACACCCCATGAATGAATTTTTTATTACTCCAACATCCTATAACAGACGGTGGCAAAATCGTTTGACATCCCCACACTCTGTAATTTGCGTAATGCCCTCCCCCGCCTTCGACCGCACCTCTTCTTATCCGCAACCTTAACCTTGAACGAAAAAAAATAAATAAAAAAAAGAGGATTCTATTGTCCGACATAACTGCACCTCCATCTCCCTACCCCTCGTATTATGTGAGCGCACAATAGAATAATCAACAACCACCTCTCGCTTAACTGTGACTGTAATGGATACGACACGCTCCACTGGATGTTTTTTGTTGGGGTTGTTATCAGAATATTTTATCTACTGCAACGATAACAAAAGATTATTTTATAATGCAGAATACATCTCAACTGCCAGTAACGCTAACGTGTAATAAAGAAGTAAATAAATGCAACTGTTGTATTTTTGTGTAGTGAATTTTTTTCTTTTTTGATTTTTTTTTTTACAAATATGTTAACAAAAAGTTCTCTATGCCTTTTATTCTGTTAAACTTTATATATTTTAAATTAATTTATATTTATAAAAACAACAACAACAACAACAAACATATTAATGAATGTTTTTTTTAAATTCTATGTAAAGTTTTAATTAAATTAATTTAAACAATTGATTAATGTATTACGGGCCTGATGGCCGAGTGACTGGTGCTCAGTGTCACAGGTTTCGGGTTCGAGTCCTTGGGTGTTTGTAGTGGTTTGGAATCCACTTTACACACTAGATCCCGGTCTAATTTAATGGTAGAACGTTGAACATAGGGGTGACAACCCTACCCCCTCAAAAGAGAAACATCTCCTGTTTCAGAATGAATGATGAATGAAGTGGTATATGGGGATGTGAAGCAACAAGGACTATAATCCCCTAATCACTATATATATGAACAGTTAGTTGTTCCTTATTTTTAATATGTCACTTTCCACAACGCTCTACGATCGTGTTAGACCGCGACCTACGATTTAAAGTGGATTCCGAACCACTACAAACATCCATGGCACCGCCGGGACTCGTACCTGAAACCTGTGGTACCGAGCGCTAGAGCGCTAGCCACTTGGCCATTCAGGCCCTCCTGTTTCAGAATCATATATTAACTGTGCTCAGAAGACTTCACGAAGGAGAGTTGTACGCAAATCGTTCAGCACTGTGCACCAAATGCTTCTGCGTAATAATTGTTCGTTATTAAGCAGAAGCAATTGGTGACTACTTTTCCTACAAGATAATAAGGCTAAACAAAATATTATTCGATTGTTAAAGTATTAAGTGCACGAGGAGATTATTGTGCGTATGAAATGGCCAACATGTTCTACGGACTTGAACTCGATAGAGTATGTGCCAGATGTTCTTGGAAGAAGTATTAATGCAGTTATTCTGCCCCAGCCTTCAGGTTCTTTGAACTACTTTGACGCAGAAATGATATTTTTTGAAGGGGGGTATAAATAAGTTAATAAACACCATCATTTTGAGTTTGGAGCACCGCTGTAATACTTATAGTATGTGTAAGATGTGAACATACTTCACAATGAGTCTGATCACTCATTGAATTTTCTATGCTTTTTGGTATTTTTCCCTTTCGTGTATTTTCAAAACATAAAAATGGCTATAGTTTTTGGTTTGTGTCTGCTTTGTGAAAGCTGTTTATTATTTATGTTTCTCCAAAATTTAAACAAATTCCAACGAATATAAATGTCATAATTTTCTGATTTATTCTTTAATTTTACTAAACCAAGGTATTTTAATAAAGTAATTGATACCTGGATTACTAATATTGGATTCCAGATATAGTGGAGGAGGGTGCGATCCAGTTCCTCAAATGTAATCCTGCGGCCTGGTGGCTAATTGAAGAACACTCTGGCCTTTGGTGATTCAGGTTCGAATCCTGGCATTGGCATAGATGTTTGTTAGTGGTTCGGAATCCACATTAAACTGTAGGTCCCGCTCTAATTAGCCCAAAGTACATAAAATTGACCGTAGAGCGACAAACCAAACCAAACAAACCAAATGTCATCCTTGGGATGTTCATTGTAAATTATTCTGTTAACATGCGTTGTGTAGTCTAGCAAATTTCTTGTTATATCCTGGAAAACATTCAATCTGATATTACATTTCATGAATTCAACACATCTGACATTTCAGGGGCGAATAATTCTCAAGTCCGAGATTTGGAAAATACAAAATAAAAATAAATAAAATCTTTTGGCACAAGACTTTATATAATGTACCGTATAATATAACCTTTCCAAAACAATAAATATCGAACAATTTATTAATTTAAACAGAAATAACTTATTCCTCAAGCACAAACAACCGTCAGCACAAAAGATGACAACAAAGAAAGACAAATGAATGTCTAATCACACAAGACAAAACAAAACAAAAAAAAAGCGAAAAGAGCATTTGAAGGTCTTCATAACTAAAACAAAATAAAAAGGCAACAAACACTCCTATGGAAAAGAAAAAAAGACATAGGAAAAAAAAAAAAAAAGATGTGTAGAGGTACTCTACTCCAACAAGATTCTTAGGAAATTTTTTTTTTTCTTTTCTTTTTACTGCTTCAACACTCACGTGGTACGCTCTGAATTTGCACATTCGTGGCTCATAATAGCAGTAATGGAGGCTAATATAATATTATGTCGTTGGTGTTTCTCAGAGATTAGCACCTGACTGAGTGTTGATTTAGCTTAGTAAGGATTTGCTTTAATTTTACGAGCTATTGCAGCGGTCATGACGAGGCTTTTATTCATTGAGGAGTTTTTTTTATTACATCCTTGGTTGAACGTAACAGATAGAACGCATTTGGACACACGTGTAATGAAATGTTTAATGTATCAGCAGTAACTGGTCTTAAGAGAATTAATGAACACGTTAGAAAATTATGTTAAAATAATACATAGAAAAATAATAATCCCCTTAAATATTTGGATTTATGGTGTGTGAACATGATTTGTCTAGTATTTATTCAGTTAATTTGAATTTTAAATTACTTCGCAATTAATTGTATTGTTTCATGTACACTACTGGTTTTTAGACGATAGTTTTCAAAAAGTTAAATTAATAACGATTAGATTGTTAATAATTATTCTTGCATTAATGTTATTTATCGGTTAAATTCAATACAATAAACCCTTTTCTGTACGTGAGGGTTACATTGTGCTCACGACATTATATATATACTTCATTTTAAACCGTAGGTCTCTGTCTAATATAACTGGGGACCTGAATGGCCGAGTGTCTGGCGCTCGGTGCCACAAGTTTTGGATTCGATTCCCGGTGGTGCCATGGATATTTAGAGTGGTTCGAAATCCGTAGATCCCGGTATCATATGACTGCAGAGCGTCACAGAGCCCAGTGAGACTTCTCACCCACATCATTCTCAAACTGTATTGGAGTAATTCAGCTCTGATCACAGTGATGTGATGTTTTGTAGTAGTAGTCTAATATGGCTGTAAAGTTGTTGACTGCAGCTGACAATCCTAAGCCGTGAAAAGAAACAATCTCCTGCCTCGAAATCTACCAGTAGACAAATCTGCCAAAGACACATCGTGGCTCATAATGGCAGTAATGGAGGCTAATATAATATTATGTCGTTGGCGTTTCACAGAGATTAGCACCTGGCTGAGTGTTAATTTAGCTTAGTAAGGATTTGCTTTTAATTTTACGAGCGATTGCAGCGGTCATGACGAGGCTTTTATTCATTGAGGAGTTTTTTTTATTACATCCTTGGTTGAACGTATCTAGGTAACTACAGATAGAACGCATTTGGATACACGTGTAATGAAATGTTTAATGTATCAGCAGTAACTGGTCTATCCATCTTAAGAGAATTAATGAACGCGTTATAAAATTATGTTGAAATAATACATAGAAAAGAAAGAGAAAAAATAATAATCCCTTAAATATTTGAATTTATGGTGTGTGAACATGATTTATTTAGTATTTATTCAGTGAATTTGAATTTTAAATCACTTTATAGTTAAATTAATTTTAATTTACATTAATGTTAGTATGTATTACATTAATGTATGTATGTATTTACATTAATGTTAGTATGATAGTATTTTTTATAAAGTTTAGTTAATAACGATCTAATCATTATTAATTTATCTTGTATTAATGTTATTTATCAATTAAATTCAGTACGATAAATTTTGCCGAACGGGGTGAATATGCATCATCTTTCTCTCTCTCTGTCTCTCTCTCTATATATACAGAAGCTGCCCCCCCCTTTCCATCTTTCCATGAGACTACATGGGTTCTTGGATTTGGTTTACATGTTGCTGCTGACCAAGTGGGATATAGAGTCAATCTTTGCAGAATCAGACCGTCCTTGTATCTCTTTTAACAATTCGTTTCACTTTTTTGTAAGTTAAAGGTACTTTATCTTCTATTTCTCTATTGGGTGATGTTACAAGATCACTGAATTCATTCGTCATTTTCGATTAACTGATTCGATGACTTCTCCTTTCATATCGAAAATCCTCCACCGCCAGTTGCTTCTTTGCAATTTTGCACGATTTCTTTTTCTGCATATGGAAATAATTTAAAATTGATGGAAGTACAATCAACGTTCTGCAGCACATGCGGCATACGAATGAAATTCTAACGTTTGATTATATTAAATGGAAACAAATAAGATACCGCATATGTGTAAACACGTGTTTTGCAAATCACGAGGTTTACTATAATCGCATTAATATTGAAACCACCAGATGAAACCTATTCTCGGCATCTGCTTTCAAGAATTATTGCGCTACACTTGCGAAATACGGCGAAAATTCAAAAATTCCCTGGTCGTGTAGACTGAAAATTCATACTCTAACTGGAATCGAACCAGCTTCCTCCAAAGTTGGTACCCAATGCATAGTCAAATTATAGCGTGTCGGCTCGAAGAGCGGAAGTGCAGGAGGGCTGAATGCAACATTCATTACTTTCAAAAACGAGAAGACCCACCGGTTATTGAGAACAACGTGTATAAAGCGTCTCATATAATCATGCTACCTGACGGGAGTTTTTCAGATTTTTCTCATATGACAAGTGAATACGAATAAGTGTTAGTTATAAAAGTCTTACACTACAAGATATAATACTCAGTGTCCTGCAGTGCGGGATGGACATTGCATGAGTAGTCTACTCATGGATGGAGAGAAAGAGGGTAGCTTTTGTTGCGATGAAGCACCTGTAGACAGAAATCTGACTTGGCTCCGTGTCACTAAAAAAGAAGGCAGCTCCTTCCGGGAGGACTTTTAGAGGACGAACTACCCCCCATTTATGGGATATCCTCATAATATGGGAGAAAACCTGGAAAACTCCCACCAGATAGTCCGACTAATGAGGCAAGATGCTGAAAATCACAAACATCATCGAGTCTCCTCGATCTTGTCTCGAGTTTTTTGAAACAGTGTCTACGACAAAGCCCCTAGCGGATTGAACCTCAGCCCTAATGCTCACTAGGACGCACGTTGCCACTGAGCCACGAGTCGGGCCCTAGAAGTCTTTCCAAAAGGCAATGTCCCCCTTTCAATGCACTTCGGTGGGCTGTTCGTAGCATACAGAAGCAGAACGAATGTAGAAGTAGTAGGTCCACCGATATTAAACCAAAAAGTAGCACACTATAGCTCTGATCTTCCGCATTAATACAAGCCAATTGCAACCTTTACCGCTGGGTTAATTATCGAATAAAATATATTTTAAAAGAACATAGTACATTACCGTATATATTGCCCGTCCTACAATATTTGAACATTTTATCCATCTACGCCGTTTAATACCCGCCCTTTAAAATGTGATAAAAGTATCTAAGTAAAATAACAGATAATTATTATAGTGAAAGTAATAAATACAGCGCAGTCATTTTGTCGGTTTCACTTTTTATGAGTAATTGCAGCTTTCATGGCTGTCATTGAGATATTTTTTTATGACGGAAACACCCTCTTTCGAGTAAAATACGTTCGCTTGTGTAAACGAAACGAAGATTAACTTTACCAACGATAAACTTTGGATTTCAAGAAATCATATTTTACTCAGAATAAAAAAAAGTTATTATTTTAAGTCAAATAATACACTTTTTTCAATTCCTACTATTAGCTCACACTCTCCCTGTATATATTTATAAATCTTGCTCAAATTTTCAATCGTTAATAAAATATTTTTTATTCATCCACTCAAGTTCAAGTTTTAAACTTGTAGTGGATGACACTGGATGTTAATACAATTTTTTCAAATATTAATTCTGTAATTAAATTTAATTCATTAATTTTAGTTTTATATGAGAGAAAAAAATTTCTCTTATATAAAATATTTAGCAGGATATAAATTTAGGAATAAATACCGTCAGTGGCGAAGCGTGTAGATCGCTGGAAAAAAATTCCTTTTTCAGATTCTTTTTTCATTCGAAGTTTGAGTCAAGGAGGGAACAAAATGGAAAATGAAAAAGTGAATAAATGAGTGAGAGAGATGGAAAGTGTGTAAGTGTGTGAGAGAGAGATTTTTTACTAAGTTAAAAAAATGAATGAACATTATTTATAAAGGACTTTCTGCATATCGTGAAAAAAAAGTAGGAATTGACTTTTTTTATATTACTTGTTTCTGGTTTTTTCGTCTTCTATTTGCTCGACATCTGATAATATTCATTGTTTACGAATGAAAATTATGACATTAGAAAAACATCAGAATGATGTCTTAAATATTAAACGCGATTACTGCTTTAAATTGGTATCTAAACTGTTCGGTTTTCTTGATAGGTCATTTTATTGGGCTTCATCATGCGTAACGCAAATGCAGGTTCAATTGCCTTAAGAACGCTTCTCTTCCATCTGTAGTACTTCTTTTCTTTTGCGATTTTAGAACAACAGAGATCTGTACATGTGCCCTAAATAACTTTGAATCTGCTACATATTTACTCCTTTAGCACTACTCAGGCGGCACGTGTAGCCTGAAGCTATGCTACAAATGCGAGTAACACTACCCCCGCAACGCTCTACGATCCTATTAGACCGGGACCTACGCATTAAAGTGGATTCCGAACCACCACAAACATCCATGGCACCGCCGGAACTCGAGCCCTAAAACTGTGGTACCGAGTGCCAGAGCGCTAGCCACTCGGATATCCATATTGACAAGTGTGTAGAACCGTCTCGCATCGAGTCAGGCTGCAGGAGTTTTTCGGGTTTTCTCCCGTATGGCACAGCAAATATGGAGCAGTTACCCCTAATGGTCCGTCCAAGAGACAATGACCCTCTACCACCACCCCATCAGTCATTTGTAGGTTGTTCACTGTTCGTGGTATACATAAATAGAACAAAAGAGAGGCCAGCAAAGGATATATATGTATATTATGTATATATATACATAATATATACAAGTATACTCAATACAAGTTTATATATATATATATATATATATATATATATATATATACTCAAGAGCCAAAACATTATGAACACCCCTACATTTTTTGCAATGAACTCGCCTGGATGACGTGGAAGGCACGTGATCAGGTGGAAGTGGTATTTAACTATTATTAAGTGGTGGTATTAATCCATGCCAAGGCGGGTTGAAGCTGTGTTGCGCGCCAAAGGTGGGCCAACTCGTTATTGACAGGTGGTCATAATGTTTTGGCTCTTGAGTGTATATATATATATATAAACTTGTATTGAGCAATTGAGAGCCTGACTTCTTCACTCATATAAGAATGTAATAGTATACATATCAAAAGAAGAAAAAAATTGAAATGTTGCAATATGATTCTTACTTTAGATTTGTTGAAACTATTTGATCTTCGGCGATAATTGAAACACATTTTTGAAATTGTTTCCCTATCAGATGTTGAAGGCATTGTTCCAATTGTTTAATACTTCGATAGAAATAACTGTCACAATGAATAAAGATTGCAAAAACTGATAATCAGCTAAGTGCTTTTATCTAAGAAGATAATGACAATTATATTTACATACCTTAAATATTGTAAAAATGTCTTGAATTCTTTTGACGTGAGATATGTTTTACTTCTGGCTTTTATGATAAATGTGAGTGAGTTGTGAGGTGACTAAATACGCACTAAATAGCAAGTGGGCTCATATTACTTCCTTTTTCGTTGGCGCAATAACCCCTTTGTGGACCAAGGTCATCTGCCTACTGGCAGATTTCGAGACATGAGATGTTTTATTTTTACGGGGTTAGAGTTGTCAGCCCTACACCTAGCTCTCTATAGTTATATTAGACGAGGGTCTTATGACTTAAAGTGGATTCCAAACCACTACAATCATCCCTAGCACAGGCGGGATTCGAACCAGAAACCTGTAACACCAAGTGTCTGAGCGCTAGATACTCGGCCATACAGGCCTAGGAACCATACTAAGTAGCTCTAAATAATTGTTAAAGTTATTCACTTTTAATACGGGTCTATATAGCAGATTCAACTTTACCCAGAGTGCAACCACAGAGAGACAGCTACCTCGGCTTCTCATTTCTGACTGGTATAATCTAGCGTACACATTTATCATGCCATTCCCGGAACAGAAATATGAGCTTTTAATTCGGCTTATTTTGTCCGATCTTTAAACGAGCTTCTTTACTTTTAAAACGAGGCTTGATGGCAGAGAGGCTACCACAAGTTTCGGGTTCGAATCCCGACGGTGCCATGGATGTTTGTAGGGGTTCGGAATCCACTTTAAGCCGTAAGTACCGGTCTCATATGACCGTAGAGCGTCACAGATCCCAGTCAAACTTTTCACCCACATTATTCCCAAACTGTAAAGGGGAAACTCAGCTCTAGACACAGTGATGTGGTGTGGTGTAGTAGTAGTAGTAGTACTTTTAAAACCCTAACGCTAGGGCCCTAATAGAATAATGTTTGACGAGTTTTTACTCTTATTTTCGAGTGATATATTCCGACATGCATATTTGTTATGTCCATTCCCTGAATAGACAAGTGAACTGTTAGTTCTTTTTATTTAGTCCGATCTTTAACCGAGCTTCTTTACTTTTAAAACCATGTGGCCTGACGACCGAGTTGTTGGATTAAATCTGTTACGTTGGAATAACTTTGTTGGCTATCGCTCGGTACCTCAGGTTTCGGATTCGAGTACCGGCGGTGCCATGGATGTTTGTAGTGGTTCGAGGTAGCTATCTCTCTGTTGTTGCACTGTGGGTAAAGTTGGATCTGCTATATAGACCCGTATTAAAGCGAATAACTTTGTTGGCTATCGCTCGGTACCTCAGGTTTCGGATTCGAGTACCGGCGGTGCCATGGATGTTTGTAGTGGTTCGGAATCCACCTTAAGCCATAGGTCCTGGTTGCATATTACTCTATAGCATCACAATGCCCAATCTCACCCACACCATTCCCAAAGTGTATAGGGGCAGTTCAGCTCTAGGCACAGTGATGTGTTGTGGTGTAGTAGTAATATCAGCCTTGATAGTAAGGGAGCCATACAATGCTGAGTCGGAGGAGTTTTTCATAGGTGCTGGTTTGAAGTTTTTATCTTGGAGCAGATCTCAGAGAAGGTCAAAGAGTCTTTTCATACATCAGAGGTGGTACTTATACATCAGAGATGGTACATCAGAGGTGGTACTTATACATCAGAGATGGTACATCAGAGGTGGTACATCTTTGGTACATCAGAGGTGCCTTTCTTGCCAATAGATCAGCAATTTCATTGTCATAGAGTCCAATGCGAGACAGGATTAATTAAAAATAGATTTCGCGCTGTTGGGAAAGCTGTTTAGAATTGAAACAGCTGTTTTATCACCAAGTTTTGTCCAGTTACCTAAGTACTGGATGACCCTACAACTCTCTGGTTTGGTTTTGGTTTGTCGCTCTACGTTCATCTTGTGCACATTTTAGGCCAAACAGACCGGGACCTACAGTTTAACGTGGATTCCGAATCGCTAACAAACATCCATGCCACCGCCAGGATTCGAACCTGAAGCATGGGATACCAAAGGCCAGAGCTACAACTCTCTGATAAGATCCAGATATCTGCGGATGACGTTACAGATTTAATCCGCGGTGTGGTTTAGCAGTAGTAGTACTTTTAAAACCCTAAGACTCTCAATAAACAATTCCCTTAAAAAAAACCTATTTTCTATCATGAGGTAGAAGAAGAGCAAACGATAAATTGATGCAACCACCCTCCAATAAAGAATATTTAAGAACAAAATAAGAGACGACACACGTGTTCTGTAGCGAAGCCTCTCTGCCCATCAAAAAGACGCAATCAGGTGGCGTCCTGCGACATTCCCGCCTCGAATTGTGAAACTCTCGGAATTTCTTATCGCGTCACGTGTGCCCACCCCCCACCCCTTCCCCATCATACCTGGCGTTCTGTTGTCTGAAGTGTTCTGGCGCACTTCCAAATCCCTTGCTACATACAGAAGGAATAAGTTTAGTTCAAACAGATCGTAAATTATTTATGCAGAGGTATGCAGATTTTAAAGGTTGCGTGGCCGTTCCTTTAATCTTCAACCGACTTTTCTTTTTTCGCCAAACGTGAAATTGCGTTTCAAATGCTTCACTTCTCACACACACAGATGGTTTTAGCATTATCGCGTTTTGTTTAAAAAAAGTTTTGACAGTGGGTGAGATTAAGGAGGAAAGGGTAATTTATTCGATGATGATGATGGGTCTTAATTTTTAAAAGGTTTCCAGGTTTTGCCGAAAAATGATAAAAGTTTAGTCTCTGGAAATGCAGCAATATTTGCATAATCGTTCATGAGTAACAACGCTCTTTAGTATTCAAAGCCAATTGCAGTTTTTTTTTTATTAATATTTTGGAAGAAGACAGGATAACGAAAAAGTGAAGTTTTAAGAAATTAGAAAATCGACTTAGCAAAATGGCACCGTCTAATTTCTACAATTCGAAGGAACGGAATAGATGAGGTTTAGTTGAAAGAATGCAAGTTTATAAATGCGTTATAATGACGCTTAATTTGTTGATATTGATAAAAGATGCTCAAAAGATATTGTTTTTTATCCGTTATTATAAAGATGTAAATTTTTAAATTATATAAATATATCGGGAACCTCATGGCCAACCTCTGGCGATCGGCACTACAGGCTTCGCGTTCGATTCTCGGCGATATCATGGATATTTGCAGTGGTTCGGAATCCATTTTAAACTGTAGGTCCCTGTCGGATATTACTGAAGAACATTGTTCGTGGAGCTTGCAACCCTACTCTATAAAAAGAGAGCATCTCTTGTCTCGAAATCTGCTAGTAGGCAGACGGCTTTGGGGGTCCTGATGGCCAAATGTATAGCTCTCTGGCGGTTGATACTACAGGTTTCGGATTCGAGTCTCGGCGATGCCATGGATGCTTGTAGTGATTTGGAAACCACCCTGAACCGTAGGTCTAGTCTTATATGATAGCGTAGGGCCCTTTGGGCGTAGGGCTGGCAGCTTTACTCAGTAAAAAGAAAACATCTGTCTCGAAATATGTCAGTAGATAAACAGCCTTGGCCCACTATGGGTCTGTTGCAACAATGAAGAAGAAGAAGAAATGTATTCAAATATTTAACGCCAAATACTAGAAAATAAAATTGAATAGCTTTGTACTTAGACATTAAACTTAAGACACGCGGGTGTTTTTTTACTTTTAAGAAGGGCATTTCTTTCATCACATAATTAATTAATACATCAATCAAAAGTATTGTCCATCTAGACGTCATATATCCCCATATTTCTGGCAAAGAGACGAATTCATCGTTGAAGGAAAAACGGTTTGAGGTGGAATACCCATGCCATCGCCGGGACTCGAACCCGAAACCTGTGGTATCTGATCGCAATCAGGCCCCTGAAATAAAATTAGTTAAATAAAACTAATTAGTTAAATTTACAAGTAAACTTATGTCAAATTAAGTAGTTAAATTGACAAATTAAAAGTAAAATTAAGTAGTTAAAATGACAAATGATGTTGCAGGCATCTGTACATATCAGATTTTATATCAATCGTAGTCTGTACATATAAAGCTTAAAATATGCTGTGTCACATTATACGAAATAAATTTTCTTTCACTTTAAATGCATCCCAACCTTGTAAAGTACTCATGACATCATAAATAGGAAGAATGATTAAACTAAACAAATAAAAAAATTCCAAAACACGCCTGCAATGCATACATGTCACTTTAAAAAGAAAAAAAAAGAAAAATCCTCATCCTCTTGACACACTGAATGTGAATACCAATATCAAAACCTGCTATAGGCTCGCTAATTAAAAAACCATTTCGACATGACGGGAAGCTTATTCGCAAAAGCATGGCGTGTTATAAGTATAAATAAAATCTCCCTTACAACGCAGTACTTTTGTTTTTTTTCCTACTTCAGTTCAGGTATGTCAATCACGAGGTTCCGAATCGGAATGCTACCATATGCGCTTTTGCAGTTCTGTGTGTCCTTGGTGTGATCTTGTGTTGTGCTGGTTTTTTTTTTTTTTTTTTTTTTTTTCTATTTTTGTAGGCGATTTTTACTATAACTGTTTGTTTGTTTACTACAACTGTGCAGCTGAAAATCCCAGTCAATGAATGAATCACAAAGCGAAGTTCTGCATTGTAAGTTTATGAGTGACGAAATCTTTTGAAAATCGAATTAAGAATGGAACACAATCGACAATTAAAAAATGAATGGACAGGAATGATAATTGACTTGATGGTGTTCTTTATGATAGCCAAACATAAGAGCTATTCACGCGTGTTAAAAAAAATAATAAACCTTCTATCATTAAAATACTTTATTCATTTCGTAACTAGTTTTGGTTTGTAGCTACATTATACAGAGATTGCATCATCAAAAATTTAAGTACCCATATATTTAAGAATACATTGTTAATTAATTGGATAAAATAATAAAACTAATGTGGATATATCAGATACATAAAAACAGCATGTTTAAATTTTATGAGAGGTACTCGAATATTATCTGCGCTTTAATCGTAACTTCATTAAAGCTGGCCGTATTGTCTTGTGGGCACGCATGTTATTTGCTGTTATGTTACTAAGGATTTATCTTATGCCTTATTTGTTACGCTACAAAGTAGATGCCATTCTGGCAAGAGTGACTAGAGCTCTTATACTCGGTGCTTTCCGAACTTTTTGCTATTCCGAACAGCTGGAAAATGAAACGCAATGCGTTTTGATTTTAATTTAAATTACCATAAACCTATTGGATGTGAGTTCAATGATCCTTTGCAGCCAATGCCTTGTCACTGTGTTTTACCTGTTTATTACTTTATAGCAAAAAAACAAAATCGCAGCCTATTAGCAAATATCATAAAAATCATTTACGCGTTGGTTTCACTTGGATCGGAAGTGACGATCATCCTTTGCCGCTACGTCTAGTATTTTTTTTTTTTTAATAATATTTGACTTAATTATTTCTACAACATATTTCTTAGATATTTGTATGTGGTGCAATTATAGGATTTTAATCCAACTTTAAAAACTGATGTATTCGGATACATTTCTATATGAAATCCGCACACACTCCTACATACGAAGTATCAATTTTCTTTCTTTAATCAGAACTGTGTTAATCGTTGTAAAATATGTCATTTAAACTATGCAGATCAAAGCATTGATGGTAGTTATATATTGTTATATGTCAGTGACATCCATTTTTAAGTGGGCTGGTCAATGACAAGTATTCAGCTTGTTTAATTTGTCAACGTTGAGAAATTTATTCACGTAATTCTTTAGTGTGCTATTGTCAATATGCAGTTGCGCCAAAGGTTCATTTTGCTTGAATGTAGCAGGGCACTCTGATTTGAATAGCAGTACCAATTACACTTTCTGTAAGGGTTCGTTGATTGGTCTACACAACAAATAGTCGTTAATGATGTCTTTCTTTGGACAGCACTCGCTTTTGTTGTGACTTCCATTAATTATTGTTGTTTAGATTTAATGAATATCATGTCTGTCATCTTTTTTTTTACACGTGTTTTAATATAGTCAAGCATGGAATTGCTGAATAGTGCTTTGTAGAAGAGAATTGTTTAGACGAATTGTGATAGCAAAGTCAAAGACAAAATATTAAAATAGGGTCATCTTAATAATATTCTTGGGTTATGTTAATGTAACGCTAATGTTAATTTAAGCTAACGAGTATTTCAACTATTTTGGTTATAGGCGCGAATCTCAAATTAAAGGTCGTACTGGTTAGTGATCAAAATACCAGATATTAAAAATATTAATATATTTGTTCATAAAAATAATATGTTTTTCTCATTAAAAATGCTTTTCCAATACTTTTTTTAAATACTCTTATTAAAATATAATTGTTCGCTCGTAGCAAAAGTATTCGCTATAATCACTATAGTGTTACGTAAATGGTAGGAAAAAAAGGTTTTATTGTTATTGACAATTAACATTTTGTATCTTTATATTTTGACAAATTGTCGTTTATAAGAAAAGGTTTTATAAAAAACACTTATGCAAATATATATATATATTTTTTAATTCTAACAGCTCTGGTTATCGAAGAACATACCATTTAATTTGATTTCAATTTTGGACTATTTACTATAATTAATGGGTTATTTACTGTCGTATTATTTGTTGAGACGTCTATGTTTTGAATTAGTTATTAACAACCAATTAATAAAAATTTAACCAATTATTACTAAATTTGTCTGTATATATGAAATATTAAAAATTATTTCTTTCCCTATATTCAGCATCAGATATCACTATAAGCCTTTTAAACGCATTTTTTACCAATAAACGAGGAAAAACAAAATAATAATTTCATAATAATGTAAATGCCAAATGTTAAATATTTACATTGTTATGAAATTATTATTTTAAAATTATTATGAATATTATTATCAAATTATGGTCAATGTCATTATTAAATTATTATGAATGTTATTATTAAATGATTATGAATGATATTATTATTATTGAATTATTATAAATATTATCATTAAATTGGTATGAATATTATTAATGAATTATTATGAATGTTATTAAATTATTATGAACATTATTATTAAATTATTATAAATGTTGTTATGAAATTATTATGAATATTATTATTAAATTATTATGGATGTTATTATTAAATTATTGTGAATGTTGTTATGAAATTATTATGAATGTTATTATTAAATTATTGTGAATATTATCATGAAATTATTATAAAATAAAGATTATACTTCGTACATAAAATACTTGCTTTCGAGTGCATTGATTCTTCATGCAAATTAAAAACGCCGATTGATGCTCAAATCTCATGCGTCATTTTCTGCTCTTGTGAAGGAGATGCGTCATTTTCTACTCAATACGATTTCCGAGCAACAGATTCTGGTTGTTTTCTATTTTTTCATGCTTTAATTTTTTTCCTTCTGACATTTTTCTGCCTGCACTCGGGCGTGTAGGCAACATTATCCGCATGATTAAATATTTACTAACAGATGTCAATCACCTCCTGAAAATCACTTGAAAGAAAGAGGGGAAAAAGTTAGTATATACATTTCAGTAGTTTTTACATATAAGCAAATTACCTTAATGAGTGATCACTTACTTCTATGTCAAGGTTATTTACAGTGTCATCCGTCACTGTCGTAATAAAAATTAAACAGATTTCTAAACAAAAGAGTAATTTTTTTCTTTTTCTTTCTGTTTCAGGGGAGACGGGATTTCACTTGGATAACGGAGATATTACACCTGCGCAGAACGCAAAGGTACGTTGTTTTCTGATCATGCTGCATCAAAACACTGAAAATTTGCAATGTTAACTTTCACTTTATTTTTCAAATCAACCCTATTATATATTCTTGTTGTTTTTATTTTTCCTTATCCCACTTGGTAGACAGCAACATCTAGACCAAGTCCAAGAATCCGCATTATCTCATGGTAGGAGGAGGAGGAGGAGGAGGGGGGCAACTTCTGTTGAGATGGAGCATCCTTGGGTAGAAATCTGACTTGGCTCCGAGAGTGAAGCACACTACACTTATAACAAAGAAATCCAAATATTCAATAGATTTTAACCTTTATACGGAAAGAAAAGGAAAGGGCATGAATTCCTAAAAGTATTTTTAAGAACACCTGACTAACATATGTGTTAAAATGTCGAAATCCAAGAAAACATACACACTGAGATTACCCAATGGTAACTAAAGAAGCTAACAAAGCGGGCGTCTGCTTTTAATTTTAAATGTTCTTTCATGAGCGAACTGGATTCGAACCCGTTATCTCTTCTTAGAAAACTGACGTTCAATTCGTGTACCAACGGCAACAAATTCAGAGAGCAGGTTACAATCTGCTGACAGTCACTGCTTTCAGAAGTTAAGAGACATGATGGCGATTGTGTCAACTCATGTAAAGCATTTTGTATCGATAGTCAAGTTGCCTGGAGAGAGTTTTCCCGTTTTTCTCTCGCATGTTTTCTCCAAGTATTTTAGAGGATTCGAGAACATTTTTCAAATTGTGTAAATAGAAAGAAGGGGTGCCACAATTTTCAATCGGATTACTGACTTTCACGCTAGTAATCAATAATATTTACCTAAGCAATATTAGTAGCCTGTATGCATTTTTACTTAAAAATGCATACAAACCACTGATAATAACTGTTTAACAATAACTTTGTTAATAATAACTTTATAACAATAATGTGTTAAAAAGGCTTAATGATATGTGGAAGCAAATCTTTTGTAATAAAAATATCATCATCATCAATTTCCCAACAGTTACATGGTGGGCCAAGACCGTCTGCCTACTGGCAGATTTCTAGACGAGAGATATTTTCTTTTTACGAGGTAAGGGTGTCAACACCATGATCTACAGTCATATTAGACCAAAACCTACGGTTTAAAGTGGATTTCGAACCACTACAAACATCCATGATACCGCCGGGATTTGAATCCGAGACCTGCGGCACCGAACACCAGAGGGGCAGTCACTCGGCATCAGGCCCCAATAGCAATATACTTTATGCAATTAAATCCATACGCCAACAAATTTAAAATTCCAGAAACTAGTGAATGATACCGTCTTTTCAAAACGTGTTTTCTGGTGAAAGGGCAGATATGTTTGAGAGTGTGTGCAAGAAACATCTCTTTTAATGTCATGTGTGTAATTTTTTTAATTAACCCATTGCACTCCGACAATAATGACCCCTCATCCGAAAGGCATCCCGGCTTCATAGGGTTAAGGGTGATCTAAGATTAATTACCTTTTAAGATGCTTGAGTAAGACATTCAAGGGAGGTAACCATTCGCGACTCTACTAGCGATTCGTGGCTCATTTTTAGCACATTGTGAACTTGTACAAAAAGAGATATTATATTTCTGACATTTGCCCTTCTTGGACTCTGCATTCATTTTATTGGAAAAATTTTAGTTTTCATCTTATTAGAAAATTTTTATTTGTTACAAGTGATGAAATAATTAAGCATTCGTGAGCGAATATTCACGTCCAATATAAGACCATAAAATAATTTTTATTGTTCATTTACATTAATTGTTATTTTTACGCCTTCTCATTTTAGTTAATGGCGCCTTATGGCCCAGTGACCAGCGCTCTAGCGCTCGGTGCCACAGATTTCAGGTTCGAGTCCCGACGATGTTTATAGTGATTCAGAATCCATTTTAAACCGTAGGCCCTGGTTTAATGTGGTTGTAGAGATTTGGGCGTAGGGTCGACCACCCTACCCCATGAAAAGATATCTCCTGCTTCGAAATCTGCTAGTAGGCAGACGGCCTTGGCCCTCCGAAAGACTGTTGAGCCAATAATTATGATGATGATTTTAGTTAATAATGTACATTTATACAAAATGACTTTATAGCATTATATTAGACATGCCAAAAAATTATAATTTAAAAAAAAAAGAAAATGCAAAGTATTTTGTAATTTCTTGAAGAGATATGAACTCAAATTTGATAAAAATTGTTTAAAAAGCAAAAAATGACTAATTTTTGCTTTTTAAACAATTTTTTTTATCAAATTTGAGTTCATATTTCTTCAAGAAATCACAAAATACGTTGCGTTTTCTCTGCACCAGGAAAATCAACCGTAGAGAAGTGGTTTGCTAAATTTAAACGAGGCGAAATGAGCACCGAAGATGATGCACGCAGTGGACGCCCCAAAGAGGCTGTTGCCGTCGAAAACATCAAAAAAGTCCACAAATTAATTTCTGATAACCGTAATTGCTCATTATTAAATTATTTTCCCGCCTGACTCGTGACTCAATGGCAACGTGCACCGCTAGTGATCGTTAGGGTGAAAGTTCAATCAGCTGACGGATTTGTTGTAGACACTGTTTTAAAAAATGAGGAAACTCGATGGCGTGTGTGATGTTCAGCATCTTACCTCGTGACTCGGACTAACTGGTAGGAAATTTTCGGGTTTTTCTCCCATACGATACTCAAATGTGGGATAGTTCTTCCTAAAATGCTCCCAGAAGCCACTGTCCTTCTTTTTCAGCGTCACGGAGCCAAGTCCTACAGATGCTGCCTCCTTTCCCTCCATCCATGAGTATTCTCATGGGATGTCCGTCCCGCACTGCAGGACACTGAGGATAAGACGCAACAATAGCTTTATTTTTATTTATGTTGTACTATTTGACAAATTCAAGATCCTGTTTTCATTTGGTGTTTCAGCTTGTCTGGGAAGAATTTTATAAAATAACCTGAATGCTTATATTTCTTGGATGTGTGTATGTACTTATTGTTTATATTACGAAGCATTTATATCTTTCTCATCACTGCTTATAGCAGTGAATATATGAATATTCTTTAACATATTTCATTCTGAAAAGGAAATCTTTTATATTTTTGTGAGATTTTCAAAAAAAAATATTTAATTTTCACTTTCGTTTTTCTGAAAATCGTTTATGCCTTATGAGTTTTGGCTGGTGATGCATATCATAAACCCAAATACTAATGCGTTTTTAAATTTTCATGCTTTTATTAATTAACTTATCTCATTTTGAAAACTATTTTAAGTAAATCAGATGATATATTTCATTTTGAAAACTATTTTAAGTAAATCAGATGATATATTTCATTTTGAAAAATATTTTAAGTATATCAAATTGTAAAAAAGAATGTTTGTCTATTTGCCTACTTCAATACTAAAAAAAGGAGAAATATATAGAATATATAGATATTAAGAAGGCAGTGATTAAAATTAGTGATATTGATTAATACATTAAATTAATTAAACTTAAAATTAAAATTAATGTATAAATTGATATAAAAAATTTTGTGCAAACGCTTCTAAAATTTTTACTCTATTTCTTCAATTAATCAGAAATAGTACCAATGGCCAGAGCGCTAGCCAATTAGCCATCAGGCCGCTAGGGTACAAGGGGTTTGTTTTAGAAAACAATTTGGTATACTCATCCCCCCCTCCCTCCTGGAACACTAAGCCCAAAGCTGCATTTTGAAGGGAAATCATTAACACAAGTTCTTTCTTTACCAAATATTCCGAACTATTCAGATAGTTTAGGAATTGAAATCTAGGGTGAATTTTGGAACACACTGTATTGTAAAATGGCCAACAAGCTTAGGTAATTTTTTGGCTGACGAGAAGAATCGTAAATACCACTAAATTGTACAGAAATAAACTTGATATCCTGTTCTAATATTATGCTAAAAATCACACCATTAACACTAAAAAGTGTGTTCTGATCGCTCGGTACCACAGGATTCGGGTTCGAGTTCCTGCTTTGCCAAGTATGTTTGTAGTGGTTCGAAATCCACTTTAAACCATAGAATCCAGTCCAATATGATCGTAGAGCGTTATGGGGTTAGTGTTACTCACTTCCGTAGCCTATCTTCAAGCTACACATGCTCTTGGGTAGTGCTAAATGAGTAACAGTGGTGCATCCCTTGCTTATGGCATAAAGAGAACTGTCTCTGTATTGCCAGCTGCATTAAGGAAAACGCTAAAAAGTAGACTATAAAATCATATCTCACAAACTGCAGCCAAAGTCTAACGGAAGAAGCCGCTGAATTATGCAGTTTAATTGAAATGGTGATGAAATATTTATCACTGATTCATTACATCTTTCATTAAACCAAAATCATTTGCCCTGGTGCAGCTCTTGTGCTTTCGACCTTGACATCGACACGGGGGCTTAAATTTTTCACTTTTTCCAAAACCGGCCCCGCCTATTTCCCCAGGGAGAGGAAGTCGCACGCCTATTTGCTCACTTGACTCACGGCCCGGAAGACGAGCCAAAAGTCACTTCCTTTTTTTGAATGACCACACCCCAACACCCCCTCGGTATAAAACACATCAGGTGTGATTTATTATTATCATTATTTTTTTTATCTCAGTGAACTAATTCTTCTTAGATAGCGTGAATGTTATATATTGCTTCCTTCCCTTTAACTATGTGTATAAAAAGAAACCGTATCTAATTGTTTTCCTTTTCTGTTATTTGTCCACAGTATGCCAGATCAAGTGTTCCATATCATCGTTCTTCATTCCTGTATGTAAAACATTTTGGCCACCAGTTGTATGGATTTAAATAGAAAGGAGGGGATTCCTTTTTTTAGGCCTTCTTGACGTAAAATTCAGCAATACGAAAAGAAATTCGTGAAATTTTCGATGTAATCGACGTTGACCTGTAAAGTATTTGTATATACCGTTGGACAAGTTTTCCTAGGTCATGTGTTTAAAAGTTCATAACCTGGGAATTTCAGTCACACTAGAACTGATAATTTTAACATTTAACACTTCTGGCAAAACAGTGGGAAGCAAGTTACGTTTTACAGTAAAGATAGACATAAAAGTCACTGAATGCTAGGTTGGAGATCTGAAAAGGGTTTGGTTTGATTTGTCACTCTACGGTCATTTGTGCACAAGGGCTAAGCAGACGGGGACCTACAGTTTAACTTGGGTTCCATCTTAAAAGGTAGGGTCTAAGCTATCATACCTGTTTGATAACAGTTATGATCGCATAGACAGCACAGGTAGATGTACTATTGCCATACTTCTCTATTCGATAACGTAGGTCCATATAGACCTCACTAATTCTCGATGAACTACTACAGAGGGGAACAGATTTGATTTTTCGGTAGTAAACAGCATTTTTTGTTCATGATAATTTAAAGAACTTATATTTGAACAAATACTATAAATTTAAAATCTATTCATTGGTATGACCAGGGGGTGAGGAATCGGCCAAAAGGTTTCCGACTTCCTGGCTCTTTTCCATAATTTTATGTACTGTGATCATTTATCATGTAATTTATGTAGTGTTATCATATTTCATGTAATTTAAAAATTATATCATATTCTCTGAATACATTATATGGGAGCTGGTGCTTAATCAAAAATTACGAAGGAAAAATTGCTTAACTGTTTTTTATTGAAATTAAAATCGTTAATTTTGATAAGAAAATGAATACTTTATAAAAATATAAATTCTTTATATACCGGACATTTGCAAATACCGGGTACTCTGACTTGAGTCCTTTTCTGCTGGAATATCAGATATGTAACAGATTTAGCGTTACCAAAGTGTATCACTGGAGAAGAGGACGGGAGGGATACTACACTACATCTACTTTGTGCCTCCGGATCTATTTCTGAACATCATTGGGTAAGAGGGTTCGATTTGCACTTTCCTTGATAACAAAGAAAGAGCCAATGAATTATTTTTCCACAAATTTATCGCTCCTATCCTGGGCATAGAACACGTGGACTTTTCCACTTTTCGGGTTTCTAAAAAAATTGCCTTAGTTCTGAAGGGTTTGGTTTGTCTCTCTACTGTCATTTTGTGCAGACTTTGGGCTAATTAGACCGGGACCTACAATTTAACTTGGATTCTGAACCACTCACAAACATCCATGCCACTACCAGGATTCGAACCTGAAGCCTCAGTTTTGAAAGCCAATGCGTTATTCACATGCCACAGCCCTGGCGGTGGCATACATGTTTGTTACTGATTCGGAAACTACGTTAAACTGTAGGTCCCAGTCAAATTAGCCTAAAGTGTGCACAAAAATGACCATGGAACGACAAACCAAACACAAAACAAACCGAAAAATAAAGATTAAAAATTATAATAAATTGAACGTCTTACTCTTAAAAAAACCTCCGAATCTTCAACTTTAAATATTATTTCCTGGTGGCCAATTGGTTAGCGCTCTGGCCTTTGGTACCATAGGCTTCAGGTTCGAATCCTGGAGGTGGCATGGATGTCTGTTAATAGTTCCGGTTCCACGTTTAACTGTATGTTGCGGTCTAATTAGCCTCAAGTGTACAGAAAATGACCATAGAGCGACAAACCAAGCCAATCAAATGTTATTTTTGTTTTCTCAACAAAACTAACTAATGCAAAATAAATTATAACTGCCGAAGACAACCAACTCTCTTTAAAACAAAGATTTATTCAAAAAATGCTGATTGTTAAATGCGTTTCTTTTATATTGCTTCCAGGTATTTCTCTTATTAAAAAACTCAACATGCTACTATGTTATTTGCATGTTTATGAACCTTTTAGCGGATGGGCAAACAGATAGAACACAATATAAAGGGACATTAGTCAATTAACAGGAGTGCGCAGATCGGAATGCAAATCGACGACAGACCCACCTTCCGATAGTGTCTGTTGGGTGACCTTGGTTCCGGCGTGCTTGTGGGTGGAATGCGTCCTTCTCCACTGGGATGATGACATTGCTTTCTCTTTGATTCGTCCTTCGCCGCTCTGTGGTTGTTTGTATACGTCGGGAAATCTCCGTTGTTTGGAGAATTCCGCTTCGTATTCGTCTTTCGCAATGACACTTTCTCGAGAAAGTTTGTGTCATAGTCAGTAGTGTTTTTTTAATGTATTGTTTTTTTTTTTCTGGGATTTGATGGAGAATGTTCTCTTGTTTTGGTGTTTGTAAAAAAAAATTAAAAAAAAATTGACCTACGCTTCTTTTGCGGTCGTCTTTTTAATTATTTTTTTTAAAGAGATGTTGCAGACAAAGCTTGTTTTTCAGAAAGTTTCCTGATTGTTTTTTTTCCCCTCTTTTTTTTCTAACTTTGTGATGATAGCTCTTGGGAAATTTAGTTAACTGGCACTTCCACGTCTTGTTTTCATAATAAAGTGGTATTTCGTAGATGAAAATGAAGGTCAGTAATGGGAATTACAAACCCAGATGAAATATTTTAAAAAATAAATGAATTAAGTATTAAATTATATTTTCCAAAAAATCAATTTTATTTTAGTTCATCACAATAACTGGGCAAAATTGTTTTCGTTATAAAATTCTATAATATGGAAATCAAAGGAAGTTCATTTTGAAATTTCTTTAAGACTGGCTCAAATTTATTTTTCAAGTTTAAAATAAAGACATTTACGATAGAAAAAAACATACTTTTTTATTACAGTGGATTCGAAATTATTGTGTAAAATTTGCATATAGTTGGCTGTAGATACTTTTAGCAAATTTATTCATTTGTTAATTCTTCTTCTTCTTGATTGGCGCAACAGTCCATTGGTCAGCCAAGGCATCTGCCCACTGGCAGATTTTGAGACACAAGATGATTTTTTTTTATGGGGCAGGGTTGTCAGCCCTAATCTCTACAGTCATATTAGACCGGGACTTCAAATTTAAAGTGGATTCCATACTATTACAAATGCCTATAGCTATACTATTACAAATGGCTATTCCGAACAGTTGGTCTTGCACCGAGTGAATTTGGTGTGGAATTTTGCAAGTGAATTTGTTGTTCATTTAATTCTGTGTTATATCCATTGCAATTATTATCAGCAATACATTATTATACACTGAAGTGACAAAAGTCATGGGATACCTCTTAATACCGTGTCGGCCCTCCTTTCGCCCGGCGAAGTGCAGCAACTCGACGTGGCATGGACTCAACAAGTCGTTGGAAGTCTTCTGCAGGAATATTGAGCCATGCTGTCTCGATAGACGTCCATAATTGTGAAAGCGTTAATGGTGCAGGATTTTGGGCACGAACAGACCTCTCGATGATGTCCCATAAATGCTGGATGGGATTCATGTCGGGCGATCTAGGTGGCCAGATCATTCGTTGGAATTGTCCAGAACGCTCTTCAAACCAATCGCGTACAGTTGTGGCCCGGTGACATGGCGCATTGTCATCCATAAAAATCCCATCGTTGTTTGGGTACATGAAGTCCATGAATCCAAGTGATCTCCAAGTAGCTGAACATAAGCATTTCCAGTCAATGTTCGGTCCAGTCACACCAGAGGACCAAGTCCATGCCATGAAAAAACAACCCACACCATTACGGAGCCACCACCAGCTTGAACAGTGCCTTGCTGACAGTTTGGGTCCATAGCTTCGTGGGGTCTGCGCCACACTCGAACCCTACCATCAGCTCTTACCAACTGAAATCGTGACTCATCGGACCAGACCACGGTTTTCCATTCATCTAGGGACCAACCGATATGCTCACGTGCCCACGAGAGTCGCTGCAAGCGATGTCGTTCTGTCAGTAAAGGCACTCGAGTCGGTCTTCTGCTGGAATAGCCCAAGAAAGCCAAATTTCTCCGCACAGTTCTAACAGACAAGTCCCTTGTACGTCCCACATTGATTTCTGCGGTTATTTGACGCAGTGTTGCTTGTCTGTTAGAATTTACGACTCTTTGCAGACGTCGCCGGTCTCGGTCGTTAAGTGCAGGCGGTCGACCACTGCGCTGTCCATGGTGGGATGTTATGCCTGAAATTTCATACTCTCGGCACACTCTTGACACAGTGGATCTGGGAATGTTGAATTCCCTAACGATTTCCGAAATGGCATGACCCATGCGTCTAGCTCCAACTAACATTCCGCGTTCAAAGTCTGTTAATTCCCGTCGTGCGGTCATCATCACGTCAAAACCTCTTCACATGAATAACTTGAACAGAAATGAAAGCTCTGCGAAAGCACTGCGCATTTATACCTGTTCTACGCGATGCTACTGCCATCTGAAAATTTGCATATTGCTATCCCATGACTTTTGTCACTTCAGTGTATATTATTACGATGATCGAAGGCATACATTTTATAAAGCTTTTGGGTTATTTTGCCATTTTTTTTATTTTAGTAGATTGTAATTATGATTTTATGAAAAGAAATCCTGATTTAAGGTCTTTTAATTCATACTTTAAAATGTCATAAATGTATACGTTACACACGAGATACATGGGAAATTTTTACTTGGCAAGGTGCACGGAAATTTTTTATTTTATTTATTTATTTTTTGCCAAATACAAACTAATCTTATTTAAGAAGTCATCCAAAAAATGTTCTTTACATATCTCCTTTGAATAGGTAATACTGATATTTTGAAGTGGAATTATATAATATCACAAAGTCTTAACCATTTTTAAAAATTCAATTTAACCTAATTCCACAAAGAACCCAGTTCAAACACAGTTATGCCCATATTAAATACCTTGATATACACCAATCATTATATTTCTTGCATATTATCATTAGATTTCACGATCTTCTTGTATGCAACTTTTGGATGTTAAAATTAGCTTCGATACAGTTCTTGGAATAAAATATGAATTGACTAATATATATAAGTATATAAATAGTATTAACTCAAGGACTTTTGGCACAATAATTTGAAAGTAACTTTTCATAGTGTAGCATCTGATGAATACTAAACCATCCTATCATCTCCCAACCTGAAATCTCAGGTTTACATTCTGGTTTAAACTTGTTCTTCCCATGCAATGACGTAAATACTTTCAGTACAGCAACGCTTGTCTGTTGTCAAACTTGCTGTCTGCCGGGTTATTCCAGGACAATACCACATGTTATGAATGGTATAGTATGCAATGAATAGTAAATCATAAATGGCACGTGTTGAACGAATCTTTTTTCATTATCAGGTATCGTAGAAGAACAGTTGTTTCCATCGTAAACACCAATGATTATGATCGACACCAATCATTATGTTTCTTGCATATTTTCATTACGTTTCAGGATCTTCTTTCATAACCTTCCGTTGTTAAAATTAGCTTATATACAGCTCTTGGGATAAAATATGTCCATTAAATTAATTCCAGGCAATAGGTCCAAAATTATTAATTATGCATAATATATCATTAACACGTTATAAATTTAATATTAATATTATGCAATAAATAGTAAATCATAAATGGTATGTGATGAACGAATCTTTTTTTTTTTCATTCTCAGGTATCGTCAAACGGCACCAATGGACAGCCACCCAAGAAAAATCGCCCCTTCTCCAGCCTCCCCTTCCATGCTGTCTTCCACCCCTCGGGAAAGAAGCAGAGGGCCATAGACGACACCTACATCTCAAAGGTTAGTAACTTTTGCCCTTTTTTTTTTCCTTGTGTGTTTACAAATAAATACTAATGTATAGCAGGAAAGTATTTGAAGAATCTTATACTGCCCATTTGCCCGTGTACAAACCTAAGTGTTGCCCTACACTATAGAAAAGCTACCAGAGGCGATATATAAATATAGGGAGAGAGAGAGAGAGAGGGCAAGTACTTGTAGGAAGTCATTATGTTTAGTAAAGAAAAATTTGTTTTTAATGTAAAATTTATATATTGACGCATTAATAAACCACGTGTCTGATCATAAGGATCTTTTTTGGTAGTTTCCAAAATTTACTACTATGTATAACCGTGCTTTCTCCCACACACTGCAAGAGCGCCCCCTGTGGCGTTCAGGAGAAATAGTCAGTTGACCTCGGGACTGAGAAACGTTTAGTACAGCGCAATCACGCCCTTCTACTGAGAAACATTTAGTTTACAGTCTCTCACCCCGAGAGGAAATTTATTTAACGCACCCTGCGTATGTGTTGGCCTACAGGCTCTCACCCGGAGAGGTAGTATTTTCCGCGCATTCCACGCAAATCTAAATATCTTTACTTTTGGCTTAGAAGTGAAATCCTTCCACGAATTCTATAAATATAAGTATAAATGTGGCCCACGAGCTTAACACTCCCTTTAGGTATTTTTATTTCTGTAATTTAAATATTTCTGTAATATATATAAATCATTATGTCAGAAAGTCTCGTAGAATTCTTCTTCTTCTTCAATAAAAGGTTTTGTTGTATAGTTTTGTAAACATATAACGCATGTTAAAAAAAGAAAGAAGAAAAACACGAAATGGCAGAGCACTGCCTGTATATTTGAAATAAAAAGTTCTGAAAAACTCGTAAATTTATCACACATCAGTGACATTAGATTGTGCAAAGGGATGTCTTTCATTGTTACAGATATCTTAAATTATTATTATTTTTTTTAATTCTGCTAAAAATACCAGTAAATAAAGGCAAAAGGTGCAAGAAACTAAGAAGAAGATACCAAAACAATGCGCAAAAAGATAAGAGGTAAGGAATGTGGCATGTTTTCTCTTATCAGTTGACTTTTAGAGGAGAGTCAACAGAAAACAGTTGATGTCAGCTCTTAAGAATGAAATAGGTATTCATAAAAAATAATTCTTATCATTGTCAACATTTTTAAAGCATTTTTTTTTCTTTTCTTAATAATAAAAAAACAAAATTTCTTTCTTTTTTTTTATCTCCTGTAAAAATCAACTTTTATCCATAATTTTTTCTGGGACTATTTTTTTAAGATGAAAAAATTATTTACTTTTGTATTTGTTTCAAATTTAATTCATTTTATATCCGTAATTATTCCCAGAATAAAATAAAATGAATAATTAAGTACTACATTGTGTTTCAGCCAACGAACCTATGGTAGAATAAAGGGAAGATTTAATATATATTCAATGCGTACCTATTATTTGCATATCTAGGGATTTTGTCGTTATTATTTGTATTATTAATTTTTGGAGAATTTTCCAATTTTTTAAAGACAATTAGTCATTTATATAATGTTACATAAGTTTGAAAAAAAAATGTAACGATGTGTAGCAAAATATTATCAGTGGTAACCTGCATATTATTAATGGTAGCATGAGATTATCAAAGGGGACATGTTTTTTTATTATTATTTATTGTTTTTATTATAATTATTTTTATTTTTATTGTATAGTTTTTATGATTATGTTGCATTACAATCAATCTCAAAATAAATTAAAGATATTTCAATATAGCTCTATATGGGTCTCTTGAATAGCACGAAGAATGTCTAATTTGTAAAGGGTGTCATGTGCTGTATTTATCATTTCCAGTCAAAAATGAAAATTGTATTCTTTATTTAAACAGCCGTATCAAAATGGGTATTTGATAAACAATGTATTTTGCATAATCCCACTAAAATAAATATAGGAGAGTTAAGCCCATGAACCCATGATCTAGAGGGCTATGGTATTGGTCCTACATAACTAATTCATTGCTCGAGAAACACTTAATCAACTGCTTCACCAAAAGAATGTGCCCAGTGAGGTAGAACAATGTCCTACTAAAATAAAACAGTTTGCTGTAAATATTTTAGTTGAGGAATAATGTAGTTCTCATAGAAAAATCTAAAAGACAGTGGAAAGAATTGGTCTGCTTTTATTTTTACCTAAGACCTTATCTCAATAAGCTATTGGTTTTCGTGTTATTAAATTTATAACAATCAAGATAATCACATCGTGGATTAGTTCTAATAATACTCTAAGTTGTAATTGAAATAAACGTTAAATATTTCATTCTGACTTCTTTAAAATGCCATAGTAAATGTATAAATAACATTAGTTTTAATTTTTAGTATGGTTTACGTTTTCTGGCGACCTCTAACGTGTCTTACATTTTTTTGTAGCACATGGTAGCATTCAAGAAAAATCTAAAAGTGAAAAAAAATTTATTTTTACCTAAAATCACATTTCAATACGTTATTGGTTTTTGTGTTATTAAATTTATAACAATAAAGATAATCACATCGTGGATTAGTTAATAATCTAAGATATAATTGAAATATTTCATTCTGACTTATTAAAAATGCAATAGTAAATGTATGAATAACATTAGTTTTAATTTTTGCTTATTGTTTACGTTTTCTGGCAACCTATAACGAGCCTTTCATTATTTTGCAGCACATGGAGCGCGTCACCGTGCCCCTGAAAGGCCACGACTTCACAGGGCTGGGCTTCAACATTTGCGGAAACATGAGAGACGGCATCTTCGTGAAGGACGTCCTGCACAGGGGACCGGCCTCCGAATCGGGCAAGATCAAAGCAGGTGGGTGTCATCACATCGAGAGAAACTTCTTGCATAGTTGCTTAGAGAACATGCATAGCTATGCTGTTTGTTTCTTGTCCCACATAGTAGACAGCAACATCTACACCAGGTCCAAGAATCCGTGGTACTCCAAGAAGTGGTCTGATGGAAGGAGAGAAAGGGAGGCAACTTCTTTGGGGTGGTGCACCCATAGGTAGAAATCTGACTTGGCTCCGTGACGATGACTTTTTAAGAATAGGGTTATCAGCCCTACGCTCTGCAGGCATATTGGACCGTGACCTACAACTTAAAGTGGATTTCGAATCACTACAAGTGCCAGAGCGCTAGTCACTCGGCCATCAGGCCGCACTCAGTTGGGAGTTAAATCCTCATAATTTAGGCATTTGAATTCTTTTAAGAAGAAGAAAAGAGTTTCATTTTATGTTTAATTTCAAAAGTTATTCAGTATTATGTTATTATTACCTCTGCTTATGTGAAATTCGGGAATGTTTTATGATGTATGATGGAGAGCTCGGGAGGACTTAAAAAATTAATTTATATGATTAATAAAGACGACTATCAGTTAAATGTAATAAAATTTTATTTTTTTCTAAAGATAAATTCAACATATATGCATATGCAATGAATTTATTTTCCAGTGTAATATTTATTTAATTTTATCAAGATATACATATGTTAATAATATTGTTTCATTTACTAATAAAAAAATCAGACATTTGAATTAAATATATAAATAAACATTGTGTTACAAGCCTAATAATTTAATGTCGTATTTAAACTAATGCATTCTGCACTTCTCCAGGTGACCGCATCGTGAGCGTGACTGTATCTTTTGGAGCCATGGTGTATGAAGACGCCCTGACCATACTGTCCTACGCTTCTCCATATGACGTGCGGCTGGAGATCGAGAAGAGCCCCTCCCAACCACCCTTGCCTCCCTCTCCCAAAAGAATGGGCACCTCGACCAGCTTCAGGAACAGCAGCCAGGGAAGGCTATTCCATCCTCTTTACAGGAGTCAGTCTATCATGGACCTCTCGCAGATTGGGAAAGATGGCACCCTCAGTGAACATTCTCCAGGTAGGAAGATATTTGTAACTATTTTATGTTATAATTCCTTTATTGATAGAATTTTTAAAAAAATATGGATCCTGTTAAGACATTTAAAAGTCTTTTTTTACGAACACTCACCTTCGCTGATAAACAGAAATAACTGTAGTATAATGTTATGAGGATCTGCATTCTGCGTAATAATGCCAAACCGATGGTGATGCTACAGCGTAATAATGCCAAACCTATGGTGATGCTAAAGCGTAATAAAAACACAAACTGATGGTGATGCTAAAGCGTAATAAAAACACAAACTGATGGTGATGCTAAAGCGTAATAAAGACAAACTGATAGTGATGCTACAGCGTAATAAAGACAAACTGATGGTGATGCTACAGCTTAATAATGCCAAACCCCACATTGCAACAGTAACTCATAAATAATTTTCTTCATTCGCCCTATTTTCCTGATCTTGCTCTGATTCATTGCCACCATTTTAAAAGCTTACAAAATAATTTTCAAGCTGACACCAAGAAAAGAGGTTGAAATGGAGCTACATTCTTTTATATTTTTTCAAGACAAAAACCAAATGATTTTTATGAAAAAAAAAAAAAAAAAAAAAATAGTATCAAAGAGCTGATGGAAATATGTCTTTTAAATGAACACTAACTGTGCTGATGATTAAATAAATATATTTTTGGCTAAATTCAATATGATGGCTAATTTCAATCAGAAAAATGGATAAAACTTCGTTTTAACCTAATATTTACCATAAATCGACAATGCTTAAACAGTTTAATGTTTTTCATACTCCTTCTTCAGCAGTGAACACGAAGCAGCAGAAGGAGGCCACCCCTAAAAGATCCCAGAGCGTGGAGGCGAGCAACGGGGTCCCCAAGACGCGAGTCCCCCTGTACACACTCAAAACCAATGACGAGTCCAAGTCCCAGAGCAGCAACAGCAACAAGGGAAGCCGCAAGTCCTCCACGTCCAGCTGCGACTCCAATGGGAAAGTCACGACGACCACCACTGTGCCTCTGCCTGAGAAGACACAACAGCAAGGTGAGTTCCTTATTGCTATTCGAAGAGTCTCTTTATTACTTTTTAAAAATATTAAGTATGTATACTAAAGCATGAAATCGCCATTGATGGCACTAAATTATAGCATACGAAACCTTTATATGCCTGTCCGTCGTATACCTGCCTATCTGTCTGTCGTATTATTGTCTCTATAATGGAATCACTGCTTAAATCAATGTTAGACATTGTTAGACATTAAACCATGGTAGTGGTGTGCTCAACAATAGTGAGCACACCACTACCATGGTTTATATCTAATAGATTTGTATCATCCACCTTCGTTTTTAAACCCATAGAAGAAATTTCTGGCCTACGTATTGAAAATGCTTATATCTGGAATGTCTGTGTTGTGACTAATCCGCAATGTCCTGCAGTGCTGGACGGACATCCCATGAGTAGTTTACTCATGGGTGGACGGAAAAGGGAAGTTTCTGTTGTGTTAGAGCACTCGTAGAAATTTGATTTGGTAGAAATTTGACTTGGCTCCGTGCCTTCCTAGGTGACTTTTATGGTCTAATTACTCCGCATTTCCTTATCGTATTTGAGAAAACCCAATAAACTCCCACCAAGCAGTCCGACTCACGAGGCAAGATGCTGAACACCCCAAACGTCATTGAGTCTCCTCGTTTTTTCAAACAACAGTATCTACAACAAAGCCGCCAACGGATTGAGCCTCAAACCTAATGCTCACCAGTGACACACGTTACCACTGACCAACGAGTCGGGTATATCAGGCTTAGACACTGAAACTTGAAATGATGCGTGTCTGAATCCTCAGAAGTCCGATGCACTATTTAACATTACCTACCATTCTGTGCCTAACGTACTGATTATGAAAAATGTAAGCTTGAGATTATCATGTGGCATCGAAGATTGTGACACTTGATATGTTAATAAATAGCAGTCAGGGCCTGATGGCAGAGTGACTAGCGCTCTGTACTTGGTTTCAGGTTTCAGTACCGGCGGTGCCACGAATTTTTTTGTAGTGATTTGGAATCCACTTTAAACCATAGGTCCCGGTCTAATATGACTGCAGAGCTTCGGGCTGACAACCCTACCTCGTAAAAAGTCAGTCTCACGGAGCCAAGTCACATTTCTACGTACGGATGCTCTATCACAACAGAAACTGTCCCCTTCCCTTTCCCTCTTTCTATGAGACCACACGGGTTCTTGGACTTGGTCTAGATGTTGCTGTCTACCGAGTGGGACAAGAAATAACAGAAATCTCAAGAAGTCAGTATCTCTTAAATAATATGCACTTTTTTCGTAATCGAACTAAAACAGTAATTGTTTAGCAGTTGTAGTATATTAGGAATTCAAGGAATACACAACACAATTTGCTATTAATAGATTAATAAACATTTAATCTCTTTGTAAAAAATACCGTTCAATTTCTTTGTAAAAAATACCATTCAATCTCATTGTAAATAAAACCATTTTTCCACATAGTATCACTAAGCCCTTTGGACTTTCTATTATAGACAAAATGAACTGTATGCAGTAATATATTTCAAGCTCTAATGGATTCCATTAGCGAAGTATGAATGAAATCCAGTAAGCTAATGGAACTCATAGCGCAATGATAGTGTGTTCATTATTGGGCACCAATGGCCAACATTGGACAATGGTCAACTTCGTGGCACCATTAAAAATTCATGCTCAGACGTGAAAGAAATCTGTGTGAATAATTTGAAGTAAATAGCTTGCGTCTTGAATATCATTTTTTTTACTTTTCAGCAGTAGCATCGCCGAAGGAGGAACCGCTCTGTGTGAAGAAGGAAGTGAAAAGTTCGCGATTTCGCGTGGAGCAGATCAGCGTGAAGGCAGAAGCGCCAAAGCTAGGGCCCCCCGTGAAACCCGCCAGAGAGACTGTTGCCTCAGACGCCAAGCATCAAGACATAGGTACGAAATAATTAGTAATCATCATAAATATGTTTTTATGTTTATTTCATATTTTTAAGAAACTTGTTAATATTTTTTTATAAAAAAAAACACTCTAATATTGGCCTGTAATAAATTATTACTTACAAGACTGTTTATGTTATACACGATCTATTTATAAGATCTATTATTATTTACGTCTATTTATAAAATCCGATGAAACAAAAAAGCGTACACGTTCAAGATTTAAGTTAGGAATTAATTTACAGTAGAATTTAGTCCAAGAAATGCAATATATATTGAAATAATATTTATATACTTCACGTTGGCCCCATGAAACAAAAAAAAAAAAGAAAAAAATTGTGAACCATTTTCTAAGTAACGCTATTTCGATAGTTTCACATTGTTTTCTTGGAGTTGGGGGCAGCAATGGTTCCTCAGAAGATTTCTGCGACCTGACGGTAAATTGGCTAGCGCTTTGGCCTTTGGTACAGGCTTTTCAGGTTCGAATCCTGGCTGGGGAATGGATGTTTGTGAGTGGTTCGGAATCCACGTTAAACTGTAGGTCACGGTCTAATTATCCTGAAGTGTGCACAAAATGACCGCAGAGCGACAAAAAAAAATCCTCTTACTATTTTAGTACCACTATTCTCTCTACAACTTTAATCATTACTCTCCCTACTATTTTAGTATCATACTCGTACTAATTTAATGTCGCTACTCTGCCTACTATTTTAGTATCACTCTTACTACCTTAATATCATACTCTCCCTATTAATTTGGCAACACTCTACTGCGTTAGTAATTGTAACTACTTTACTGCCTAACGAATGAATTCATACTAACGAATGAATTCATACTTTTAATATTAAATATTTATAATTCATTTAGTTTCCCTCTATTATCACTTTACCCACTACTTAACTACTTTATTATCCTTCTCTCCTATACCCATAGGCGACCTGATAGCCAACTGGCTAGCGCTCTGGCCTTTGGTATAATAGGCTTTAGGTTCGAATCATGGTGGTGGCAGGGATGTTTGTTAGTGACTCGGAATCCATGTTAACCTGTAGGTCCAGCTCTAATTTGCCCTAAGTGTGCACAAACTGACTGTAGAGCGACTAAACCAAACCTGCATCCTAATGCACAAAATGACCGTAGAAAAGCTAATCCCTTATACCTACAATGTGCTTTATATATGAAAAAAAATGTATAAATTAAATTAATGATAATAAAAAAATTGACAGTATGAAAACGGACTTATATATTTCAAATTATAAATCTTTAAAAAAAAAATAACAAAATAAATTATTTTTCCATAGAAAAAAAATTAATTGAGAGAAAGTGCATTGCATCTGGGAAAACCCTCTCCGATGATTTATGTTGCTTGCTTCAAAAGCATGAAATGGGCTCATAAAATATACAGATATTTTTCAAGGTCATTCATCATTATGAGGAAGAATATTTAAATCAGAGTCCATCTTTGTACCAGGTGGTGATTTGGTATGGTATTACTTTCTATTGCGAAAATGAATGTCTAAATATAAGCACATTTAATTTTCACGGGGAATATAAATCAAAATTAATTCGATGTGATCTGCATAGCATCAAACATGGATGGCAACTGATCCCTATTTAAAAAATAAACATTCTCAAAAAAACCTATCCGTCTATGTAAACAAAAAGCAATTTATTAATTAACCGTCAAGTAAGATAAGCGATTTATAACGTATTTAACCACAAGTTATATTTCTAAATAACCTTGAGTTGAATATATTTTGAAAGGAATACCATCTGTAATTTAAAAATCTTTCATCGTCTAATGTAAACAGAATATGGATTCATTATTTCGCATTCATCATTTTCTTTATAACAAGTACAATTTTTGTTATGATTTTCGTTTTAATTAGCAATTCATTTTCTGTAACGAATTTCTAGTGATTTACGATTTTTCGTGCGCTACTTACGCTAAACTACAAATTGAGATTAGCTTGTTGACTTTTTTAATCGTATTCGAACAAGTAGTATATCATCGTGATTTCACAATAGGAACAAGTCATGATGACATATATGAAACTAAAAACACTGAAGTCATGATGACAACACTTTACGCGCCAAAAATCATGGCGTGTTGTTTATTTCTTATTTATTTATTTTCTTATTCCACTTGGTAGACAACAAATCTAGACCAAATCTATAAACCCGTGTGGTGTCTTGGAAGGAGGGAAAGGGTGGGGCAACTTCTGTTGTGATGGCGTGCCTGTAGGTAGAAAAGTCTGACTTGACTCCGAGTCACTGAAAATGGAGGACAATGCCTTCCGGGAAGTCTTTTAGTCGGAACTACCCCACATTTATGTATCAGGTTTGAGAAAATTCGACTCATGAGGCAAGTTGCTGAACAACACAAACACCATCGACTCTCCTCGTTTTTGAAAAACGTCTACAACAAAGCTTAAACTTCCGCCCTAATGCTCACCAGCGGCGCGCTTTGCTACTGAGCCACGAGTGGGGCTGTTTATGTGTTTCTGTTTTTATACGCTATATTTTCATGCTTTAATGAAAATATAGCTTATAATAACTTCACTTTCACTGCGTGATGCATACTTTGTTACCATCGCCGTCAAGTCTCCTCATTCATGAAAGTTGAGATTGCAAGGAGGCAGGATTCGTCATGATTCACGATCTACGTTAAACTTAGGTCTCGGCCTAATTAACCTAAAGTGTGCAGAAAATTACCGTAGAGTGATAAGCCAACATGGATAACTAACAAAAAACCATATTATTATCCATATATTAAACCTATATTATGGATAACTAACAAAACTAAAGGGGAAAGTTAAAAGAAAATTGAATGTTTAACATGTTTAGAAATATTACTTAGTATTTTTAATTTTGATGTTTCTAATTTTAATGACCCTTGATTTTAATGTGTCAGAGTTTAATTTTTTTTTTAATTTTAATTTTATTTTTTAAAATATATTTATATAGATAAAAAATAAAGTATATTCATAGTTTAATTCTATATATTTACTTTCACAACCCCTTTTCTACTTTCTTTGGGAAGTTTAATTTAATTCCCAAATTTAAAATTTCGGACGTAATAATGGAATATTTAAAAAAAAAAATACTTTATTATTTGTTCCGTAAATAAATCTAATTGAATTAATTTTAAATATTGTTTTATATAGATTTTTCTTTGTCTGTTTCATATTTGAATATACTTTTTTTTCTTTCAATACCAGAGATACGCACAGAAAATGTCTTGGAAACCAAATCGTCGAAGGATGAACCACAAGAACACTCGATTTCGGTGGAGGAAGAACCCCAGGGGTCGGAGAAACCGATGGCTCCACCCAGGAAGTCGGGCACCCCGGCCAAGAGGAAGGCCCCTGCACCCCCACCGGGCCTTCCTGCCACCAAAACGGAGACTTCCGTCGTGGTGCACAGGACTGACGAACAGCCACAGGACACCCCCGTCGTGAGTGGTGTTTGTATTTGCTCTGATTTAGATGAATCCCTTCCTTTACCGCCTACTTAAAATGAATCAGTATGTTTAATATATTATGTGTATCTAGTGGTACTAAACACGAATACTACAACTAATAATAATAATAAAAAAATTAAAAAAACAGAGAGTTCTTTCTTAACGATGTAGATATTTTGTATAACTTTGTATTTATGATATTTAAACCTGATACATATGCAAACATGATTGGTATGACCTACGCAGTGAAATTGCCTGAAAAGAAAATAAGTAAGAACAAAATAAGTAAGTTACTATTTGGGGCCAGATGTCCGAGTGACTAGGGCTCTGGTGTTTGGTGCCACAGGCTTTCGGGTTCGAGTCCCGGCGGTGCCATTGGTGTTTGTAGTGGTTTGGAATCCACTTTAAACAGTAAGTCCCTATCTAATATGACTGAAGAGCGTTGGGCATAGGGCTGACAACCCTACCCCATTAAAAGAAAACGTCTCCTGTCTCAATATTTGACAGACGGCCTTGGCTCACCGGCCTGTTGTGCCAATAATGATGATGATACAAGTTATTATTTCAATTAATTGCATCACATTACATTAATTTAGATTAACAATAATTCATATTAATTGCATCACAAAAAAATTTCATTTCGTCCGAAGCTTTTATAATTTACAGAGCATGCTGGCCCCGACCGTCCTTAGACGCTTTTCTTAAAAAAGTATAGTAAATATCTATAGTCAATATATATATATACTGTAAGCGTATATATAAAGTCCATACGTGACAGGGTATTGATGAAAAGCAAAAGAATACAGCAAGTACAGTAAGAATTAGCCTAAAATAAAATTTTAAAATGACAAGGGCAAAATGAAAAGCTAGGCAGGAAAAGGCAGCTAAGTAAACAAAATAATTTAAATAAAGCGGACTGACTGAAGAGGGAAATGATTAGTTGGAGGAGGAACAAAAATCTTTTACAGAACAGCACGGCTCGAAGAGAAAAATCGTATTGTGGAAGATTTTGAATTTCAGGATTTGTAATGTGTGCATGAATAATAAAAGAAAAAGAATAATAAAATTTTACGAATGCAGTTTTTGATGCTAGGAAGAGCAATTGAATGACGGATTTCTAAGAAATATTCGTGGGGAATTTGTTATCATTCTGCAGACTGTTTTGCATTCTTTTGAATGTGAAGTATATGTTAAATAACAGAACCTCTAAACGGATTAGCATAATTTATAATAGGACGCATATAGTACACATATATTAATAGTTTATTTTCAAGAGAGATAGGTTGGTTAGTTGGCGAGGTTTAATGCCATAAAGACCAGTGTTGGCCAAGCTGCGCCAAATTGTTTTAGCATTTCAAACAGGTGAGGTGAATGAAAATTGCATTACGCAAATTGCGTAGATATATTCTTCACAAAACATGACCTTCAGGTATCATCGATTTATCATCTAGTACAATAGATTTACAGCAGCAAATGAAAAAAAAAAAAGATTAGTAAAATAATCTGGATGTGTGAATCGAGAAGCAAAGGACATAAATTCTTGGCTTGCTATAAACATTCTGTTGCGTTACAAAAGTACTAAAATGTACGTACTATATACATAAATAAATAAAAAATAACTAGTAGCAAATTATTAATTATGGATTCTTATAGATTTACAATTCCTTTCCACAGATTGATCCACCAGAGTTGTCCGATCCTCCTCCACCACCGACCAGCCAGGTGCCTCCAGACCTGGTATCGTCCGACGCCTCTTCCCTCGCCTCCCGCCCCGACGAGGAGCAGGAGCCCTCGAGCCCCGGCAGGAGGAAGGCCTCCTCCCTAGGGGACCTCACCAACCTGGAGCAAGGGTCCAGCAGGAAGGCGTCCGATTCTTCGGTTGTCCTGGAGAGAGCGGTCTCCATGGACCTGCAGGTGAGAAATCCCCTCTTCTGTATTCACCAGAAAGCTTATGACAGTTCGAATTCCAAGATTCCCCATACTGAAATTAAACTATGGAATTATAAGCAGATCAGGAATACTCATAACAAATTTATAGTATAGGCTTAAGAGCCATCCAAGTATAACTCTACGGTTATTTATATATATATAATTCTTCTGTGCATGTCTGCCAATTGACTTGCGCTCTGACCTTTGATACCACAGATTCCGGGTTCGAATCCTGGAGGTAGCATGGATGTTTGCGAGTGGTTCGGAATCCACGTTAAACTGTAGGTCCCGGTTTGTTCAGCCCTTGCGCGCACAAGATGACAGTAGAGCTGCAAACTTAACCTTCTGTACATGTGTGTCACTGAACTCCTTCTAGACGGCTGGACTGATTTTGATGAAATTTTTTGTGTTTGTTTGACAAAACATGGAGATTATTTTTATGCTATCCCCTTTGTTGTAAGTCGCCACCAGATGGTGCTGTAGTTTATCGACTTCTATACCGTTCAACCAATCGCTATGAAAATTGACAATATTATGTATTCGAATATGGAAAATAGGTTCACGCTATCCACTTTATTGCTACTTGACACCAAGTGGTGCTGAAGTATTTCATCTTATATACCGTTTAAAGGATGTCCATGAAAATTAGTACGTACATAGTATATTGGAACATGGAGAATATATTTAAGATTCTTTTGGATATTGTATGTGTAACGTTTCTTGTAGAATTGGGAATACTTCATTCTTCATTTACAACGACATTACTTTTGTATATTCTTTTAGAGATTCTTGAGCAATTCATTCTTCATGAAGTTCTTGATCTATTCAACATTGCTTTGTTCATGTTGCTATTGAATTTGACCACTCTTGTCGTATTCCAATCAATTGCTTCATACATCTCTTGCATTATTAAACATTGGTATATCCATCCGTTCTCGAATGTTCACACATGATAAGTTGAAATTAGATAAGCAGATTTCAGGTGTTTTTATGCATTTTAATAATCTTAGTTTACAAATAGATTTTTATTATTATTATTTTTTTTAATTACTGCAACACATCATACGTCTTTGTTTTGTTTTGTATTTCTCCATTATTAGTGATTCTTAGATATTACATGTTTTTCTACTAGCAGCAGAGCATACCAGGTGAGAATCTGATCAAGCAGAAAAAAATCTTGCGCACACCCACTTTCGAAGACGAATACGATGAAAAAGGAGAAGGAGACATGAATGATGCAGATGTAGGAAGGCTCAAGAGATGGGACGTAAGTACCATTTATCTTATTGTGATCACTTTATAAACTTGTACACACAAACCATAATAACTACAACCAGCAAAACATTGTTGACAATTTAATTTTAATATTGAATTAACATGAATGACATATATAAGAGGACGTTTAATATTAATAAACTGAAACTACTTGTGTAACTTCATATACAGGGTGATTATAATTAAAGTCCCACTTTCAAAATGCTGTAAAAAAATGTCACATTGAGTTTAAATTTCAATGAAGATACTTGAAGAAGGGAAAAACGGTATCGCATCAAAAAAAAAAAAAAAAAAAAAAAAAAAAAAAAAAAAAAACACGTTCCACCGATTTTTCCCATCCAATTTGGTATGGCCTTGCCGTGGTGGATGGGCTTTCCACTAACAGTGTCACAACTTTTGAATGACTTGGAAGTCATTTTTTAGTCGAAAAACCGAAACATTGAAGCATATTGAATACAACATTTGATTTAATATGCAATTCATGCCAAATACGTTATAATTTCGTTTCAAAGTATCACTGGTAGCCTATTTCACTTTCTTTATGCTGCTTACAGCGCCATCTATTAATACACTACGGAACTTTCTTGATGCAGTACCGTTTCCCCATTCTTCAAGTAAATCCAGTTCAAATTTGAACTCATTGTGACAAATGGTTCTTTTTTACAGCAGTTTGAAAGTGGGACTTTATTTATAATCACCCTGTATATATCAATGGCTCACTGCCGTTATTGGGTTTTCTATTCGTTGGATAATGTAATAAAAATCGTATCATAAAGTTGTCAATGATCCAAGCATCTTTATTTTATTATTAATTTATAATCATCAGATTCAGACAATACTCAGCTTGGATAATTAAATAAATAAAATTAAATAATAAAAACAATATTTTATTGTTATAAATTTGTTACGCAGCATTATTTAAAGGAATCTTATTAATGTATAGAAGAAAAACGCATGGCAATAAAAGTAATGAATGTTTCATTTTGAAAAAATAACAACCATATATGAACTAATTGATTCTGGTTCACTTTTAAAAGGATGGATTGGATAAAGTCTTTGGAGGCTTGACGAATGGCCATGGAGACCAAACCGTCAGTGACACTCACGTGAACGAAGGAATCTTGCCAAAAATAGAGGACCACCCTGCTGATCTACCCGATGAATCGACTTCTAATCCACCACCCAAAAAGAAGCTCGTGCCTATCGACATCGACCTGGATTTGTCGAGCAGTGAATCGTCCCAACTGGACGTCGAGGAAACCGAAATACAACTCACCTCCACTCCTGTCAAGAAAATAATCAAAGTAGAGAACATACTCAAAGACGACGACATCTCCTTGGACGAGGTGCCTTTCTTAGATTCTGCAGAAAAGGTGCAGGTTGAAGAATCTGTCACTGCAACCACCACTACTACCACAAAGCATTCCATTAGAACCAACAGTGCACCCCTCTTTGCACCTGTCACTATCAGCATTCCAATCATCAAGCCCGACTTGAAACACTTCGAGAATCTGCCCAGTCCACCCACCACCAGCTCTAACTCCGCCCTCGGAAAGGTGTCCAATAAGATGGCGTCTTTTGATGACGCAAGTAAATCTCCATTGGAGAGAATTTCTGTCCAGTCCTTGTACAGACCCCTCTTTACCAATAAGGATACCGAAGATTCTGCCCCTGAAAAGATGGTAAATGGCATCGATTCTGATTCGTCTGAGCATTACAGCACCGCCTATGAAGCAGAGTCTTCAGCAGATACCTCGACGCTGTCCGTGACTGTGACATCGCCAACAGTCGCAAACAACCTGGTGGCGAAGACGCCAAACAGTGCCGCAGGCTTCGCCAAAACTCTCATCGTGCCCGGTCCCAACGAGGTGGAGAGTCTACTCAGTTTGGCGACGGAACCCAATACGCCGCCAATATCTTCCCCGCCTCAGTTGGATCCACCGCCAAAGCCAGTTGAAAACGAATGAGCCAATTCCTTTGGCGTGTCCAGTTGTGAATAAATATTTTATACATATTTTCAGGGATAAATATACGCTGTAAATTTCGTAGCTTTCTGCGTTCCAATGAAGAAAGGGGTAAAAAATTATGAAGATGACTAGTCGATTACTGTTGATTTAAATAATTATTTATCCAATTTACAAGTAGAAAAAAAATTTAATAGAGTAGCCGGATGGAATATTTTAGGGTACCCATTGACCATTCTGTATAGTTTTTCTGGTTCATTAATCTATCCTGTGTGAAAATTTTGATTGTTGGTCTGAACAAAAGCTAGTAAGACTTCTTTAGAAGAACATAGAACTATCACGTTGTAGTTGCCGCATGGGTGATTTGGCGACATTTGGCACCAAAAGTTTTCACTTTGCTATTGACTTAACTAAAAACATCATGTTTTTGATTCTTTTACATTCATCACATTGATAGAATATCAGCAATATTTTTTTTGTAATTAAGAGATAAGAGTTCAGTAGTTGGCTACATGTTTGTAGTAGATGGCCTTCCAGTATAGAACTTTTAAAATGTATATTATTTTTCTAGTAACTAACACGGTCAAACCTTGTTATAACATTCTAAAGATCTGATTAAAATGATCTTGTATGAAAGGGTCTCGGAATGCAAGGAAAATTATTTCTCTTTGTTACATAATATAGTATCATTATAATAGGGTAAAACAAAAACAACGGGTGTGAAAATATAAGATTCGTTGTCATATTTTTACATTATTGTTAGTGTTTTAAATTACGATTTCGATTTTAGAAATAAGATTTTAATACTTTGCCAAATGGAATTGGAAGAATTTTATTTTTGTATAGTATACTTTACCTTTAACGTAGTTATTAATAATTTGAAATCATTATATATTTTCATAATTTTTCATGTATATTTTACAAATATAAGCACATTTATTATTTGTCCATCAATAAAAATAAAAATAATGAAATTTAAAAATTTACTTTTTTATGCATTTATAATAAAAGTTATTGTAGTAACAGTATATGTTAGGAATGAAGATTTAAAAATAACATTACATAAATACTCATAATGTATATACAAAAAAATTATGTCAGTAAAAAATTATGTAATCTTTCATGTTATGTTATTAAATCAAATAGCATTTTTTTTTTTCAGAACTTCCTAGAATTTTTAACAAAATAACTAAAATTATGTCAAATAGGTTCAGTTTCTTAAATTCAAATCAAATTAATCAAAATAAACTTACAAATATTCTAAAATTAATCATATTAAATAATCATAATCAATAATCCTATTAAATCAGGAAATCTTATTTAAATAGCCACATAAAATAAGAAAAAAATGTTTTACTTATAAGACTGAATCGAAATACATGTATATATATATATATATACACTCAAGAGCCAAAACATTATGACCACCTGTCAATAACGAGTTGGCCCACCTTTGGCGCGCAACACAGCTTCAACCCGCCTTGACATGGATTAATACCACTTCCACCCGATCACGTGCCTTCCACGTCATCCAGGCGGGTTCATTACAAAATGTAGGGGTGGTCATAATGTTTTGGCTCTTGGGTGTATATATATTATGCCTACACTTGTTTTGTTAAAAGAAGAAAAAAAAGAGAGAGACTTTATATCAGGGTTATTTACAAAAAGCGGGATGACTTTTTATCGAGGTTTGACTGTGTATATATTTTAACAATTTTACCATAAAGAAGATATATATTCTTGTTTGATAATGCTGAAAGAATAACATGTAAAAAGTGTGAGATCTTACTGCATATTTTATTACTAGCTCAAACGATGTTCTTGATCGAAATATTCTTGTATAAATAAATGTTTTTTCTTATTAAACCGGTGCGGAAAATTTTTGTTTTTTCATATTTATTACATCGACTTATAAGCTTTTTTGTACAGCAATTATTACGCATGACAAAATTATATATAAATAAAACTTAGAAGACAATAGAAAATTATTAATGAATGATATATTAAAAAATAGGCCAAATCGCAAAGTAGGGGCCGTTAAGTTTTGACAACTTTTTTTGTGGCGCCAACGGGGTGATAAGTCACCACATTTTGTAACCCGGGTTTCTTGTACTATTTGCAATTCACTTCACTTACAATCGCAACCCGTTGCTTGGTGCACTTTGAAAAAGATATTTTTTGACGCCAATTTCCAACGGCCCCTATTTTGAGATTTTACCCAAAAAAAAAAAAAAAAAAATGCTAAGGGTCTTGCATATTTTTTAATTGTGTTAAAAACAAAACGAATATATTTAACATCAAATTTCAATTTAAAATACTTTAAATACAATAACAAGGTTTTTACGCCGTATTTTTATTGAACAAGGCGCATAATAATAATACTAATACTATACGAATACAATACAGTACTAATACTATACGAATACAATACAATACTAATACTACGAATACAATACACTAATACACAGTTTTCCAAAAATTAAGGAAAGTTGTGATAGTTAAAATTCTATTCGCTTGAATTTAATTAAATTTGGCAAAAACTGTAAACAAACAATGTTTCATAAAAGTGCAACGACAACAACAAAAAAAGGCATACTTTTCTACCTCGAAAATATGCAAAAGGGAAACAACAGAAACATTGTCTCTGATTTTAATGATTATCTTCAATGCGGAGTATAATGATCTTCAGCAGTTATTGACCTTTTAATGACCTTCAAAAGATCTTCAATATATAGATATAATAGAGATGTGACATATTCAAAACGATGGTATTTATTAACTAAACTGGCAGCAAGGCTCGTAGTTGCCCCTGATGTGTCAAGGAAGTAAAGTATTGCAAGGGGAGAGTTAAGTGCAGCAATACATATCCTTGAAGTAAGCCAATTGGCTAAATACGCTGAGTTGGTATACTAGAGATTGTGTCTCCTTGCAGATGGGTTCAAGCCTGGAAAACTCATACATATAAAGAGTAACATACACATACTGGCTAAGTCATACACACAATAATCTACCTCCGCAAAGGCAATTCTCTGCAAATATGTATGTAGTCTGGCATTGTCATCTTATAGAACGAAGGAATCACCAATTTCACCTGCAAACAACTGGATCAAGAAAGTCGTCTTTGTATAACAGAACAGCAAAGGTTCCTCTTGCGAAGATATATAGGTCAGTGCGCTATTCCAAAGACATAACTACCCACACACATACACTGAACCCCTCAAATCTTCTTTTATGGATATGATTGGGATAACAGCTTGGGTTTACCGCTTCCACCAGATCAACAGTCTGCATCATTAATTTGTAAACAAAATCTGGATTCACTAGAAAGGAACAAAGATGTCCATTGACTTGCAATACAATTTGCATGTGTGTCGGCCCACTTAAAATTTTCATTTCGATGTCATACACATACAATGCTGGACATCTCGTGCCAACCCTTCTTCGTTAATCCTTCTGTGCACAGTTAAACTGGATACTAACCGTCTAATGGCTGAAAGAGAACATCTGAGGTGAGTTGGTTTAGCGGTTGTTCCACATTGCAGTTAGATGCAAATAGGGTGTCAACCACGACAATTGTAGCTCCAGATCTTCTTCGGCTGTATCTTCTACTACTACACCACATCACTGTGCCTAGAGCTGAGTTGCCCCTTCACAGTTTGGGAATGATGTGGGTAAGAAGTCTGACTGGGCTCTGGGACTTTCTACGGTCATATGAGACCGGTATCTACATATAAATGTAGATTCCGAACCATTACAAACATCCATGGCACCGCCGGGATTCGAACCCGATACCTGTGGTAGCGCTTGTACCTTTTAAAGACTGATTCACTTCTTAGAAATCCTTTCCAGGATACGAAAGGAGTGTCATTTAACCATGTTGCTTCATAGGTTTGTCATCGGTCTCATTTCTATTCGACAAATGGCTCGCCATCGTATTTCTGCAGGTAAATAATATTGACCATACCTGCCTAAAATATGGGTATTTAATATAATATGGATGACTTTTAGGTCAACTCCAGAGCATTTGTATGAAAGAAAATCTCAAAAACTCCCCCTAAGCAACCTGATTGTCCATGCGAGGTGATTATACACTCTACTACAATCATCATCGAATGACTGCCTGATGGCCAATTGGCTAGCGGTTTGGCCTCTGGTACCACAAGCTTTAGGTTCGAATCCTCACAATGGCATGGGTGTTTATGAATGGTTCGGAATAAACGTTAAAAGTAAGTCACGGTCTAATTAGTCCAGAGTATGCACAAAATGACAGTACAGCGACAAACTAAACCATCTTCTAATGTTCCTATTTCAAACAGCAGTAACTGCAACTGATGCAGACAGTGGATTTGAACTATCCTACACTCGTTACTACTGGACCCAATATCCAGCAGTATTCAAACATTGTAGTTTCTTATTTTTTACTTTATTTTATTATTTATCCCTTTTTAAACGTTCTTATTTTCCAATTTCATATATTACATCAAAATGGATAAAATAATAAAGTATTTTTTAATACATTTCACGGAGTTGGAGCTTCAGTAGATAGCGAAGGAGAATCAAAAGTTTGTGTATCAAGGATGGGAATGATATAAGAGAAGGCCAGAAAATCTTTCTGTTGTGCTAAAAAAGGAGGGGAGATGTTTATGAACCTGGAGAGATGGAACCTGTAGAAGTGTTCGTTCCAAAATATAATGGTGAATTGTGAGTGAAATATAACCGGCCATATGTACAGCACACCAAGTAATGTTAAATCTGATGTATATCTGCCATTCTATACAAAAGATTTCAATTCAAAATGTTCTGCATTCGAAAACGATATTTTACGGAATTTCATATAAATTTTGATTTGTTAAGTTCTAAATTATTAATTTATGCTCTTTTCACAAATTGTAATTTATTTATTTGCTTTGTGTTACAACACTAGGCTTAACATTATAATAAATGTAGAAAATGACGCTTTTTATTTGAGCATTTTTAATAAGCATCCATATTAATAATTATAATTTGAAATTAAATAGTTAATAGATAATATTTTGAAATGATAATTATTATTAATTTACAAGTTAAATGTGCCTAAGAATGTTTTTTCTATTAAAGAGTACCAATGCCATCTAGTGATTAAAAATACAACTAAATTATCAAAACACAATATTGATGGACGAAAGTGCAATTTTATTTTATAGATTACATAAAATATACAATATGGTATTGATAATGTTAAGTCTAATTAAAAAATTTTGTAGCTATAATTCTCAGTTTTTGAAGATCAACCTTCATCCTATCAATAACAGATCGGCATATTTTTTATAGTTAAGAATTAAATCACCTTAAAAAAATGAAAAATTAACACGAAAAATTTTCGATCAACAGAAATTGAAAATATAAATAGTCTATAGTTTGTGAAAAGTTCCCGATTTAAAATATAAAAAATTTTTCACTTCACACCAACTTGTAAAAGAAGCCATTCTCCTCCCCCCTCCCCCCCCTTAATTTATTACTTTCAAATCATAAATCAGAATTAAATATTTTTTTATTAAATTACTGGTTATTAATTATCAAGGGAAAAAAATTGTTTAAAAGAAATTGCCCTTGATTATTGCCCTTAATGTTTGATTGTATTTTCAGTAAAAAACAATATATTTTTGGTTTATTATTGTCCTATTATAAATTTGATTATAAATAATAACATTTTGTATAACTGAACTCTCATTGTAAAAAAACTTGATAAATATATATAAGCCATCTATAGATCTGTTCATAAATGGTTCATAAACTGTTTATATATGGTTACTGGTTACGGGTAGAGTTATGGTTTATAAACATTTTAAACCATTTATATATAGTTTATAAACCATATATAAACCACCCAAACTGCTATGATATTCAATGATGAAAAGATAAAAGAAATTGCCCTTGATTATTGCCCTTAATGTTTGATTGTATTTTCAGTAAAAAACAATATATTTTTGGTTTATTATTGTCCTATTATAAATTTGATTATAAATAATAACATTTTGTATAACTGAACTCTCATTGTAAAAAAACTTGATAAATATATATAAGCCATCTATAGATCTGTTTATAAACTGTTTATATATGGTTACTGGTTACGGGTAGAGTTATGGTTTATAAACATTTTAAACCATTTATATATAGTTTATAAACCATATATAAACCACCCAAACTGCTATGATATTCAATGATGAAAAGATTAAAGAAGTCTTCTTTTGGGAAGGAGGTGGGGTGCAGGCAAAGATTTAAGTACGGCTGTTTTATATAATGTACAACGATTAAAATACCAAACACTATCTACAAGCAAACTTATTTCTAAAAAATTAGGTTGCTGATTTTGACATAAATAAATTTTAAAAAATTTACACGTTTTCTTCAATTTAATATTTTCATGATACGCAAAGATTAAGTATTTTTTATTAAACTTTCAATAAATGTTCTTTTTATTTTTCTTTAGCTTACTTCATTCAAATTTTTTTATTTATTAGCTGATTAATTGTATTGTTGAATCGTATCCCTTGATTAATTTGAATATTTTGAATTTCTAAATTGATTTATTTATTTTGAATCTCTTGATTAATTTAGTATCTTGTGTGAACATGTTGTTGTGGTATAAGCTCCATGGTGTCCACAAAAATATGTAAGTTATTATTTAAAACGAATTAATCTCCTCGTACATAAAAGGGAAAATTTCATTTCGAAAACCTTAAATTAAAATAAATCCTGATTGATTTTAATTATGTGAATTGTAAAATTTACATGAAATATGTATTGCTAACATTAACCATTTACGAATATCAAGTTACCTACCGTGAACTTCATTTTGAATCATTCATTTGAATTGTTATTGTGCATTTGAATTGTTTCTTTTGAATATATATTCAAACTCCATTGATGAAATAAATGATAAAATATGTTTATAAATTGATATTTGTAAAAAATTTGTAACGATTATTGTTATTTTAAATATCTTTCAAATGTACTTTAGGTTTGTTTTTTTTTTTGGTTTTTTTTAATCCTTCTTATTTTATTTCCTGTAAAAATAGTTTATGGAATTTTTTTTCAGATTAACTCTGTTCTATTTTAAAATTGTATCCATTATTTTTTTGCTAATTTATTTTTTCATAATTCTTGCATAACGGTTTATAAATATCAAGGAAATGTTTTATGGAAATGGACTGCCTTCGGGAAGCGCGAACGTTTGGGAATCGCTGGCATCTTGTTAAAAGGATTTCTCTCCACGCATGGCCAGAAATCGTTTTGCGGCAGACGATATTTAGATGATCGTAAAAACGAAGACATGCGCATATCGAGTAATTATTGGCAGTAGGACGCTTGGCTGCTGAAAGACCCCGAGGACACAGAGAACTTCACCAACTGCATTCCTTCTCCAACAAAAAGAAGAAGAAAAAAAAAGAACAGAGTGAAGAAGGAACTGAAGAGAACGACGCAGAAGTGTACGGAAATACGACCTGACATTCGGCGATTGAAACAGGAATTTAAACAAGAATGCTTTTTGCGTTTTTGCCGCGGCTGGTAAAAATTTTCATTCAGATTATAGTTTTATTTTTATTTATTTTCCTTCTGACTAGAGTTCGTAAAGGTTGGATTGACAAGCTGGTTTTACGCCTCGATGGAATGCGCTTCATTAAAAAATAAAAGAAATAAAATGAATACTTGTTGCAATCTTTCAGCTTAATTTAATCTTAAATTAATTTCTACTTGATACAATTTGTTTCGCTATTCAATGTATTTTGCAATTTTGTTCTTTTTTCTGTTCTGTTTTATATATTTTCCGAATGGCAGTTTTTTGTAAAGTAGAGTCGTTTGTTTACAAATAAGAATTGTTTGTTTTAATAATTTTTTTGTTAATAAGAATTTTTTTTTTTTTTCCTTCTTATAGAAATGAAAATCGTTTATAATTTTATCGCTTTTTTAAGTGAAGAATTCTGTATATTTTTTAATGAAATTTTGAATTTTCCCCTATTACAAACAAATATAAATAAATAAATATCAAAAAATTTAAAAGAACTTTCAGGTAAATAATAAAATGAAATTCAGTAATCGGAATAATGTGAATATATATAGATATATTTAATCGCAGTATTTAAAAAAAAATTACACCCATCACTCCATATATTTGAAATTTTGTTCTTTTTCCTATTACGTTTTATATATTTTTCGAATGACAGTTTTTTTAAAATAAGAATCGTTTGTTTACGATTTTTTTTTCCTTCTTACAGAAATGAAAATTGTTTTATAATTTTATTTCTTTTTTTAGTGAAGAATTGGGTACAGTTTTTAATGAAAAATTGATCTAGATCCTTTTTTCCTTATTACAAACATAATAAATAACAAATAAATATCCCAAAATTTAAAAGAATTTTCAGGTAAATAATAAAATGAAATTCAATAATCGGAATAAGGCAAATATATATAGATATATTTAATCGCAGAATTTTTAAAAAAATTACACCCATTATTCCCTGTATTTGAAATTTTGTTCTTTTTTCTGTTATATTTTCAGAAAGGCAGTTTTTTTAAAAATAAGAATCGTTTATTTACATTTTTTCTATCTTATAGAAATTAAAATTCTTTTATAATTTTATTTCTTTTTTAAATGAAAAATTCAGTATATTTTTTTTTTAATGAAAATTTGAAAAACTGCCCCAGATGCTTTTTTCCTTATTACAGACAAATAAAAATAAATAATATCTCAAAATTTAAAGGAAATCTCAAGTAAATAATAAAACGAAATTCAGTAATCGGAATAATGCGGATATATATATAGCTATATTTAATCGCAGAATTTAAAAAAAAAAAAAAAAAAAAAAAAAAAAATTACACCCACTATTTCATGTATTTGCAATTTTGTTCGTATTTCGTTATATTTTATATATTTTTCGAATTTCAGTTTTTTGAAATAAGTATCGTTTGTTTACATCTTTTTTTTTCTTCTTACAGAAATGAAAATCATTTTATAATTTTATTTCTTTTTTAGGTGAAGAATTCAAAATATTTTTTTAATGAAAATTTAAAAAACTGGCCCATATTTTTTTTTTTTTTTTTTCCTTATTACAAACAAATATAAATAAATAAATATCCCAAAATTTAAAAGAAATTTCTGATAAATAATAAAATGAAATGTAGTAATCGGAATAATGTATATATATATTTATATTTAACTGTAGAATTAAGTTAAGCATCATTGGGCGCGGTCAGTACTTGGGTGGGTGACCACCTGGGAACACTGCGTGCCGTTGGCAAATTTGGGACCTGAATGGCCGAGTGTCTAGCGCTCTGGCGCTCGGTGCCACAGGTTTCGGGTTCGAATCCCGGCGGTGCCATGGATGTTTGTAGTGGTTCGGAATCCACTTTAAGCCGTAGGTCCCGGTCTCCTATGACTGTAAGAGCGTCACGGAGCAAAAGTCAGGCTTCTACCTACGGGTGCTCCATCACAACAGAAGCTGCTTCCTTCCCCTTCAATCAGGAATCCATATGGGCTCGTGGGCTTGGCCAGCCAAGTGGGATAAGAAACAACAAACAAACACTGTAGAATTTTTTAAAAAATTGCAAACATTATTTTTTAACACGAGGAAAAAAATTGAATATTTCTCAACTATTTAAAATTTATTCAAATATTCATTGGGATAGAAATTTACCTCAAAAAATTTATTAGATTAAATGTAATTTATTAAACCTGTTGATTTCATTTGATTCCTATTTATTAAATTTACTTTTTTAATCGTTAATCAAAGGAATTAACTAATTAATTTTCTAAAATAGTGCGCTATCGTTCATATTCTGTTTATCAGTCATTTCATGATAATAATTTTTAGTAATTTTTTTCTCAATTACTTCTTACAAATTTTCTTAAAATTTTAATTAAAAAATTTAACTAAAATTAATTATTATTATAATAAATAATTAATTTATCTTTTAAAATTATTGCTGTTATTTTACATGATAATATTCTCAACGCATTCATTTCGGATTTCTTGTTAAAATTTGGCTTAATTATTATTTTAAAAAATAATAAGTTATTTTTAAAGTTATAAATATATTATTTTTAAAATATTATAATAATTATACATTATCATTATTATTACTATTATAAATAAATATTTGAAATTTAAAACAACTTCTTAAATTATACTATTCTTACGCTAATATTTTATATTGACACATAATTATTTATAAATTGTTTCTGCGTTTAAGTCGACTTTATTATTAGAGGGATTATTATTATGATTAATTTTGTACATCATTACTTTAATTAATAAAAAAAACAAAAACAATTTAGCTAAAAAAAGGACTGGATAAAAAAATGATGAAATTAAACGTTTAACTGCGCATTAATTAACTGTGGCATGCTTGCTGCCTTAGTTATGTGACAATACCCTGATTCATACTATGAACGTTGGGAGACACACACAAAAACGATATGACAGGAGACTTTCTAAAGGTTAAATTACCATTTTTTTTTCTATTCTTTTTTTTTATCATGTGTGAACATCATGTTTCCTGGTTAGAGGTACGTGATGTTATCCGAAAATAAGGACCAAGCAACTTCATTTCAAATTTTGGCGGAAAATGGTACTTTGGGCCCCTTAACTCTTGAAATGTTTCATAAATAACGTTAATCCTCAGGAATTTTCTGGAGAATTTGGTTTTTGCTTGAAGTGTTTTGTAGTATGGTTTTGAATTACTTTTCATGTTTTAGGTTGGGATTTTAAACATTTGTATTTTCAGTGGCTATAAGTACTCGTAGTGCAATTCCCGTGTCTATTGAGCTGTATAATGCTTCTAATTGTATTTGGAATACTTCATTCTTCATTTATGCCTAGAATATTCAAACTTTGATATATTCTTTTGGCTATTGCATGTGAGAACGTTTCTTGTAGAATTGGGAATACTTTATTCTTCATTTACGATTGCATTTATCTTACTTTTGTATATTCTTTTAGAGATTCTTGAACAATTCATTCTTCATGAAGTTCTTGATCTATTCAACATTGCTATATTCACGTGGCTATTGAATTTGGCCATTCTTATAGTCCAATTCCAATCAATTGCTTCATATATATCTTGCATTATTAAGCATTGGTATATTCCTGAGTTTATTCATCCGTTCTCGAATGTTCACACATGATAAGTTGAAATTTGCTAAGCAAATTTCAGCATTTATTTTATTTTATTATTATTTTTTTACCATGAAGAAATGCATGAAATTTTTTTTGAAATGTCACATAACCAGACGCAATATATCAAGGAGTTACATAATATTACTGAATTATGGTTTTTGTTTCGCATGAATGTGCACGAACGCTGATTAATCTCAATTTACCCAAATGCTTCCGAAAGAAAAGAGACAGTGTGACAATGAACGAAAAATTATAATCACAGCACAAAATTCATTAATCCGTGATAGTCTTTGAAATTTGATAGATCTCACGCTGAACTTTTTGACACGAATTTGAATGAAAGGAATCGTTGCATGGCATTTCAGGCAGCCAAAGGAAAATAAAGGAATAAGCGGAATAAAAATAAAATTATCAGGTAGATTGTGTTTTATGGCATGAAGACCAATGTTGTCGAAGCTGAGTCCAACAAATGATAGCATTTCAAAAGAGTTAAATAATAAAAGCGAATAGTTATAAAATTGCTTTTGTTTAACATTTTGAATTAAAAAGGAAGTAAAAACGCAATAAATTGAATAAAATAAGATAAAGTAGTGCACAAAACAAATTTTAAATATAAGGCATAAATTGTTGGTTGGTTAGTGGGGTTAAATGGCAAAAGGGCTAGTGTTGGCCAAGCTACACCAACAAGTGGTAATATTCACAATGTTTTATTTAACTGTTAGTAAATATTTAAAGAGTTAAAAAAGCTATTAGTTAATAATAGTTGCACAATAGTTACAAGACTCAATTAGTAGAAAGATAAAAAAGGTAAAATATTATAAACTATTCAGATAAATTTTGTTAAATTAAATTGTGCAAAAGTAAGTTTAAATAAATATAGAAGTGGGAATCTAAAGTGTATTTTTCATTTTTGTCAAAAGTCATTTGTGTTAAAAACTATGTAATTCAGATAAGTGAAAAAATTAGTTAAAAATTGTGCTTCATAAACGAATAATATTCTATGAAGCTGACAAAAAGTAACAGTTCAAATTCAATGCAAATAATAAAACAGTCCAAAATCATCTCTCTTTCACTATACTCCACAACATTCCAATTTTCAGAGGAGCCCTCCGACATAAATGTGGATTCTGACTGAGTAGAGGGCGGTTTTTTTTAATTATTTTTTATTAAATAAAATGCCTTTTGATGTTAAGTTAATCGTGCTAATTGTGGTTTTACTTTTCCTGGTAAAATGTTTTTACGCAGTTTGTTTATCCTTAACAGATGGAGATTTACAACGTTCAACAACCTGAATTGATATTCTACGGTGTAGGAAAAATATTGACAAAAATCGCGGTATTTGTGCAGAAGGTAACGGTGTGAATTTTTGTAGTGGTGATCAATGTACTCCAATAATACTGCTGCCAATCATACTGGAAGCAGAACATATTGGCCGAACTTTCGTGATGTGTGAGGGTACTGGTTTCTTCGTCATTGCAGCATAGGTAACAGGAGATTCAGATGCTAACTTTCTTGCTCCGATCTAAGGTAAGTTACTGGTCCTTTCAATCTCATTTTATTTTCAAGCTGCCATCGAGAACAAGTTTTGGTTTGGTTTGTCGCTCTACGATCATTTTGTGCACACTTTAGGCTAATTAGACCGGGACCTACAGTTTAACGTGAATTCCGAACTACTAACAAACATCGATACCACCACCAGGATACCAAACAAGTTTTGGAGTTGGATGGATGCAATTGTTAGCAATTGGCGCATTCTTGTTCAAGTTTGTAGTTTGTATATGTCTGACCAGACGAAGCACAATGGCGCAGCACAAATGGTTTTACTTCTACAAGGTTTTTTTGAATGTCCATATATTTGGCAATTGAGATGTCCAGCGTTTATATATTTTGGAAGGACAGAACCAATAAACGTTAACTGCTATAAGTTAACTGATATAAGTTTCGACACTTTTTTAATGAAGATTCTTTTGATTCCTGATACACCTTGTAGGATTAAATTCTTTAAACATTTCCGCGCACGTTGTATCCAGAAGATCGGGTTCAGAAATGACACCGAAACACCAATTTAAATATTTGCGAGGTGCTACTGTCATGAAACAAATACAGAAATTTTTTTGCGGATAAAAACGCTCCTGTTTGAGAAATTGTGGTAGTTCCTAACAAAAAAATAGCCAGAATTTAATTTTTAACATTTTTATGCTCAGCGCCAGTACTTAACAGAACTTTGAGAATATTGAATGGTGAAATGGCTTGGAATTTATTGTTTGGAGGAGAAATAATCAAGAATCTTACACATTTTGATTGCCATGCAAGTTTCGTTTCTGAGGATTCACCTAAACTGGGGTCGAGACAAGGAATTTTGTATGAGCTTAAATGTGATGAAATTAGATTTTCACCAACAAAGAAAAGCCAATTTCTGTAGTGGTGCTATCCAGGACCTATACGATCAGGTTTACTCCACCTACTAACTCCATTCTTAGCGAAGTGACCGGGAAGCTGTCCATCACTTGAATAATAAGCAGTTCCGAACCCTAATCTAATAGCCACCAATCGATTGATACATCAGGAAACTAGTTATAACTCCCGTCTACCAGAAACGGAGGTCAAAAAGACTGTAAGAGCAGGAACTCCGGCTAGACTTAATCCCAGGATTCTCTTTTCCCAGAACATGGTTCGCAAGCATAGCAAACAAGGGAGGGGGTCAGAATATTGACATTTGAAACAAAAATAAAAGAAGCTTGAAGAAAAGTAAATACAGTTGATGAGTTGTAACAGATAACGAAACGATGACATCTACTGTTCGGGCAGTGAAAAGGTAAATAAATAAAATAAAAAGGAAGAGAGAAAAAATGAATGTAAAGATCATTGTATCGTCCCGTGTTCGTGGCACGTGTATACATCTAAAGAAGTGCCACTGAGGGGCCAAAAGAAGGAACATAATGATCTCGTTTGATAAAAATTTATATTTTAATTAAATTTGATTACATTTACATAAGAATTTATAAAAAAAAAATAATAAAATAAACTTCAAAAATAAGGCATAAAACCAATATGTGATCCAAAAAAAGTGTAGCATAGGGAGTGTCTCCCAGCAAGTCACGAATTCAAGATGTTTAAATGGTTTGATGGACAAAACATTTTCACATTTGGAACAAGCTGAAAGAGGTTCCAAGCAAAGTTGGAGGAAGTTTTTCTCCATATCACAAAATATTAAAATAAAATGTTTCTTCGTCTCAAATTCTTAATACCTCTACCTCTGCTTCTTCATAATAGTAGTCTCAAAAAGTAAAATATTATCTAATGTACCTCGTCCATGACGGAATCCGATTTGATATTTTGAAAAAAAGTCTTTTGTTTCGAATGCATAAATTAACCTGACATTTACCGTTCGCTTCGTGATCTTACAATTAGTTGATGAGGTTTAGTTTAGCAAAGCCAGTGTTGGCCATGCTGCACCAAATATGTTTCAGCATTTCTGGAAGCAATGAGTACAATGCATGTCATCAATAAATTTGAACCTTTGCCCTTCTGCATGATAGCTTACACTCACTAGTATAATAAAAGTTATAAAAATTATTTAACTATTCCATTTTGAATATTTTTTAGATCATCAAAAAATAATTTCCTGATTATTATTATCTTTTTATTAATAGGATGATTTGATTTGATTTTTTTTTCTCACACATTTGCATTTTTATACTACTGCATCATAATAAGAAAGAAGGAAAACTTTATACTTTTGACTAATTTAGGGAATGAAATTTTTAATTAGGGAATAATTTTAAATAATAATTAAATTACAGAATAACTTTGTAACACTTTTTGGCTAAATTAGGGAATAAAAACATAAAAATTTCAATTTAACAATTTAATTTTTTTTTTAAAATTGTGCAAAGATGACAAATCCCCCTCTTTAATGACAAAAGTGATTTAAAATAGTTCAAAAAGTAATTTTTTTAAATCAGAAATGTAATTTCTCTAAAAGAAAGTAAAAACAAATGGGAGCTTTTAAATATACTCCAAAAAATAATTTATGGTTTTAAAACAATGTAACATTATGATATTGGAAAACATATATAAAACTAACAAATCAAAAAACATAAAAAAATTAATAAAAGCCAATTTAAAATGTTAAAAAGTAAGGATTATTTTTTTCGAATAAATTTCAAAACCTACATTGAATATAAGGTTTCCTAACAACATAAGTATTATTTGGGTATGGTTTTGTATGAATGAATTTTTATTCAATAATGTTCCCTACAGTATACTATACTGCTACCAAATCTTGTCTCTCATGCTTTTGTCAACTAAAATGTGCATGTTTAGAATTAACAATATAATAATGTACATGCTCTTGAAAAAAGGAAAAAAAAAAAAAAAAAAAAAACCTCTGAAAATTGCTAACTAATCATCATCCTTCCATCTCTCTTTGTTTAAAAGTAAGAAAATACCTGACACAATAAGTTTTATAACTTTAAAAAGTACGGATCATGAAATTTATTTAATTTGATACAGTTAAATAAATTTTTGTGTTATTAATGTAAGTATTGAATATCTATTGCAATACAGCAGTTAAAAATAGTTTCAAAAAGTGATTTTTTAAAAATCAGCAATATAATTTCACTAACAGAGAAAATAAATAAATTGGAGCTTTAAAATATACCCAAAAAAATCATCCACAGTTCTAAAACAAAAAAAAAAAAAAAAAAAAAAGGTTTTGTTACATTATAATGTTGGAAAACATGTATAAAATAATTTTGGAATGAATTAATCTTATTTATATTATGTAGATATAAACAGTGAATAAATTTCTAATAATAATTTTTATTGCAGTATAGTTAATTCAATGCCAATTTATACAGAAATTACATTAAGGATGAATTAAAATATTTAAAATAATTAAATGAGATCATTTTTTAATTTCAGCATACCATTTTTTTCTTAGTATTAATGTAAATATTGTATTTATATGTTTAATTAATTGAAATTTGTTTTAATCAGTGGCTCTCAAACTGCAAAGCTTAACACCCAACTGGAGTGGTAGTGATTTATTAAAAAGTTATATATTCCCTACAAAAATAAATAACCATAATCATATAAACTAAAAATTATTAATTATTTAAACCAATCATTAAGGCCATTCAAACATTTGTTTTTCTGAACAGGTTTCAATATCACCAATTTTAAAAATATCGACATTTTGTTTCCTAAAGACTTCTTATTTTATAGCAATCAACATTATTTATAACACTAATTGTTCAGGGCTGCATTTTACTTTAGAGAAAAATGTAAACATGCAGCTCAAAAATTTCATTTTTGAATTATTATTATTATTTTTTTAATTTTAAAACAATCATTGATCTAGTAAAACTTAGAAATAATTATGTTTCTCACAATTGCATACTCATGAGGAAGAAAGAATTTTCTATGAAATTAGAATTAAAAAATATTTCTAAAGAAAAAAAAGTTTTCCACATAATATATTATATTTAAAATAAAACAAGGCATTCAAATTTTATTATTTAAATGTTTGATTTTCCTCGCATAAAATATACGTTAAAGATGCTATAGCATTTAATTGAAAAATTATAAAGAGTAACAGTATTTTATCTTGTTAATGGCAGGCATAATGATAACAAACATTTATTCTAGTAAATTAATAATAAACCAAAAGAAATAAAAATAATAATAGATCAATTTCAGATCAGATTAATCAATATCCCTATACTGATTTTAATTAAGTAATAAACTAAATCGAAAAAAAGGACAAATGAATATTTGAACATCAATAAGTTTGTATGAAAACTAAAAAAAATAATTGTTGATGGTGAAGAATTAACTAATTTTCACATGATTTCCAGAAATACACGGGTGTTTGCAAGTAATTAAAAAATTTTGCAAATTGATATCCAATTTTTTTTCATTTCTAGCTGCAATAAATAACCAAAAATATTACTTCAAATTTCTAATTTGTTTTCTAATTGCCAAATAAAAATAACTGAAATGTTTATTTCAATGACAATTTGAAATAAATTTTTCTTAAAGTCAACAAAAGTTTTCTTTCAGGAAAAAATTAATAATTATTTGACAGTAATAATTTTTTTTTATTTTTCACTTATGCAAAATTTTGCAACCTCATAACTTTTTAATTAATTTATTATTTATATTTATTATATTATTTATATTTATTTTATATCTTATCTCTTTTATTTCAAAATATAAGAGGTGAAAAAATTGTTTCTAAAATTTCAAATTTTGTTCAACACTTTCAAAATATACTTTAAATACACATTATTTGCCAACAATATTTTAATAACACTATGCATATAAAGAATCTCTAAATTTCAGGATATGCTTTTCATTTACATGATATCAAATATAATAATCAATAAAGTAAATAATATATAATTAACATGTTTTGTGTAGACACATATGATATAAACATACATTTCAAGAGATTTATTAATTTCTGTAAAATGGTTAGCAGTTCAGATCACACATATTGCTTCATCATATATCATAAGATTTTCATGATAGCAATATGTATGATGTGAACTGCTAACTATTTTACAGAAATTAATAAATATCTTGAAATTATGTTTATTTACCCAATATCTCCATTTTATTTACATCTGCTTCTTTATATTTTTCTCAATTTATATATTTTATTCCATTACTACTATAAAGCATGTTTTTATTTTATTTTTAAATACCTAGTTGCAGAATAGAATTATGTTCAATTTTAATACTTATATTAAGCTGAATATTTAAAAAAAACTCTTAATTAATAATATGACTTCAGAACTGTATACTTTCGGCGTCATTTTAACCATGGTTTTTCAATTATTGCCATTTTATAAAGAAATCAACTAGAAATAATGAGATACAACTAGTAAAATAAACAAAGCTCTTTTATAGAACAAGTCGTATATAAGCATAAACACATTTTTATAACATTTTATATAAACTAATTTTAATCTAAATAGAAACAATAAATGTTTTTAAAAATATAATAACAATTTTGATAAGAATTTCAGATAGCATATAATTTACATGTAGCAACAAAGCTCAAACTCTTACACCTTTACTGTAGCAGAGCACAATAAATTCGGCATTCATTGATCATTTAATACAATATTATATACAGACAGAACATGTTTGCACATCAATTACGTTTTAATTATATTTAAATGATTAATACACAGATAAGATAATTTTAACGACAAAATAATACTGTTACAACTTATTCAAATGCACAATGAGTTATTTAAAAAGATCAACATTTATTTTTTTATAGCTTTAGATATAATTTTTAAAAAGTGCATGATACAATTAAATCGACTCGAAATAAAGAATACACTGCATGCAAGCATTATATTCCCATTTTTAAAGATAATTAAAGTGGTTTATACATTAATATATACTTCAGTAATTTTTCCATGCTCTTTCAAAAAGCTTTGGGGAAAGATAGATGTATAATTTGCTCTGCAAAAACTTATAATGTGTCATATATTTTTTAAATAAAAAATAATGTAAAGTATTGTTTATAAAAATCTATTTTATATCGGATTTTATATAATAATTTTACACAAAACTGGTTATATAAATTTTAACTTGAATGAAAATGTGGTAATTAAAGAAATTGGGGGAAAAAAAAGCTTTTTAAATATTTAAGATAAATTAAGATTATTTAACAAGTATTAATACAATTTTAAATACTTAGTTATTTTTATTTTATTTCAAATACACTAACACACTTAAAAGGAGGTATTAATTGAATAATTAAAATTTTCCACAATATGTATTAAAATAAAAAATTAAAATTATCAACTAAATACCAATACATCTATTCATTCAAAAAATTTTAGATACAAAATATATTCATTAGAATTACATAGAGATCAAATGTCATTATTTTTAATATATTTATTCTTAAATTTAATTGAAAATTTTATTTTATACATGATAAATGAATTAAAAAAATTGGAGAATATATACACAATAAAGAAAATATATACACACAAGAAAATTTTTAAAAAATCATGTTTTGAATAATAATATCACAATACACTTTTTCGTAACAGTAATTATTATTTAAAAGAAAACAGATTCTAAAAAAAAAATACCCAAACTATACAAAACAATTGTCATGGAGGTAATTAACTTGGTCAAATTAGTGTGAAATATCCCAAAGGTAAGTAATTATCATGAAGATTTTCTTATGCCTATAAATAAAAATTAATGAAATTATATAATTTTGATTCGTCCTTTTTATTACAACATAACAAATTACTTAAAGTACTAAATATGTAAAAACTATTTTATAAAATACTTTAACTGAGAATTTTGTTTTGCTTTCATGAGTATTTTGTATAATTTTCTTGATACTACTGAAGATGTTTTCTTAAAATCCAATAATAAACAATAATCAACAGAATTGCTAATTAAGTCCTTGGCTTTGATTGATAAAATGTTTTTAATGTAAATTATATAATATCAATATAAATATAATATAAATAAAAAAATTTTTATATTAAAAATTTGTTTTATAAATATACTACATATAGAGTATCACAATCAAAAAGTTATTTAAGTGAAAAAAAGACATTTTAAACATATTAATTATTTATTATTTTTTATACATATAAAAATAATAAATACTTATTTTCCAACTAACAAATTGCTTTAATACAGAAGACAGTAATTTAAAAAAAGAATAACAATTAAGTATAGAAAATCTCAAATAAGTAATAAAATGCTGGATAGATTGTAAAATTGTAATTATCAAATATTTTATATAAATTATGATTTCATATACTTTGGGAACAAAATGAAAAAATGAAACTAAACTTAAGCATTAAATGTATTTTACTAGTAGTGAATTGCACTGTATTGTTCAATTTTGTTAAGCACAGATTTTTCAACTGATTATACAAAATTTTTTCAAAAACTGTTTTATGAAGTTTGATTACTATTAAAGAAAAATAACTAGAAATTTTAGCTAATGATAAATACATACATCATGGCAAAAAAACTTGTCAATAAACTAAATTATTCCTCAGATTAATCCCATTATTAAGATAGCACCCCATATATGATTTCTAAAAATTTCAAATGAATTATTTCCTCATGAGAAGTAGTATGAATTAATGTGCAATTAATAGTATCACCGACATACAATTGCTGAATTTATGTTAGCAATATGAAATAGCATAGTAATTTGTCAGCATGTTCTCAAGAAATAAAAGTAAAATTTTTAATTTTCTACAAGAAAAAATATATTTTTTAAAAAGCAACTTTCAATTACAAAAAATTATGTAAATATAATTGTAAAATTGATAAGTTGGATGGATTCAAGCAGAATAGCGTAAAGGAAGAAAAGTATGAAGGAAGACGTTTTAATTACTATCAAAATAATTTTAACTCGTAATAAGTAAAATTTTAAATTACATAATATGAAACGAGAAAACAGTTAAAAAAATTTCATGCTAATAATTAAAAATTTTTTTTTATTATCAAAATTGCTTTGTGCAGCACATATCCATTAGATCATTAACAAGTAGTTAATTCTTCAGTTTCTACGTTTAAACTGTATATTTATTTTTCACACAATCATTGATCAGACTATATTTACATAATTAATTACGTAATTATATATTGAGATGTCATTTTCTTACAATAGGTTTGGTTTGTTGCTCTACAGTCATTTTGTGCCCACTTTAGGATAGTTAGACAGGGACTAACAGTTCATTCCGAACCACTAACAAACATCCATGCCACCAACATAATTTGAACTTGAAGCCTGTGGTACCAATCGCTAGCCAATTGACCATCAGGCCGTTTTTTTTACAATGGGTGAAAGGAGAAGGAACTTAACTTTTGAATATTAATTTAATTGCCTATTTCTTTATTGATTTTTTATTTACTGTTTTTTAGGTATAGAATTACAGGAAAAGTTTTAAAAAAATTATGAGCTATCAAATGCTTCAGCATATAAATTTTAGAGAACTGCAATGTGCAAATAAAGCATTACATCAATTAACAACATTACATAGTATATGCTTAAAACTAAATTCGTGTGGTGAACTAATTTAAGAGAGTCTGATGACCCATTTCTTACATTTATCATAAATTAAATCCAACAAATTGTGTGTGCTGAATAGTAATTAAAAGCAATATCCCCTACATGCTTAACACTCAGTTTGCTAAGTAGCCGAATAATTGATTTTTAACTTGCATTTAAAATTTTAAAGTTATTGTTAAATTAATGAAGTCTTAAAAAAAATATATATAAAAATGAAACTTACTTCATCTTCATGAGTGATAGACTCGAAATATGGAGGAAATATGCCGTCTGCAGATGGGACAAGCATCCTGACGTTTCAGGAGTAGGCGGCCACATGTGGTGCATGTGCACATATGATGACAAGGATGCAGCACACAGTTTCTTTCTTCATCCATGCATACAACACAATCCTTCTCCCTTCCAGAGGGCTCCTCTGCAAATATAAAAATTATTAATAAACAAAGCCATTAAGATTTAACTATAGAATAATACGAATGCTAATGAAATAATTTATTACTAGTAATGTTTTCTTAAAAAACATTCATCAAATTGGAATAGTTCTAATTTCTTGATGTTTCCCAGTTGTAAAATTTTCAGTTTCAAATAAGAAAAAAAATCCACCTTCTCCAACACACCTTACATGATGATATTTTTGTATGATGATAATATATTAAATAAAACAAAAAGGATAAAAAATATAATGAGTCACAGACAAATTCATTATATTAACTGTAACTTTATAAAATAAAAGAAATATAATGAAACTTAACTAGATACTTAGATAATACATAAAATTCTCAATAAACAAATTAAAATATTTTTTAAATATTCAAATTAGATGCAATAATCTTTTTTGTATTCTCTTTATTAAAAAAGAATATTTTGAATAATATTTTATAAATTCTTCATTTAAACATTATTAAAATGATAGCTTATGGATAAATTCATAAAAATATTCAAATTATGTGCGATGGTAACTCCAATAAATTATAATCCATTCATATACATATTGAACTAGTTAGTATACATAATTTCACATTAAAGGTAATGAATTCTTTCACAGAAAAAATTGATGCAGAAATCAAAGAAAAGATAATTTTCTAAACTAAAATGATTAAAGATTTTAGTTAGTAGAATTTATAGAATGAACATCACAAAGCTCATAGTAAATATGCATGTTTCCTTTAAAAAGTTAAAATTTATTTTTAAATGATAATTTTGAAATTGAAGATTGTTGCAATACATGTGCAATATACAAATTCTTTTTTTCAGTCAGTAAATCAAAAATATATATATAAAAATTATAAATATTCTTTACCAAGATCAAATTCTGCCCCTTTTGACAGTATCTGCTTATCGGCAAGATTAGGAATGGTCTGAGGTATTTTTTGCACATTTCCTTTACTCTCACGTATATTTTTGATAAATTCTGTCAATAAAAGAAGACTAAATACAAACTATTAAATTTCCTAAAAAAATAAAATATGTTGTTTAATGTAAAAAAATAGATCTTGAGTAAATATATAATTTTAATGTGCTATAATATGAATCAAAAGTATTTTACAATCATATATCAAATATAAAAAATTTAATGTGTGCTAAAACTATATCGGTAAAATTTAATCTGTTTTGTGAAGGAAAAAAAATAATATTTTTTTTTAAAAAGTAACTAAAACTCTTATGATATTTTGCAGATCCTCAGAATATAAAATTTATATTATAAAGAAAACAAGAAGTTATATTCAATGGAAATTCAAACAGACAGTAAGTGAAAAAATTGACAGTAATTAAAAACAAAGCTGTCTATTTGAATAAATAGACAGCTTTGTTTTCATATATCACCAATGTTTTCTCCATGATTAAGAGATAATTTTAGATAATAAGAATTAAAAAATTCCAAAAACAATGCAATATTAAATTATTATAATTACTCACTAATAATTATATAAATTTAAATTCATAAATTTTTAACCATAATAGAAGATTTCTAAACTGAGTAAGAAAATTTAAAATACCAGCTTTTTTGGCTTCTCGTTGCTTAGAAGTCAATACAAGAGGTTCCGTTCCAGATCTGAAGAATGCAACTTTTCCCATCCTTCCTAAAAATTTACGAACTGAAAATAATAAGTTTTCAAATTAGATATATTTGTAGGTTTAGATAAAATCTGTAACACAAAAAAAATTTATAATGAATATTTTTGCATAATTGTTTAATACTGCTTTTACAGATGAAGTTTTATTACAATTATTAACTATCCAAAACAGCATTTTTGCATCAAGTTTTTTTTTTTAATAAATTCAAACAAGCTTAGTAAATCATTCCTGAAACATAATATACTTACATCACATATAAAAAATATAAAAATGTCATGTAAAACAAATTTTACTAAAAATGTATGATATCATTTTAAAGTGTTAATAGACGTAAATGAAAATTCTAATTTTTTTAACGATATTGTTACTCAAAAATAATTCTAAAACTAATGATAAAAAAGAAATTAGTAACATATAAATAAAATAAAACAATTCCACTTAATTAAAAAATATATTTAAAAATATACAAAAAAATTAAATGTTTTAGGAGAAAAAATAAATTTATAAGAGAAATTTTATAAAAATATTTAAGCATTTAATGAAACAAATATTTATCCAACATAGCCAATATATTTAAAATCTATGAAAATGAGTTTTTTAACAAACTGACATTATAATGGATTTTTTTCAAAATTAATTTCATCACTATTTATGAAATAAAATTAAGTGCAATATTTTTTAAAAAATTGATTTACAATTTTTGTGTAAAAAGCAGGAGTTGCATTCAGTAATTTTAATCAGATTATTCACTACAATTCCTTCATAAAGTAATTTTATTTTTAATGTTCATGTTTTTATGCTTAACAGTTCACAGAAAAATTATCAAATTTAATCTATATTGTAATCGATTTTAAATCTTTCAACTAAAGTGGTTAAGAAAAAAATGGTTGTTTTTCAAAAGAAAAACCTGTCAACAATTATAATGAAAATTCCATAAAATTTTTCAAATTTTAGATTTCTTTGATAATAGAAAACTTTTTATAAACTTAGAATTTAACACAATTGTTATTTCCAAGAGACTTGTTAAAAGAGTTATATTTTAAGGATTAGAACAAATCTTTACCTTTCTCCAATGTTGCTAATGCTGTTTGACTACCAGGTACAATTTCTACTTCTGGAATGCAATATACAGGATACAAGTATCGAACACCAAGACAACGCTGTAAATAGTACAAAATATAGTTAACACAAAATTAAAATTGCAATATAAAGAACTTATTATCTTAGATATTAAATGCTTCATATTTAATAATAAATATCTTATAATATAAGTATAAAATTACTATGTTTAATATAAAATTAGAACCAATAAATAAATCACAATTGCTTAAGATCTATTTGTAGCAAGATCTGTTTGTTAAAAAATATAATTAGTATAAAATTATGACTATTAAAAAAAGTTATCACAAAATAATAATTGCTGAAAACATTAAGTACACAGATAATTTGAAATTAATAATTATGTAAAGTGATATTATCAATTGATCCCAAAATATTCATAAAATTAAATATTTAATAGTGCTAAATAAAAAAAAAATTAAAAAGTGTTTGTAAATTTTAAATCTTATTTGAAAAAAATTAAACAAATATTGATAAACACAAAATAATTTATTAAAAATTCTTGGAAAACTCATCTTTGAGTTTTAGCTTAAAAAAAGTTTTATGATAAATTAAAATTTTGTGTGCACAAGTTCCATTTTTATAGATAAGGAATTAATTAAATCAATCAAACATAAGTATTACATTAATAAATATATTAAAAAGCAGAGAGTTCTCTTATTTTGATTTAGCTTCATAAAAAGGAAGGGGGGAGTATTATTTTATTAATATATTAACATAATCTATAAAGTTATTACTTTATGCCTACACAGTTATTTTACATGTATTTACATTTATTTATTACTTTATGCATACACATATATAAGAACATAGATAACGCCTTTATAATTATTAAACTCACAATGAGAAAAAATTAAATTAAAAATGAATTAATAATTACAGATGCAATGAGTACAATTTCAATGAGAAAATAATAGTATTTTTCATTATTAAACCAATAGAATACACATAAATAAAAAAATATATATACATAAAAAACTAAACATATGAAACCCTTTTCTATCAACATACTGCTTTGTTTGAAGCTCGTTCTGCAATGGAATCAATACTTAAGGTCATTGAATTAGTAGCAATAACAGCATCAATTTTACAACATTGAGAAATCCCTGAAAAAAATAAAGAAATTATTATAAAACAGATATTTACTAGTTACAGTTAAAAAGAACAGAACTTTTGATATAATTTTCAACAAATATTAAGACTAAAATTAAATAATTTTTATATTACAACTCACATTCAAATAAATCTTGTTTTAAAGCCAGATCTTCCGGGACAGCTTCAAATATGAAATCAGATGTTCTAACTGCTTCTTCTAATCGACTGACGTAAAATATATCTCCCTATAATTGAGGCAACATATTAGAAACAAAATATAATGCTAAATATTTCATATTTGAATTTATTTTTATGTATCAATATTTTAAGAATTCCAAATTATTAATTGAAAAAGATCATTAATTTTCAAAGACTTCATCTGATATTATATAATTCAATTCTATGAATTTTATTTTTCATTTACCTTCTACCAATCATAACAAATACAACATAGCAGTAATAACATTAAATTTTTTAAGGGAAGTTTCTAGGATACCAAGTGAAATGTTTAGCTAAGTGAGATTAATGTGTACTTAATTAAAAGTAATTTTTGCTAATAAGAGACAAAAAAAAAATTGTTTTTTAAAGAATTTACAAATATAATAATAGATTTTTTTAAGTTTGTAGTAAATAAATATTTACATTTTAAATTTCTGTAAATTTTTTTTCATGTGAAAGATACATAATTCTTCATTGAAAAAATAATTTAGATGCGTCATCAGAATAAAGTAATATTATTTATGTCCATCCATTAACTCTAAAGTAGGCTTAAAAAGTGAATTTACATTTTAAAAGATTACTTGGAATAATGATTCCCATTTGTGCCAAAAAAACTAGAAGATAATAAAGTGACTGATTATCAAAGTCTGTTAAAATGCATAATAATATATTTTAAATCGTACTGATTTGAAAAAAAAAATTACCATCTTAAATTACTACTTAATGGAAATTAGTTCACATTTCTTTTATATAACATAAAATTAAAGCAACAATTTAATTATGACAATAAAATATCTATCTTTTAAAATTAAAAATTAAATAATGTGAAATCTAAAACTTCTTATAACAATTAAGTATATCAATATACAATCCAATCAAATCTAAGAGAAGCTCTACCACTTTTTTTTCTTCATCTTAAACATAAAACCTCAAGATTACAATTGTGTAATAAGAATGTTTTCATTGAGGGAGACAGGTTTAATTTTTTTGGAAAAAAGGGGAAAAAAGACAACGTTATTATACTGATAACAATAAAATAGATATTAAAAAGCATATCAACATAAAAATTTCAAATGGCTTTAAATATATAGATAATTTTAAATTCTAAGTACATCTAGGAAATTTTGTTCTCAGTTTAGTTCTTACCAACCAGTCAACCAATAAATCCTCTCGAACAATGATCAAGAATCTGTGGCTCCAAAGTCACATGCGACAAAAGAGCTGCTCTTAAATGTTTAATAAAAATCTGTTGTGGCTACAGAACTGTTAGTTTTTTGAGTAACCACTTCAGACTACAAAAATGATTGTTTTGTAACAATGAATAATGAGTTTATATTTAAACAGAAACTAAGGAATTTTGGAAGACATTACCAAAATAAAAATTTGCATTATGTGAAAATGTTAAAAATTTTAAATTGAGCTTATATCAAGGAAAAATGGATTACAAAATATTTACTAAAATATCAAAAATGAAATAAAATTAAATTAATCACAATTTTATTTTCAAACAAATTTCAGGATTTTAGAAAACATCACGAGACGATGAAATTTATATTAAGTCTGCTGAAATGTAAATCAAAATTAATAGATGTCAAAACGTTTCTTGGATTTACTAATTCAGATCTGCAAATGGAGTTTCAAATAAATATATTTAGGTGCAAAATCTTCAAGCAAAGGTAACACAGCTTGAAATATATAAAACAATGAACAAGGAAACACCCAAGATATTATATTTATACGCTGAATTTTTCAAATGCCTGAACAATCTTCCTCCATGAAGAACTATATTAATAACAAACCTAGTAGAAGGCTAAGAGATACAAATTTGAAAGTAGAACTGTTGTTAAGATGCACAATAGTATATAAAATGCACATTAGTACACTCTAAACATGATTAAATATGCAAGAAAATCCAAATCCTATAATTACATTGAATGTGAATTGAATATTGAAATAAATAATTGTGATATTTTTTGTATTAATTTGTTGTATGTACATTTACACGATTGAAATAAAAATTAAGAAAATATATAGTTATATTTACTGTATAAAACATTATATTTATAATAGATAAAATAATGATTAACTAAACATGAGAATTTTTTGAATAGAATACATATTTTCTTCCAACTGTATAATATATGTTTATAAAAAATGGAGTAATTAAAAAACAAATTAATCAAAATTGAACTGCCTAAATTTTATTCCTTGCACTTTTTTTTACCGAAATGACTCTTTATTTCTGAAAGGTTTCTGTTTTATGCTCCAAGACTTGATTAGGTTCTGCTATATATATCAGTATAGCATCTGAAGCTTCCTAGAAGAAATTTATGGTGATTTATAATTAAAATGAATATAAATAATAAAATTAAATCATACAACAAATCCTGATGGTGGTAAAAGTCCATCTTCACATAAAAGAGCTTTCTCATCTTGAACCCGTAGCCTAACATAATCCAAACGTTCTGGACTTCGATCATACACTCGCACTTCATGTCCATGGAATGCTAATTCTCCTAAAAAAAAAGATTTCATGATATATCCTATACATCCATTACTGTCCTATAAATTTCTAAATTTTTTTTGTAATTATTTTAATATTCTATATTTTTCCTAAAATTTATTAATTAAAAATATTCAAAAAATAAGAAGCACAATTTAAAAATAAGTAATTGAAAAAAATTATCTAGAACTTAAATATTTAAACTTGTATACTTTATGAAAAATAATTTTTTAAAAATTTAATCATTTATTTAAAAAAAAAACAGTTCTGCATAATACAACAAATATCTGTTTTAAAATGAACATTAACATTTCCTCATTTTGAAAGCAAATATACAGTATTAGATTTAACTCTTATATAAGTTAAACAATACATTATTTAAAAGTAAAAAATAACACTAATAATTTTGTATTATTTTTTTTATATTTTGAATTGAAATTTAAAAGATTCTGATCTTCTTGCAACATTTCATGTTCTTTTATTTTTTTTTTTATTGCTTTAAAAATACTAATATAAATTAAATCCTTTTTTTGTTTGTTTTGTTTTTATAAAACAAAAATTTGAAGCATTTTTTTATTAATGCATTTAATAGTTTTTGAAAAAACAAACAAATAGCTATTCTGCCTTAAAAAAATGACATAAAAAGTGTAAATAAAAAAATATATATATAATTCAAAAAGATGCATGAGGAAAAGTGGTAAATTAAATTATATACATATATATTTTGTATAACATTTTTGCTGACGATTACATTGATTTCAGTCACTATTCTTTATCACATAAATGAAAAAGCAGTCGGTAGATAAAATGCTGGTAATTGAACCATTTAAGATAAAATTAAGCAGTTGAAAAAAAATTTTAGATTGATAAGATTAAAAAGAGAGATATACATTTGTTTGGTTTTTTTCAACCCTTTATCTTTCTTTTAAGCCTTAAAAAAAGTTGTTTCTAATAAATGCATATGTTTTCTCTTATTATGTATATAAATAAAACATTTTCCATTCCATTCTTATACAAATATCATATTATGAAGCTACATTAATTATTGTAGAAAATAAACAAAATATTCCTAAAATTATTTAGTAACAATTTTTAACTAAAATTTTAAATACAATACAACATAAATATAAATTGAAGAAATACATTTAATAATATTTAAAGAGTCAGTAAAATTATTAAAAATAATTTTTATATCATTTAACTTAGATGTATAATTAAATATGACATTTGGTTAATATTTGTTTGGCTAATAATTACTAGAGACATATAAATTACACACTATATAAACATTTTAAATGAATTGAACAATTTTAATTAAAAACAATGAATTGTGTCAATACATTTCAATTGCATTTCCTTTATTATTCATATGAATTAAAAAAAAATACAGCTTAGAAATTCATTACATGAATAATAGATATATAGGACTTTACCATATTATGTAACCTATATTTGCTACAATATGGTAAGTGAATACGAACAAAAATATTTAAATTAATTAACATGTTTAAATGTTACTTAACTAAAAATCTTGCAAATCAATTCAAAATATGTATAATCATAAAATAAACCTTTGAAAATATTTTTAAAAGAAATAATTCAAGCTATGAATAATAAACCATAAAAGCATTTATCAATAATATTATGCAAAATATTTTTTTCAGGATTTCCTGAGCAGATAAAAATGTAATATAAAATATTCTAAAAATTGCTTAATTACATTTTTTGATGACGTCTTTGTTGCATAAGAGATATTAATTATTGGCAGGCAAATATCATTTCAAAACTTATAATTAAAGGGCACTTACCTATAATTTTGACTCCTAAGGAACCACCACCAATTACTGTCACTTTTACCATTTTAAAATTAATTTTAAGAAACAAGTATTTTTGGAAAAAAAAAAATTAAGACAAATTTGTTTACAATAAACTCAAAACTAGATACAAGGAAATTTTCAATTAAACGCAAAAAAACAAAAAAATTAAATAAACAATTCACAAGAATTTTCAAATCATCAATGTCCGAAAAACTTTAATAAGTTTTAATTAAAAAATGTATTTCATAAATATTTCTTGCTTATGAACACACCTTGTTGATCAACAACGGAGTCATGCATAAAAACACATTACGTTACCATAGCAGAAGCAATAAAAACCAATGAAATCTATTCAAATAATGCGCATGCGCGGACAGAAAAGTTCTAACGAACCAAAACTTTACTAGAGTGGCAAGATTAATTACTTGTTAAAAAATTATTGTTTTAAGTTTGCATTTCATGAGATAAATTGTTACGTTTTAAATTTAAAATTCATTGTAAAGTAACAAATTTTTCAAAGAGATACCATTAGAAATTAATTCGGAAATGCAGTCCCACCACAGCAGGATAATTTATTGCACAAATATATTCTCACGTGAGAAGTTTAAAAATGACATTTGTTAATCAAAGATTTGATTCCAGAAAATGACGAAATTAACGCAGCCTCTATGAAATACTTCATTACGATTACAAAGATGAAAGAGAAAGGTTTTAATACGTAATGTTGTTATCTGATATGTAATGGCATGACTGTGATTTTTCTGGTATTTATAATAAACGTTTGTGGTTGATCGTTACTTGAATTACTGCAATATTTGAATACTGCATTACTTGAATTCTTGCAATAAATCAATTGCTTTTAGAAAATAAAAAATAAATTGCGTTGTTCATCCTTTTTAAATCGTTCCATTTATTCCAAAGAATAAGGCTGCAGTATCAGTAATACCTTTAAGATGATTTACATGATCAATTTTTTAAACAAATCGTCATATTTTTTTCAGTTTCAGAAAAGGTTTTTGAAAATATGAATGATTACTCCAGATTTAGTTGGCTATTGTGCTCATGTTGTAACTAAGCGAAATAAGTAAAACAACTATAAAAAAAAAATTAAAATTTTTGTAGCTAAAATTAGGTTTTTTTTAAATTTATTCTTAGCAATGACAGAGAAATTTACTGCATCCATTGAGTTTAGAAAATAGTTCAGCTTCGTGCAATTATGTACTTGATTAAAGGTCCATTTAAAAAAAATTGTAATGTTTTAATTTAAATAAACTAGCATCTGTTTTTACTATTGATATCCTTCTTCTGATCTCAAGGTTATACAAAGTATCATGGCTCCGTTGGAACCTTAAATTTATATCTTGCAAAAGAATTTTCCATTGGGAACTTTGTGGCAATGAAACATGACGAGTAGAATTTTTAAAAAAAGTAGATGGCGCTTGTAGATCGTAAACGACAAAGTAAGAAAGCAAGGAGAATAAAGAACATCAAGGAATCGTCGCTTCTCCCAATAGGGAATAAGTAGACGATCAGAACTAGTCCATGGGGGTAGCTGGGTGATGTTTCTTAAAATGTCCGAGGGAAATTTGGGGTTTGTCTGCCGGATCACTGCATCTTTGTAATTTATAATGTTTATTTTCAATGGTTCCAGGAAAGTTGAAAATGCTGACAAATTTTTTGAGTATATAGTGCGAGAAACTCTGACGAAAGTCCATGTCAAGGAAGGAACAGAGAAGCTTGGCTTGCATTATACTTGAGAAAACTGTTTTGTGGCTATTCTTTAAGTAAAGGATTTCCTTGCTGGAATGGACTAATTTTGATGATTCTCAAGAGAATTGAAAGCAATCTCTAAAGGCTGCAGCATCATCTTGGTGCAGGTTGAATTTTCCACAGTTGATGCAGGTTTAATTTTCAATTCTGTCTTTATGAGATCTATTTTTTAAGTGAAGTGGCTCCACAAACATTTAAGGTACCTAGTCTTGAAGCTGCAGCTATTAATTACGAGTTGCATTTAAAGTGCTAAATGGTGCCAGGATTCTTGCTGAATTGTTATATCCGAATGTTTAGATAGAGGTGTTTAATTGGTAAAGTTACATGGTATAATGATCTGTCAAAAAGGAATGAGCTCTCGTTTATTTTTATCTGGAGGAAGCCAGAGTCCTTTAAAACAATCTCTAATTCATTCTCTTTAGTATCAATATGGAGGTATTTAATTATCCCTTTCAGAAGATGGGCATTCTTTGGGATGATTACAAAATATTCTTCTTCGTGGTTCTTGAAAAATATGGTCGCGTCTCATCGTCTAATGAAAAACATTTCATGAAGTTCCGGAAAGCTTCATGCTGACTTGACTTTTGAATTCTGCTTTGATAATTGCCAGGAAGGCTTAAAAATTCCCAAGTAGTTTTACCATGATGAGGGAAAAGGAGTTGACTTTAACAATCCTAGATTCATCCTCATTTGGTTTGCCAGTATTCATATCAAGTATCCTGGAATTTGTTAAAAATTGGGAGAGGCATTTTTAAAGGCAAGATGCTTTGTTTTTTACCAATAAGCCGTTTGATAGGCTTGTTAAATTGATTAATCCCAGGAACATCTTTATTGTGTTTCTTAGCTCTGACGGCATTTGTAATTGTATATTGTAGGCAGCAAGCAACAGAGCAGGGGTCATGAGTAGAGATCCTGACTTTTAAGGAATTAATTTTGTCAATAATTTCCAGTAGCTCATTATGCACAGGAATTTCAGAATAACTAAGGTCGTATATATCCATCTTAAAAATTATCTCTAGTTTTGCCATCGCACAGTTCCGATTGAGATTGAAGTTTCAACATTTTGTTGCAGGTATTATTTAATACAGAAAATTTCCTCTGAAAGAGCAGGTACGCTCTACCTCATCATCGCTATACTTATGGACCATCAGCTTCAAAGGTTTACAATAATTATGAAGTTCCTTTACTTAATTTAATATTTTAAAAAATTGTTTTTCTTCAAAAAATCGTTAATCTTAACTCTTAATCGAATCCATTTAATCTCTCCCAACATTCTTAAAAAAATAAACCCTATCTTAAAAATCGAAAATATCCTAGACGAAAAATGATTTTGATATTTTTCTTGAAAGTAATATTCTTATGCCTGATTGGAAAAATAGACAGTCTGACTTTTTTGCAATGTTCTTCATTATCTGTCAACATTGTCTTCAAAAATCACTGGAAATTTAAAAAAAATCTCAAATACAAAAATTACGAATTGAAAAGAGAAAAAAGAACATCTAAAAAATAACCAAAGATTAAAAACATCTAAAAAATAACAATCCAACAGAAATATAACTGTTATTCTTAAAAAAAAAATTTTATGCATTTTTAACAAATAGCCCTTTTATAAAAAAATTTTATACAATTTTTGAAGTTTGTATGTTTGACTGCTAATCACTTCTGAAAGCAGTGATTTTAATGTAAGGAGTGCCAAGATTGGATTGGAATCAAGAAGTGATTGTTGATTCCTTCACCTCAGTAAAAGCAGGGTACGTTACAATTAGGAAAGAAGTCTAGTTAAGCTTTATATTAAATGAAACTATATAAAAATTTCTAGGTTTATAATTTCTATATAGATTTATCATTAAAAGAAACATTATATGTACGTTTCGGATTCGAAAAAATAAAAGGCTTTTGGTGAAAAAAATAGAAATAATGTTCATATTAATATTGTAATAAATGCAATTACATAATCTCATTTTAAAATCATTTGTCAATATTAAACTATATAAAGTTATTATAAAGCCAGTGATTAAATTATTCAAGTTATCATTTTCTTTAAAGTTTTCCAAGGTAACAACTTCATATATATTGTAGACGCATTCTCTTGTATAAAATAATCATAATACCATAATTTATTTTGAACCACAAACAATTAGTTTTGTTAAGAAAAGGAAAATCCCTTGCTTGCAAAATAAGCCATTTTAATTTGATAATTAAAATAGTATTTCTTTACTCTTAATACATTTTTAATAAAAAATTCCAGTCATAAGATGACTGTGAAATTTCCATTATGTTTTTTAAATGTTATTAATTCAATTATTTATTTTAATTCAATCAAAGTTGAGGTTATGTCTTATGCCCTGATCCCCTTTCCCACTTCACATCTTTTCTTGGAGAGCACTATAATTCTTCAAAAGTGATAAAAATGATTAAAAATACAGTTCTATAAGATCAATCAAAATAAATCATTAAGATCAATCATGAAATGCAAAGTTTATATGGGCTCCAGATCGCACCACCCACCATGGAACTTTACAAGAGTTAGAAGATTCTCTTTCAAGGATAGTTTAGCAGGATCTATATATCAAAATCTTTTCTCGATGACTTACTCCTTTATCAAAACGACCCATCTCTTAAATCCAAAGCAACTTCAGTTTGGCTAGTATTAGATCGGGTAGGAGTAGATCTGGTAATTATTAACAGAGTGATACACTTCAAAACTGGATGTACTGCCCGTCTACTAAAATCCGGAGTCAAAATGATGTGTCAAAATGAAGATTAAAACGCGTAACCAAGTCTCAGCTCAGTCGCCAGGATCTCTTTTTCTTGAGTCGCAATTGGCCACACATGACAAATACTTGAGTAAAATGCTGATATTATTAGTAAAAGTTATATTAAATTAGAACCAATCAAATGACAATAAATAAATAAATAAATATTTACACAAATAAGTCAAATTCAATAAAAAGGCAAGATAGGAAATCCACATGAAGATAAAGAATCATAACAAGCTGTTACAAGTCTGTAGTCTTGACAATGAGAAGTAAAATGAAAACAAAAGAATGTAGACATGCCTATGCATATCTTTGGAGATTACAATAGCACTCCGATTATTAAAAAAACACCACTAGAATTGTAATACAATTTTGCTTAGTGCCACAGCGATATCGAATGTATGTCCAATAAAGTAATATCTCGGTATACATGCCCCTTTCCGATTTATGAAAAAGATAGATTTGGTATGTTCAGTGTATGTGTGTGAACAGAAATATATTTGGATATCTACATTGATCATATACTATCCCAAGAATCTCCGTTTCTGTTCAATTATAGGGAAATGGCATTCTTGTTCCAATTGCTCTTTCTTACGCAGAAGTACTCCTTCATTGGCGCAACAGCCCCATGGTGGGCCAAGGACGTCTGCCTTCTGGTAGATTTCGAGAGAGGAGATGTTTTCTTTTTAAGGGGTAGGGTTGTTAGCCCTGCGTCCAACGCTTTACAATCATATTAGATCGGGACCTACGGTTTAATGTGGATTCCGAACCTCTAAAAACATCCGTAGCACCGGCGGAAGTTGAACCCGAAACCTATGGCGTCGAACGCCAGAACGCGAGTCATTCGGCCATCAGGCGCTACTCTTTTGTTCTACAGCGGTACCTTTGGTACCACAGGAGTCAGGTTCGAATTCTGGGGTGGCATGTATGCTTGTGAGTGGTTCGGAATCCACGCTAAACTGTAGGTCCCGGTCTAATTAGCCTAACGTGTGCACAAAATGACCGAAAAGGGGCAAATCAAACCAAGACAGGGGTCGAACCTGAAGTCTGTGGTATCAATGGCCAGAGCAATACCCAATTGGCCACCAGAGCACTTCGCCAGTCAAGAGCTACAAATGGATATGCTACAATTTGGAGACCACAATATCAAGACCACAATACAAAGTGTAGGAAGAAGAATTATTGATCACTGCATTCCACTCACGATCTCGAGTTGCCTTGTTGAAAAATGACCGCAGGCAAACCTTGAAAATAATGTAAGACACAGGGTTTTAAATCTCAGAGATACAACATTGGTTGTTAAGTGTACATACAAAACGTATTAAAAGAGTGCAGGAATAAAATTCAATTCCACGCAAGCCATATGTCAGGTGAAGAATGACTAGCGATGCTTAGTGTATAATGAGATCCGTAATGACTGGTGCTTAATGCGATACATTATAGTGATGCATAATACAAAAGTTATACAACATCTTGCCATAGTATTTCTAGTCTCCTATACGATTATCATGATGTTGCAGAAAAAATAGCGTTTCACTTGAAAAGGTAATGTTTTAACATTCGTTTGTCACTGTCCAGTGTTTATGGTACCATTGTAAATGCTAAAGCTTGTGATCTAAAGTCAGAAGTAATTGTAGAAACAGATGACTAGCTGAAAGTCCCCTGCACAGCAAACGACCTTAAATTTTTATGCACATCAGATCATATCCCTTGTGTTTTCCTGATGCTACAGTGGGATCCATAAATGATATAAATATGCATACTATTTCTGCCCTCACGTATATATGTATGCATACTATTACGACATGCATACAATTACTATACTATATATAATATACGCATATATGCTATATGTGAATGCATCGATGCGTATATACTGCATATGATATATATGTGTATATGCATACTATACTATTATGGCATATAGGCTTATATGCATAATGTACTATTATGACATAAATGCATATACTATATATGCACATTATATCAATGGCATATATATGCATACTATATCAATGGTATATATATGCATACTATATCAATGACATACATATGCATACTAAATATGCATACTGTATCAATGATATACATATGCATACTGTATCAATGATATACATATGCATACTATATCAATGACATACATATGCATACTAAATATGCATACTGTTTCAATGATATACATATGCATACTGTATCAATGATATACATATGCATACTGTTTCTGCCCTCACGTTTAGTGGGGCGACGAGAGTGATGTATTCGCATCCCTCGCTCGTACGTTCCTCTTGCATCCATTGGTTGCATATAAATATCACTGTGGGGCCTGAATGGCCGAGTGGCAAGCGCTCTGGCTCTCGGTACCACAGTGTTCGAGTCCCAGCGGTGCCATGGATGTTTGTAGTGGCTCGGAATCCACTTTAAGCCGTAGGTCCCGGTCCTAACAGGATCGTAGAGCGTTGCGGGGGCTTTGTTACTCCGCGCCCGTGGCTTATCTTCAAGTTACACGCCCCCCCCTGGGTAATGCGAAGTGAGTAACGTCTGTGCAGCGCTTGCCTTAAGGCATCCAAGACCAAACTGTCTAAGTATTTGCCAGCTGCATTAGAACAAAAAAAATATATCACTGTGTCTTGATTACATCCCACAGGAGCAATCCTTTTTTTGGAAAGATAATTTTCAAGACCCTTAAGCTACTATTCTTCCTCCGTCAAACTAAAAAATATGCTTCACTGACAGCCGTAACCTTCTGCAAAGCGTACTAAAACTTCAAAAACGAAAACTTCTTCTATTCTTCTTTTATATTGTTTTTTAGAGTATAAGGATGCTTGTTTGATATTTGAAAAATTAAAGCGGAAGGATGAGATGCATAATTCAGTTCCGTTAGGATATCTTGTTTCGCTTTGAAATGAATATTTGAGGCGGAATTGAACTCTGTTAATGTCGGGTGTATGATAACTTGCGCCATGAATACATCAAACCAAAAATTCTTACTTGATCTACATGATAAATAATTATTAATCGAACAAATAATAAGGTAAGTACACTGCGCAAAAAAAATAGAAGGACAGTGTTTTTTTGCCAATTAATAGAGAGTTTTTGCATACCGTACGTTAGTTACCGTAGGACGTCCGTTAGCTTTTTCTCCCTAGCGCGCATGTTCATAAGAAACATAATTTTCTATGAGCATGCGCGCTAGGGAGAAAAAGCTAACGGACGTCCTACGGTAACTAACATACGGTATGCAAAAACTCTCTAATATCTCTTATTTTCTCCTAACTACCAGATATTTATGCAGATTTAGTTTAATGACCCTTTTTTTCATTTTAGGCAAAAATTAAACATCTACCACTAATATTAATAATAAAATTAGTATATATAATTTCCGATGCGTAAAAAAAAGTAGAAGGACACTTGCTAATATATTTAATTTAGTGAGTTGTTCTTTAGTTAAATAGTGATTTTGTACTTTGTTTTATCCTTTTCTGTCAAAAAAATCTAATTTGTTTAAAAGTTACGCTGTTTCTCCGTTCTCAGAAATGCTTAAAAGAATATCTTTGAACGATTTTCAAAAAGGCCAAATTTCCGCATATCAAAATGATGGTAAAGGTGTCAGAGAGATTGCTCGATTGTTGCAGGTGAGCCCCAATACAGTTTCAAACTTTATCAGAAATCCTTATAAAAATGGAAAGAAAAAGAAGACTGGTAGACCGAAAAAGTTAACACCACGTGATGAAAGAATACTTGTTCGTGTGCTTAAGAAGAACAAAGGAAGTGTTTCAAAGGCAAGAAATCAAGCAGGACTTAATCATGTGACGAAACAAACAGTTTACAACTATATTAAAAGATCTAAAAAATTCATTTCCAAAAAACGGAAACATCATCCTAAGTGGACACAAGCTCACATTGATAACCGTTTAGCGTGGGCTAAGGAGCACATGTCCTGGATTACAGAATGGACTTCTGTGATATTTTCCGATGAAAAGAAATTTAACTTAGACGGTCCAGACGGATATCAGCACTACTGGCATTGTCTGGGGAATGAAGACGAATACTATTCAACACGACAAATGGGAGGAGAGAGTTTAATGGTTTGGTTGGCTGTTGGATACGGAGGAAGGACAAGTCTGGTTTTCTTAAATGGTAGGCAAAAACATACAGACTACATTCAAGTGCTGAATTCCGAGCTTCTTCCTTATGGAAGAAGCTTTATGTATAATATCTGTTGGCCTCGTGTACATTTATATATATCACGAACAGCCAACCGACGGATGATGATGAGGGGAAAGGGGAGGACAGTGCCTTTATATAACTTCCCCGCATTTACGTTTCGTATAGGAAAAAAAAACACAAAAAATTTCCAAAGTAATCTGATTATCGATGCGAGACTCTTTCACACATTTTGTCACAATCACCATCGAATCTCCTCGTTTCTGAAAGCAGTGACGACAGCAATGCCACAAGCGGATTCAAGCCTCGGCCCTCCTCTACGATGGTTGCACACGTTACCGTTGGATCCCGAGTCAGGTATTTACAAAGATTTGGGGAGCCCGTTTAACAGAATTTACTTTGTATGAGGCAGGCAGCAGGGGGAATGTGAAGTTCCTTTTTAAAAATGTCTAAATGCCTAAATGCTTATACTTAATAAAAATAAAAAAAATTAACGCTTGGGATAACCATGAGGAAAATAGAATTTGTGTGTGTCTATTCGTCAGTCTTGCAGTGCAGAAAGCACATCCCATGATTAGTTTATTCATGTATGGAGGGAAAGGGGGCAGTTTCTGTTGTGATGGAGCACCCGTAGGTAGAAGTCTGACTTGGCTCATCTGCTTTTCTTGGGAGGACTTCTCTGTGCGACTTGCACAGGTCGAAACAATTACAGATTGAATATGATATACTATGAGTTGTTCCATATGGGATTGGCGATAGACAGCGAGTTGAGAAATATCTATTCCAGTGAGAATTGTGAGAAGTTGATCTTCCCTCCTCTTGACGGAATTTCTTAAAGGGAGGTTTTTGGAGAAAAAAGGGGAGAGTGCTGCGACGAGTCGACCAGAAGTGTTGTTCTTTTTTCTCTGAAGTGATTGAATAGGCCGGAGTTTCCGTTGTTTATGACGCCGTGTAGATTCGAGAACTCTAAAAAATCTCCGAATTTGGAATGAACTGTACTTTTGATTTAATAGCGCACTTGTGATCAAATTTTTTTAATTTTTCATTTCTTTGTATAATAACCGAGAGTTAACTTTTGTATATATATATATATATATAATAGCTGATTTAGCAATGGATTGAAAATCATCATTTTGCATCAATTGCATCATTTTGTATTCCTACATTAGGAATATAATATTATTTATTTTGGATGTATAGAATTTTATTTCGCAGAATTTGGATTTATTTAATATTTACATATGTAGCCACGCCATAAATAAGTCGTATTACTTGTTGATATAATAAAATTTTATTCCGCGAAGAAAGTTTTGAATGTTTTCCTGCAAATATTCTTTTTATTTATTTATCTTTTTTTTTTTTTTTTTTTTTTTATCTAAAATTGATCTGCTACGTGCTTGATGTGATTTATGAAAATCAATGCAAATTATTTAAATACTTTAACAAAATATTTATCAATTTCTCTAAAATTATCAATTGAACAACATTAGCAACTTTATATTGAAATAATTGAAATGCAGAATTCGAATCCATTAATTTGTAGTAGATTTTTCAAACACCAAATATTATCAATCGCAAATCCAAAAAAGTTTATCAATTTTTTCATGTTCTGATTCTTTCAATCAGATCTTCAAATTTAGAAAATAAGAATATCTATTTAGCTGATTTAACAATTCTCAGGTAGCAAAAAAACCTACTGTTAAGATGTAATTTTCTGTGAATTTTAATCTATTAATTAAAGTGAAGTTATATATATCCTTTATTTAAAAAAATTCCATTATTTAACAAGAAATCTTATTTCATATGCTTTTGAATTTAAAATGTGAATGAAGCACTCTAATATAAAGCAGCGTCACCTATAATTACCCAAAAAGAAAAAAAAAATCAAATAATTTTTTATTATAATAAAGAGATGTAATAAATACTTTAAAAAAATACTTGTCTATAATTTACAATTGAACAGAATTAGCAATCTTATATTGAAATAACTGAAACATATATTTCGATTTCATTAATTTTTAATCAATTTAGCGAATTGATTTAATTGTTTTTTTATTGATTTCGATTTTTGTGAATTAATTTAGATCCTACAAACACCGAATATTATCAATTGAATATTCAAAATATTTATCAAATTATTTCCTGCTCTGATTCTTTCAATCAGATCTTCGAATTTAGAAAATAAGAATATTTATTTAGCTGATTTTTACATTTCTCGGGTACCACAAAATCTACGGTTAGGATGTAAATTTCTATAAATTTTAATTAATTAATTAAAGTGAAGTTATACCTATTCTTTAAAAATACCTATATTCAACAAGAAAACCTATTTCATGTGCTTTCGAATTTTAAAATGTGAATAAAACATTCGAATATTAAGCAGCGCCATCTATAATTATCCAGCAATGAATTCGAACACTTTTTCACGCGCATTTTCAGTTACAATTTCTTAACCTGAATGAAAATTTTATTCGCATTCTTCTACTTGTTTTCGAAATGAAAGCCATGACGAATTCTGCTCACAAACCTGTTGCCACCGCGCAGGAAAAGTGCGGCGGATTTTCTACCTTGCGCGATTTTGTTATTCTTGTCGGCAGCATTCTGTGGTGTCTGATATCGTCTGCTTTTTCCGTGGTGTTCCAAACGAAGCCGAAGAAATCTCTCAAAGAGGAAATAGTTTTGGTGACTGGGGCAGCTAATGGACTAGGAAAAGAACTAACCTTGAAATTTGCGAAAGAAGGCGCTGTGCTCGTGTTATGGGATATAGACGAGGTTAGAATTTTTAATTGTTCTTTATATTCTCAAATTTTAAAGGAAATTTCAAAATATCAACTAAACCATTTTATTTATATTATCTAATCGTGTTTGTTTAATACAAAATTTGACACATAGTTTTTACATAGTTTCTACAAACACCAAAGATTATCAACTGCAAATTCAAAATATTTATCAAATTTTTTTCATGTTCTAATTCTTTTAATCAGATCTTCAAATTTAGAAAGAAAAAAAAATATTTTTTTAGGTGATTTAACATTTCTCAGGTAGCACAAAAACCTGCGGTTAGGATGTAATTTAATAATAATATACAATATATTATGTAATAATATTTAATAATAATATAATTAATAATATGTATACTTAACAGAAAAAATTATTTACTTTTAGAGATTTTATTTTAATTAGACGAAGCTTTTTTTAAAAATGTTTTATTCCATGCTATTCAATCTTGGATTGGAATTTCAAATTATTTAATAAAATTGTATTTATTTTTTATTCGAAGTACATGATTATATGTGAAGATTTTTAATATCACTTTTTACGGATTAACTTAACATGCTAATTAAAAAAAAAAAACTTTTAACCTGCTTCTTTACAATTGTTTAACTTACTATAATATGCTTCTTTACAATTGTTTTCATTGAGCTTAATAAATAAAACTTTTATGTTAATACTTTTTTTTTCAGTTAATAGTTAGAAAAAATTGTAATTCTACAAGAATACAAGCATAATATTATTTAGAAAATTATTACAAAAAAAGATAATTATTGCTTAGGATAATATTATTCTGGAATTGAGAATTTATTTTTATTGGTGTAATTTAAAAAGATGACTTTTCTTTGTAAATTTTTCTGATATATTATGAAATAATAATAATAATATTGAATTTATATGTTAGAATTATTAAAAATTTAATAATATATATTGAACAAATATTAAAATGGAATACAAATTTTTAACACATTTTAAAGGATGCACAGTAGTATATAGGAAAAATAAATTAGGGAAAGTATATTTTTAGGAAAATTTATTTCACTAACAATACTAAAACATAACATATTTTTCTAATTATAATTCGAAAATTCGATGCATTAAAAATTGAGTGTATTCGTTAATAAAATTTGAAAATCCAATTTATGAACCTAATTTTTCAAAAGACGATGTTTGATTTTTGTGAACAACTTGTTTACTTTTTACTCATTATATTTCCATCAAATTACTTAATCGTTAATTACAAAGCAATTGATTTCTAATGATAATTTCTTCCTTGTGATTCTTTTCTCTGAAAATTGCAAAATCAACATTATTTTCCAAAGCTAGTTTCTGAAAAACACTAAACTGTGTTTTTTGGTCTTTATTAAGTTCTATTTTATTATTCTATTGTATTTAAGTTCTTTTTAAATTTTTAAATTAAGTTTGGTCTTTTTTAAGTTTAATATACATAATATTTTTAAGATCATAAAATTCTATTAATTCTCATAACTTCAATCTTATGAAACAAATGTATTGGACTTTATTTATATAAAAATAATAAATAAAATGTAATTTACAATGAAATTCAAATAATTTTTTAGTCAAATTCTTAGTCCATTTTTAATACAATTAATAATTAATAAGTTTTATGTTTTTATAAATTCAAACAAAATTTTTAAAATTAAAATTTTTAACCAAAAGAATTAAACACATTTGAAAAGCTAATTGCTGAAGAATGGAATTTTAATGTATTAACACACGCTAAGCATTTTTTTTTTTCAATATTCGATTTATTAACATTATATCATCCATTGCAAAATTATTTGCATACGTAGTTATTACTTTCTTTTGAATAGCTTGCATGTATTTTTAAAGGAAAGAGTCATTAGTATTATACAGTTGAGTAATTTAGAGGAAATGTTTTTGAGATTTAATTTTATTAAATATTATTTTTGGATTAAACTTGCAAATTGGAAGTTGTTGTTTATGTAATTTGTATAATTGATTGAGTTTAAGTTAAATAAAAAAATACAACTACAGTTGTGTTTTGTACTTGCAAACATATCTAATAAAATTGCGTAAGAATATTGTAGAGGGTAATTTAAAGAAGCAATTTTAAAATTTTAAATGCTTAAAAACCTTTTTGAAGTTGCGAATTTTTAACGTTCTTTATCTTGTACAGCTATTTTTTTTTTTTTTTTTTTTTTTTTAAACTGCTCTCATTTCCAAAAATTTGTTCCGAAGTTTTCATGTGAATATATAGTTTATTTGTATTATGCACAGTTAAATAATTGCTGAAAAAAGCACTTGTGGCATGAAAACTTGTTGATTTTATGAATTAATTTTAAAATAAGTGTTCTCTTAAGTCCTGTGATATAATGAGGGATTAATTGGATTAGTGAGACTAATTGATTTAATTAGATGCTAGGATTAAGAGAGGAGTGTGTGAATCCTCTAGATGTCATCCCAAGAAGTGTTCGTTTTAAATGGTAGTGTCAAAATGAGAGTGCCACATGCAAGTTCTCTATAAGTCCTCTAGTCAAAGCTAAATCTATTGTCATTCGCCAATACAGTGACAAATAGGCATCTAATGATATTTAAAAAAACCACAGTGCTACAGTGAAAATGCTTGGTATTTAGAAACCACAGTTAAAAAACACCCCTGTGCAGCAATACACAATTATTAATCTTGAATATGGAGCTTGATGGCAGAGTGATTAGCTCTCTGGCTCTGAGTGCTACTGGCCTCGGGTTCGAGTCCCAGTTGTATCATGCATGTCTGCAGAAGTTCGGAATCCACTTTAAACCATAGGTTCCGATCTAATATGACTGTTGGGCGTAGGGTTGACAACCCTATCCCGTAAAAAGAAAACATCTCCTGTCTCAAAATCTCCAGTAGGCAAACGTTAGGCCTCCAGTAGACTTTACCCCACCATGGGTTGTAGAGCCATTAATTTTGATTAGAAGAATACCTTATGTCCATTTATTTTTTAATCAAATTCCACCTTTGGTTTCAAATCGTTCTTCTTTTTATTTATTCAAAGGTATTGTGGCTTAGATTATATATTTATGGTTTTATTATGGCTTGGATTAAACAAATTTTGATTCTCAGATATTTATAAATTTGTATGGCATTTTTCATTATGAGTAAACTATCTGTGCGTTTAAATATAGTCTGAAATGATTTTTGAAATTAAATTACTTGTCTAGTTTTAAATTTAAAAAAAATTTAACTAAAAAGACTATTATTAAAAAAAATGTTCTAACAACTTTGTCATTTGACCGTTTCTGTTTTCTATTAATTTTAGCATTAAAAACATTTGAAATTGTTTACTGCCAAACTCATGTTTGTGAAAATTGCAACACCATGAAGGACTTACGCGAGTGAGCTGAAATTTTCAGGAAATGCAAATTAGCGCATGATATGAAAAGGATTAGAATTTCAAATCCGTAACGCATGCGTATGCTGAACAACGGCCTCTGAACGGCGGATGGATCCGAATAAATAAACGGCTGTAGCGAGGCGTGTATGGCTTTCGGTGGTTATCTTCTAGTGGTAAACGTTAGCTCAATCGTTACTTATGCCTCTTCGACGAAAGAAAGCGAGATTTGAACAACTTACAGAGTTTGAAAGGGGGAGAATCATTGGCCTTCATGAAGCTGGATTGTCTTATCGTGCAGTAGCCGCTCGTGTGCAGCGTAACAGCAGCACAGTGATGCGCCTTTGGAAGCAGTGGACGGACGAGTGTCGGACAACTCGGAAATCCGGGAGTGGACCCCGAAATGTGATGTCAGCTCGCGATGATAGACACCTGGTCCGCATGGCGCTGACGGACCGTACAGCTTCGTCTAGACAATTGGCAGCACAGTGGTCAATAGCTACAGGTGTTTCATTGTGTGCTTCTTAAATTCGTAGACGTCTGCTGCAGCGTGGACTGCGCGCAAGGACTCCTTTATACAGGATCCCTCTCACGCTAAACCATCGCCGTCTGCGGCTACAATGGGCCGCTCAGCACAGAGACTGGCGTGCTGATTGGCAGAATGTCGTGTTTTCTGATGAATTCCGCTTTAATTTGTAGTACCATGATGGCCGCATTCGTGTCAGACGCTATGCTGGTGAACGCCACCTTCCGGAGTGCATTATCGAACGCCACAGTGGACGAACACCTGGAGTTATGGTCTGGGGTGCCATAGCATATCATGGACGATCTCAATTGCTAAGAATTGTGGGCAATCTGAACAGCAACCGGTACATCAGTGAAGTTCTACAGCCCCAAGCTGTTCCCTTCCTTCAAAGCTTGCCAGGCGCTGTATTTCAACAGGACAATACCCGCCCTCATATCGCTAGGACTGTTCAATCCTTCTTTGCAACGCGGCAGGTACAGCTTCTTCCTTGGCCTGCGTATTGCCCGGATATGTCGCCGATTGAACATGTGTGGGATTTCGTTGGTCGGCGTCTCGCTCGTGATCCTCGTCCTGTTGCTGCTGCAGACGAACTTTGGGTGCGCATACAAACAATATGGAATGCTCTTCCTCAGGCAGACATTCAAAATTTGTTTGACTCCATGCCACGTCGTGTAGCAGCACTTATTGCGGCGCGTGGTGGCTACACAAAATACTGATTCCGATCTCTTGTTATTGTTCGTTTGCTTTGAACATTTAATCATTTATTTGTACCACTACCACTCAACTGTGTATTAAATTTCATTCAATTATGACGATTCCTTCATGGTGTTGCAATTTTCACAAACATGAGTTTATAAATAAAGTCGATAAATTTTTTTTTAATCATGGGAAAGCTTTAACTGAAAATAAATTTTTATATCTATATTTATAAGGGAATCAGAACACCAACGGCCCTACGTCCAACGCTCTACAGTCATATTAGACCGTGGGGCATGAATAGCCGAGTGTCTGGCGCTCAATGCCACAGGTTTCGGGTTCAAGTTCCGGCGGTGCCGTGGATGTTTGTAGTGGTTCGGAATCCACTTTAAGCCGTAGGTCCCGGTCTCTTATGACTGTAAGAGCGTCACAGAGCCCAGTCAGACTTATCTCACCCACATCGTTCCGAAACTGTAAAGGGGCATCTCAGCTCTAGGCACAGTGATGTGGTGTGGTGTAGTAGCAGTAGTCATATTAGACCGGGTCCTACGGCTTAAAGTGGATTCCGAACCACTACAAACATCCATTGCACTGCCTCGACTCAAAACCGAAACCTGCAGCACCGCGTGCCAGAGAGTATATACTAATATAGTTTAAAGATATTCGGACATACTTTAGTAATGCCTTCCCCCCCCTCCATCTTTTTTTTCTTTTGTGTTTGTGAATCTGTTTGTTGGGCGGAATAAAGTTTATTGTTAAAAAATGTTAAACGATAAACTTTAAACTTAAAGTTAACTCTTAAAAAACCTTTCATCTGGGGAGACTGATTTTAGATTCTAAAGTATGTAAAGATAATTAACAATAATGACAAAGAAAACATATAAATATTATGTAAAACTTTTAAGTAATTATTTTAATAAACATATTTATTAAAATTTTTAAATATATGTACTATTGTCATTTTATAGTCTTGGAATCTATCCCTGTTTTTATACTATTTCTTTTGTTATATAAACAAAAAGAATTAATAATTTTTTTTTAGGAACCTTAACATATTTAAGTAGTAGTTACCTGTATAAAAATTTCTTTATTATAATAACTAGAAAACGAATTGATAAGATATAATCAGTTTATTTGAATAGACCTGCATTGTTTATCCAGTCTAGCAATCATTGCGGTAACCACTGTAATGAAGTAATATATGTCATAAATGTGAAACCCGATGCATTCACTTTCCTGAAAAACGACTTGTTTGAAATCACTGAACCTGCACATAATTCATTTTTAAGTAGGCTGATTCCTTTTGCTGATGGGAGGAGGAAAATTTCTCCTTTATTGAATCACGAGTATATGGATCATTGGGCTAATATAAAGACTTTGTTTTGAAAGAATAAAAACCATTCAAACACGAGCCAAGAAAGAGATTTAAAATAATTGAGGACTTACTTTGAAGATCGAAAATTGATTATTGTAGCTATTATAAATATTATTTTAGCTACACCAAGAAAAAAATGATGAAAAGGGAATCTAGTTTTCTGTAAATATCCGAGCAAATAAAACTTAATTTTTGCATTATACGAAACACTGTCAAAAATATATTCTGTTTTTTTCATTGGCGCAACAGCCCCATGGTGAGCCACATAGAGAGACAGGGGATGCTTTCTTTTTTTAATGGATAAGGCTGTCAGTACTACGCCCGACAATCATATGAGATCGGGACTTACGGTTTAAAGTGGATTCCGAACAACTACAGACATCCGCGCCCCCGCCGGGAATCGAACCCAAAACCTACCGCACTGGGTGCTAGAGAGTATATACTAATATAGATTAAATATATTAGGACATACTTTAGTAATGACCTCCCCCCCTTTTTTTTTTTCTTTTGTGTTTTTGAGTATGTGAATCTGTTTGTTGGCCGGAATAAAGTTTATCGTTAAATTAACCCTTAAAAAACGTTTCCACTAGTTATTTAAAGATGACTAATAATAATGACTAAGAAATTATATAAATATTATGCAATACTTTTAATTATTTATTTTAATATACGTAGTTATTTAAGTTTTTAAATATATGTACTATTGTCATTTTATAGTCTTGGAATCTATCCCTGTTTTTGTACTATTTCTTTTGTTATATAACGAATTGATGATTTTTTTTAGAAAACTTATTAACATATTTAAGTAGTAGGTACCTGTATAAAAATTTCTTTATTATATTAACTAGAATGAACTGATAAGATACAATATTTATTTGAATAGACCTGCATTGTTTACCCAGTCTAGCAACCATTGCGGTAACCACTATAATTAGGTAATATCACATAAATGATAAACCTGACCATTCACTTTCCTGAAAAACGACTTGTTTGGAACCACTGAACCTGCACATAATTCATTTTTAAGTAGGCTGATTTCTTTTGCTGATAGGTGGCGGAAAATTGCTCCTTTTTAGAATCACGAGTAAATGGATCATTGGGCTAATACAAAGACTTTGTTTTGAAATAATAAAAACTTTTTCAAACACGAGCCAGAAAAGAGCTTAAAAATAATTGAGGACTTTGCAGATCAAAAATTGATTGTTCCAGCTATTGTAAATATTATTTTAGCTACACCAAGAAAAAAAATAAATAATGCAGTCTAGTTTCTGTAAATATCCGAACAAATAAAATTTAATTTTGTTTTTGAATTATACAAAAAAATGTTAAAAATATATAGTTATATACTTTAATACTTTTAATAGGTTTTACGCATTAATTGATATATGTACATTTATTGCAAGGGGCCTAAATGGCCGAGTGTCTGGCACTCGGTGCGACAGATTCGGGTTCGAGTCCCGGCGGTACCATGGATGCTTGTAGTGGTTCTGAATCCACTTTAAACCGTAGGTCCCGGTCTAATAGGATCGTAGAGCATTGTCTTGAGGTTTAGTCAGTCTTCAGCCCTCGTGGTTCCTCGCTAAAGTGAAGCTGCATATTACCCTTAGCTAGCGACGGGGTCTTCTGGACCTGGTGTAGGCTTTCCTGCACTAGGGGATTAGTAACAACACCACATTCATTGTTCCTAAGTCTTATATTTAAATTTCTTATATAATAAGTTTTAGAAGAAAAACTTGACGACTTCGATTAAAACAATACATATATATATATTAAAACTGATGACCGCTGTAATGCTGAATCTGCTACATCTCGGCCGTTATAGTAATAATTGACCTCGCCTCAAAGCTCTCGACATTCGAAAATTACGACACCTTATCCGAATCAAGGATTTTGAAAAAAAAATTCAATAAAAATTATTTTATTACAAAAATAATATTCATACATGCGACCGTTGAATAGTCATGATGAAAGAAAATTAAAGATTCAAGATATATTTGTTTTTTCACATATATAGCGTTTTTGTCATGTTCTCTTGGAGCATTTTTGAATTTCAATTTTTTATTACCCTTGAAATTATGGTTGTTGTTTTGGAATATATTTTGTTGTTTTTCATGTCCTTGATCAATTTTTACTTTATTTGACAGTTTTTTAATTTATTGTTCTCTTTTTAAATTTCTATCACCGGGTATTGTTATTGATTAATTTAAATTTCTTGCACGATCTTTTTAATTAAATTTTTTTCGCGTGCTTTTTAAATAAATTTCTTTCAGGCGCTTTTTTTCTTTATAAAACTTTTTTTTTTTCAGTTTTTAAAGATAACTGATGAACTTAATTTATCGCCCGAATGTTGTTATTACATTATTATCGCCGCACTATTTATCGATACTTTTTCTTTGTTTCTTTAAAATTGTCGTAATGCGTTTTATTCTGACATTAAATGCTAGCCTTTATGGGTAATCTGTATATCAACCTAGTAGACTGAATTTTATCCTTTTTTTTTAAGGTGTTAAAAAGTTAACGCCGTAAGAGAACTAAATGAAAAATTGCATTTTCCAAGCGAAACCATTGGAAACGTAATCTGTGGTGTTGGTTTTGAAAAAACCCTAACCGTATAACAATTTGAATTGTTGCTTGGCAATTACTAAACAATAATTAACATTTATATCAGGAAAACAACTTGTGGCATTAATTTCTTTTCATCCTTGAGATAATTTTTTCACGTGACTTTTAATTAAATTTCTTGCACGCGTTTTTTTTTAAATTAAATTTCTCGCACGCGTTTTTTTTAAATTAAATTTCTTTCACGCGGTTTTTTTTTAAATTAAATTTCTTTCACGCGGTTTTTTTTAAATTAAATTTCTTTCACGCGGTTTTTTTTAAATTAAATTTATTTCACGCGGTTTTTTTTTAGTAAATTTATTTCACGCGTTTTATTAAATTTTTTTCACGCGTTTTATTAAATTTCTTTCACGCGTTTTTTTTTTTTTTTTTTTTTTTATATATATATATTTATTAAATTTCTTTCACGCGCTTTTTTTTTTTTATAAAACCTTTTGTAATTCTATAGTTTTTTTAAATTTTTTAGTTATTTAATCTGTTTTCTTTTTTCAGTTTTGAAACATAACTGATGAATTTAATTTATCGCCTGAATATTATTATTATTACATTATTATCGTCGCACTATTTATTAATACTTTTTCTTCCTTTTTTTTTTTAAATTTTGCTGTAATGTGTTTTGTTATTACATTAAATTCTAATTTTTATGGGTAACCTATATATCGACCAAGCAGAGTGAATTTTATACTTTTTTTAAGGTGTGAATAATATTACACTATTTAAAATTGATTAAGTTCTTGCCGATGTCATTAAGCAGGTTAAATAGTTAACGCCGCAAGAGAACTAAAGGAAAAATTGCATTTTCCAAGCGAAACAATTGGAAACCTAATCTGTGGTGTTGGTTTTGAAAAAAACCCTAACCAAGTAACAATTTGAATTGTAGCTTGGTAATTACTAAGCTAGAATTAACAAATGTATCAGGAAAACAACTTCTCATCCTTGAGGTAATTTTTTTTCACGCGCTTTTTTTTTTTTTATTAAATTTTTTTCACGTGCTTTTTAAATAAATTTTTTTAAGCCCTTTTTTATTAAAACTGTTTGGAATTCTATATTTTTTTATATTTTTATTTATTTAATCTGTTTTCTTTTTTCTGTTTTGAAAGATAGCTGATGAACATAATTTTTCGCCTGAATATTATTATTATTACATTATCTCTGCACTATTTATGGATACTTTTTATTTATTTGTTTCTTTAAAATTGCTGTATTGCGGTTTGTTCTTACATTAAATTCCAGCTTTTATAGGTAACCCAATATATATCAACCTAGCAGACTAATGGACTAAGAATTTTATCTTTTTTTTAAGGCAGTGGATAATATTACACTATCTAAAATTATTATAAGTTAAAATTATTATTAAAATAATTATTGATGTTATTAATCTGGATAAAATTTTAACACTGTTGTAATACAATAAATATAAAAGAACTAAATGAAAAATTACATTTTCCAAGCGAAACCACAGAAAACGTTATCTGTGGTGTCGGTTTTGGAAAACCCTTAACCAAGAGATTAACAGTTTCTAGAAACGCAAACATTAACAGGTGTATCGAGAATACAACTTTTAGTGGCATTAATTTTATTTCATCCTTGAGATAATAACGAGTCTTGTGACGAAAGTGATGCCATTAGCATTCTTAATTTCGTCTCGCGCAGCAGAGAGTGTTTGTTCTTATTGGTGGATCTCTTTTGCACCTGTTGTTGTCAACCGTTCTTTTCGAGTCTTATTTGGAATAAGATCTCATACATTATTAGCAATTTTCGTTTAAATTTTGAGACAGAAGTTCAATAATCCGTTGTAACGTCCCGGCCTATACGGCTTCAAGAAGAGAACCACTTTCAGGTTCATGGTAACACTAATTTTTATTTACTAGCACTATATATATATATACACAGAAATCTATTTACGAAAAATGATATACAATTAATGAACTCTGGATTGTTATACAAAGATATGAAAAAAATTAAATTTAATTACAAGTGCACAAGTAAATCGCATGGTCTGCGGCAGACTTTAGTTACCACACAGCGTAATACACGAAACCACAGGGCGCTCACTTTGGAAATAGGCGGGATCTCCGGCCTATTCAGTCACGTCAGGGAAATAAAGAAATACAATACTTCTGGTCGACTCGTCGCAGAACTCTCTCCATGCTTCTCCAAAATCCCCCTTTAAGACAATCCGTCAAGAGGGGGATCCGTCAGATTCCCTCACTTCTCATTAGAGTAGACATTTCTCAGCTCGTGATCGATCACCCATCACAATGGAACAACTCATGGTGTAGACCATATTCAATCTGTAGATGTTTCGACCTGTGAAGGACAACGGACAATCACTAATTTCAAGAGGTCTCATTATCCATGACACCGAATATCTGCTATCAGATATGAGTGGCTTGTTGTTCTCATTAGTACAAGAAAATAATTGCATATAATATAACTACCCACAATGCTGCTTATCTGCTGTCAAATTTGAGTGATAGATTGTTATTCTGTGCATATCAAAGAAAATGCATTCCTCTCTGCTGGGAATGAAATGCCAAAACTCTTGTCGTGAGAAAAACAAATGATATACAGTACAAAGTACTATTATATTCATATTCATATATTCATCAGTTTAATGCATTATAGTCCAACACAATTCGAAGAGGCCTGATTAGTAGACAACAAAAGAAATTTATATTCCAAATTCATATATATTTCATGTATTATTATTTTCATATAAAAAATACACATAAAATTAAACAAGAGTGTAAGTAACCATTAAGTTAAATAACTCCCCAATATGTGCTCAAAGTGTCTAAATGAAAGATTTGGTAGTGAGAGAATTTTGTCAAAATATAAGATTATACTGGTAAAAGTCCACTTCTAACTATATATTTAAATAAATTATTTTTAAATAGTGTAACTATAGTAGTTGTTAGTAAAACTAATGCTGTTAGTTATAACTGTTAGTAAAACTAATGCTTTGTTTTCATAAAAATATATTACAATTTTTGTTTATTCTTCATATTTTAAATGAAATTCTCGGGATTTTTTTTCTATTAATTTTTTTATGAGTAATATCAAAGTAAACGATTTTTTTATTGTTTTTTTGCCAAGAGAAATATTCGTGAAGCTTTTCTGACGAAGTATTACCTTGACATTAAAGTGAGAGGAAAACTTATGAGTATTTTAATACATGATGTATTATTTTTTTGCGTTATGCAAAATTTAAGATAAGCTCTTTTTTTTTGGCTTTGGAATAGAAGCAGTTTTAACATACCAATTTAAAAGATTATGTGTTTTATCCATTGTTTTAACATTATCTATGTGTTTAATCTCTTTTGCAACTGAATTTTCCTTTAACTTTCTGATTACTTTCAATTGTTAATCAATTTTCAAATCAACATCAATAAATGTCAAAAGTTTAGAGCTAATTACATGACAAAGCTAACACAAGAAATTTTTGTTTTTCCAAAAATTGAGGAAAAATCAGTAAAATTATGATAGCAAAATTTTGATTTATGAGGTTTTAATGAAATATGGAAAAAAGGAATAATCAGCATTTCACAAATTAGACACAATAAACAATAGGCTTATTTTCTGTCTTAATGCAGGGGAAAACAAAGGAAACTAAACAACATAAAATCTCAGTTTAATGTGTGAGCAACTTAAATATGGAGAGCGATATCTTTTAGCTGATATACAAGCACTGCAGAAATGATTCAAAATAATGCAATTTATTGCCACTAAAAGTTGCTTTCCCGATACACCTGTTAATATTTGCGTTTCTAGAAACTGTTAATCTCTTGGTTAACGGTTTTTCAAAATCGACACCACAGATTACGTTTTCTGTGGTTTCGCTTGAAAAATGCAATCTTTCATTTTATTATAATATTAATTCAGGTAACAGCTATGTGAAAGCTGTTCGAAGACCGTGAAGGGTTTCATAGGGGGAAGAGTATTAAGCACAGAAGCACTAATCCCTAGAACATTCCATACATGCTTAATCGGAGGACATGCTGGCCAATTCATACACAGTTACCTCACCGAGAAAATTACCAAATGAATGAATTACACCAAATGAACTCTGTACGGTCTTGCATAATTGTCTTGTAGAACGAAGATTTAATTTAGTTTAGTTTGCCGCTCTACGGTCATTTTGAACACACTTTGGACTAATTAGACAGGAACCTTAAAGTGGATTCCGAACCAAAAATAAACACCCATGCCACCGCCAGGATTTCAACCTCACGCCCGTGGTACCAAAGGCCAGAGCGCTAGCCAATTGACCATCAGGCCGCAGTACAAGATCTTCAAGCAACGGTCGTTCCTTTCATTGTAGGGTCATTGGGTAGCTGGTATCCATTGAATGATGTTTTCCTTCGAAAGTTCTGCTGTGAGTCCTATATCAATCTGTTTAGAAAACTATGTGTTAGTTATACAATAAAATGGTCAAGAGACATATATATTGAACATCTCACTGGATATAGACAGTACTCTGAAGGAGTGGGGCGGGTTTCGGGTTCAACTCCCGTCGGTACCATGGATGTTGGTATATTTTTGTGAATTGTGGCCATAGTACAACCCGTAAAAAAAATACATCTCCTGTCTCGAAATATACCAGTAGGCAGACAGCCTTGAACCACCATGAAGCTGTAGCGTTAATGAAGAAACCTCTGGCGGTCGGTAGCCCAGTTTTCGGGTCCGAATCCCGGCGGAGCCATGGATGTTTGTAGTAGTTCGGAATCGACATTAAGCAGTAGGTCCCGATCTCATATAACCCTAGAACGTCACAGAGCCCATTCAGATTTCTTATCACCCACATCATTCCCAAACTGTAAAGGGGTAACTCAGCTCTAAGCACAGTGATGTGGTGTGGTGTGGTGTGGTGCGGCGCAGTGTAGTAATAGTCAATGAAGAAGCAGCAGAAGTGTATCCACAGTATTGCAATTGAAGACAATCCGCTCCTATACCTTCAGCAAATAAACATTTGGGTTTAGTTTCAAATTTATATGATATACTATGTGTTCATTAGAAAATCAAAACTTCACAAAATAATGAATTTCTTATTGATAAAGCAAAAGGGGTTTTTGCTTAAAAATATACCACATTCCCGACCTTTTCTTACTCTTTTTCTTTTTTTGTAGAAAGGTATTCAAAATGTGTCATCAGAAATCAAGAGTCGAGGAGGTGCAGCGCATGCGTATCTGTGCGACATCAGCGACAACGATCAAGTGCAACAGGTGGGGAAGAGAGTGCAACAAGAAGTAGGTGACATCAGCATTGTTGTCAACAACGCAGGCATTCTCCAAAATGTTCTATTCACCGACCTTGATCCTGCTAAAATAAGGAAAACGCTGGAAGTCAACGTCCTCTCACACTTCTGGGTATAAATGTTTTTCAATACAGATTTTATTTGCAATCTTTCTTATTAATTATACGTCTTAAGAGCCTAATGACTAAAAGAAATAAAATTACAAATATTTTAATACACCCTAAAATAGAAGGCCAAACCTTAGTGGGTAATTTTTGCCTGAAGATTATTAAGAAAACCTCTCACATTTGTGTTTGGAGAAAAGCAAGAAAAATAAACCAAATCGATAGAAGAAAGTTCAAAATTGTTGTTTAATCGAAATCGACTGGAGACATTCTGTTCAGTTATGCACGAAGTTTACTTGTTTTTGAAAGTAGGAACTACAATGAACTACCACCAGAGTAAATCAATTGGGAATCCAATCCAATCACACGCTTTTATTAGTCCACGAATCTGCACAAGATTTAAGATTTTCACTGAAGCGAGGTTCCCCATTTGATATTTTCCCATACAATATCATGGACAGGACTCACGGCTCAATGGTAACGTGCACCACTGGTGAGCATTAGAGCTGATATTCAATCCGCTAGCGGCATTGTTGTAGACACTGTTTCAAAAAACGAGGAGTCTCGATGGCATTTATGATGTTCAGCCTCTTGCCTCGTTAGTCAAACTATAGTAGGTGGGAGATCTCCGGGTTTTTTTCCCTGTTGACTGATGGTCAATTGGCTAGCGCTCTGGTCTTTGGTACCACAGGCTTCAGGTTCAAATCCTAGCAGTGTCATGGGTGTTTGTTAGTGGTCTGGAATCCACGTTAAGCTGTAGGTCCCGGTCTAATTAGCACAAAATTACCGTAGAGAGACAAACCAAACCAAACCAAACCAAATTTTTTTCCATACAATATGCAAACGAGGGGTAGTTCCTCCTAAAAGTCCTCCCTTCAGTCACTCGGAGTCAAGCCAGACTTCTACCTACGGGGGCATCCTCACAACAGGAGCTACTCCCTTTCTCTCCACCCATGAGTACACTACCCATGGGGTGTCCGGCCCTCGTTGCCGGACACTGACGTTAAGTCTCCACAACAATATCATGGAACAATTGAACGTAAAAAATAATATATGTAAATTTTCTAATGAACTTTGATGGACGACAAACTGTTCATCATATAATTGGAATAGGAATAACAAATAGAGAAAGAAACTTTACCGAAATCAGTAAAAAAAATGTCTTTTATTCATATGAATATCAAAATAATAATAAATAAATTAACTCCTATTTTTGCCAAGCCTGTTTTTTTAACATTCCTTCTGTATCGAGATTTTGAAATATAATTCTATACATCGACATGATACTTGATAATCAGCAAAATTGATGCTGCGATGAGGTGTCCATCTTCCATGAGCATTTTCTAGATTGTACGATGAGAAAAACAATACGAATTAATTGATGCATCTGGACTAGTGGCCAATGGATTAGTTTAGAGGTTGTCAAGATTTACATAGACTTTTGAAAAGTTGACCCTAACCAGTCCAAATGTAAAAACAACTTGTCTAATATGATATGTCTATCTCAACAGCTTTAAAACGACTCAATTCGGCAAAGCATGACCATCTATTTAATGATCTATTGCAATACATCACACATGATTGAATAAAATTTGACATTCTTAGAAATTCCGTGGTTTTGATTTTTAAATGATACGCTTTTTGCCCATTGACAACAGATGCTATCTTTAGGAAATTTTTACATGGCATAATATTAAATGCAATTCAATGTGTATGTTGGAATATTCTAAAACCACATAAGCGTTGGAGGGGGGGTGGGGGGGTTTTACGATGCCATTGCAGCTTCAATAGATGGGGAACATTAATAAATATAATTGGATTCAAGGGGAGATGAAGATTATTTTTTTTTTTTGTATATTAAAAAAGGATTGGGAATGGATTATTTTTCATTACAAAAATTATTTTTTAGTACATTATCTCATCTTTATTTGTCTATAAGCTAAGATTTGGTAATTTGAGTGGTTGGGTTGACATATTTGAGGCACAGGTTGGAGAACACATAGCTTTATTTACACACGAACAAACACCACACACATACAATTACAGACAATATGCAACACGTTTACAAACATCTAATTATAGATTTGTGGAAGGATTCCACTTCTAAGCCGAAAACCCGACAGTCGGCTACGAGCAGGGTGCGCGAAATATACTTTTTGTTGGGGGACTGTCTGTAGGCTAACTAATACACAGGATTCTGCTAAATATATTTCCTCTCGGGGGGAGAGGCTGTAAACTAAGCCTTTCTCATCAGAAACGTTTGTTTGCGCTGCAATTCCTCTCGGGTGACATTCACTGACAATTTCTCCGGAACTCTACAGCGGCGCGCTTGCCACTGTGTATTAGGAAGCACGGTTACAATATTTATTTTAAGAAGTGCTTGATATTTTTCATTCTTGGGGTGATAAGTAGTTTCTTTCTGCAAATTTATGTCGTTGTATAAATGTCAGCAAAATCGCAGGTATAACATCTCCTTGCTACTCAACGTATTCAATCAGTTTTTCAAATCGAGATTAGACTTTTGGGATGCATCATTTTTTTCTGATTGTCATCGTTTTCATCATTTTTAATCCAGTTATCTGTAATTTCGTGCTGTTCATCTACAGCGTTCATACACTCGGCAATATCTTCTTCAGCAACAGTTTCATAATTAGAAAAATCTATTTTTCCCAACTAGGTTTTAACCAAAACAACGGATATTTTTGCCTTTCTTAATTATTTTTAATTGAATTTCATGATTAAAATAACATTTTATAAATAGAAGAAAGGACCTTAAAGACTTTTTTTTTTCGTACAGTTAGTCGGTTAAAGCGGAAACTCTTTAATCGATTAAACCGGAAATCCTAATGTACTAGTATATAAAATCATTTACTGTTCTTTCATTCAAAGATATCTGGGTGACGAAACCGAGCTTAAAGTACACTAAACAAATGATTCCATTATTTCCAGATCAACAGGTTCTTCCTTCCGCGAATGATTGAAAATGGCAAAGGACATATAGTGGCCACTGCTTCAGTCGCAGGTTTGCAGGGATGGCTCTATCTGACAGACTACAGGTAAAAGAACACGTAAAATTGCAGTCATTCTTCAGCTCATGAATTTAATAAGCAAATTGCGTTTCTTAAAGGAAGAGTATGATATTAAAAAAATTAACATCTTGCAAAAGAAATCCAGTTCGTAAATCGAAGTACAACTACTTTTCATATGTGTCAATATATTATTTGAAGTATTAAGACAATATATGATATGAAAAAAAAGCTGAATTGTATGCAGTTTTTAAGAATTTTTTATCCAGGAGATGGTTGTTTATAAAAAGTCATATTGTTCCAATTTAATTAAAAAAGGTGATTGTATAAATAAGAGAAATATTCGTATTTTAATAGGGACGCCATGTCTATTTTTGGTAAAAAAAAACTAGAATACTGTACTCTTTGAGTCAAATGCATCACCAGGATGCCAAGTAGCCAAATAAACATATTAATGAATGCAGCAGGTAGTTTTCGAGGTAAAACGATGGTAGATAATAAGCCAAAATCCTTCACTAGGACGCCAAGTAAACAAACAAAATGGCTGCTGAAATTCGGTATCATTATAAAAGGCTATTTCGCCAAAATTCATCTCCAAGAATCGCTATTACGCCATTAATAGCCATATTGATATTATTTCAAAGTTTATTCCTGAAAGTGCTTTTAAGTAAAATATTATCATTATCCTAATAAAATTTCATTCCCGAAATGCTTTTACGCCAAAAATTATCACACTACCGCCAAATTTTTTCACTAAGCGAAATATTTTTTAATAGCTTTTATTGCATTCTATATCAGTGGCCGACATACGTTATAAAAATCGCGGAATAATCAACAATATAATGGAATTATATTGTTGATTGATAATTATTTAAAAGAATATATATTTCCGTTCTTATTTACTATAAATAAAAATTGGGGCCTAAACGGCCGAGTGTCTAACGCTCTGACGCCCCAGGTTTCAGGTTCGAGTCCCGGTGGTGCCACGGATGCTTGTTGGGGTTCGGAACCCTCTTAAAACATCCAATTCAGCCATAGGACCAGGTCAGTAAAGCGTCACAGAACCCAATCAGACTTCGGACCCACATCATTCTCAAGCTGTATAGGGACAACTCAGCTCTAGGCACAGTGACGGGGTTTGGTGTTGTGTAGTAGTAGTATAAATAAAAAATAGGCAAATAGCAATAAAATACAGAATGATAAGAATACAGAATAAAATACAGAATGCATTATATTGTTCGGAAAAAGAAGTTACGAATTAGTCTAATTACAGTATTGTGAGGAAATTGGTGAAATATTTCAGGTTTCAAGAATGATGACTTCCTCAGGGTTACAGTATTCTAGATTTCAACCAAAATGCGAAGTATCTTAATCAGCATACAGTTAATTTTCCAATCTTAAAATAAAATTGTTTTTCACTATTTGCTTTACTTTGAATATTAATACTATTTTACTTATAATATAATTTATTTTACTATTTTTCCAGTGCTTCTAAGTTTGCCATCCTGGGCATGATGGAATCATTGGAAGAAGACATGCGACATCTTGGTTTAAGTGATCGGATCCATTTTACCACTGTTTGTCCAATTACCATCAATACGGGAATGAACCAAAACCCAACCACCAGGTAATTATGTATTGTCACTTTTTATATCCGATTTTTCAATTCAGCTCATGGCCAAATCGCAAAATAAGGGCCGTAGGGATTTGGCGATTTTTTTGTGGCGCCAACTGAGCGATAAATTGTCAAATGTGGTAATATAGGTTTCTTGTACTGTTTGCAATTCACTTCATTTACAATCGCAATCCTTTACTTGGCGGACTTTGGCGAAAAGAATTCCTGACACCAAAATTTTATTTTACATAATTTTTTTTTGTGTGTGTGTGTGTGAATTTTATTTCATAGAAATTTGAAGTATCTAAAGATTGATTTGCCCCCTTTTTTTATTTTAAAATGTTGCTACATCCTGATAAATAATGCTAATTTCGTAGAAATGTTACTTTGTGAATTATTGTGAATTACTTTGTGACATTTCGAAGCTAATTTGCTTTTGCTTCTGAATTTTAAGGAAACTTTCGAGAAATAATTTTCAAATATTCCTGTTGAATAAAATTATTTATCGCTAAAGGAAATAAAAAATTTAAGTGGAAGATCGTTTTTATTTTCATTCTGCAGATAAAAAAAATGGCTCGTCTATTACTTCGTTCCCAATGGCAATTTTCGCAATAACAATGTGGAAGTTTCATTCTGGAACACAAGTGAATTTCATTCTCATAATTCAGAGCAAATAAATATATGAACAATTTCAATGTAAAATATGCTTCTATGAAACTTTTCAAAAGCCACGTAACAGGATACATCATTTCTCGCAGCAAAAAGAAAAAAAAATATTCTTGTTTTTATTACAATATGCATTGTCAACTCATGAACAATGATCTCAAAATACAGGGGGAAAAATAAGGATATCCTTTTATTTATAATTCAACAATGGTACATGTCGGAAGATTCTTATCGAAATTGTACCAGACACTGTCTGTTTAGTCGAATTTCTGGTTCTTTGACATCGCTGCTCAACATCATACTTTATTACCTGACTAGCGGACCCGGCCATGCGTCGTTATTGCTAAATATGCGTATACAGATATGTATTAAATAAACGCAATTGAAGTTCTTTGTCAATTCATTTATTTAATTAAATTGGCATGAATTGAATTGTGGGTAAAATATTTTTTTTCTTTTACAATTTCATTGCTGTTTTGTTTTCGATAATTATTTTTTTCTTCTTCTACAGCTTTTAAAACTATTTAGTTGTTCATGGGAGTTCAATTTCGTAGTATTTCGTTCATTAACTTTTTGTATACAGCGTCTCGTGTCAAAATGCTTTCTTTTTTTGAACAGCAGTAGAAATGTGAAAAAATCCAACCTCCAATTAATTTAATTATTGTTAGTTTATTTTTGAATAATTGTTGATAAATTCCATATTTTTTCATATCTTTACTTTGATTAATTTCTCGTGTTATGAAAAAAAAGAAAAAATTTACTTTTTAAAACTAGAATAATCAGTTTTCAAATCATGCCCATGCAATAATTTCTCAATATAAGTGTTTATCTCTTTCTTTATCTGCATAGAAACCATTTCCGTTCATCTAACATCGCATTAGAACACTGGTATCCAAAGTGGACGATAGCGCCCCCTAGAGTGCAGTGTAACTATTAAGAGGATAATAGCCTCGAATGCATTGGGGAATTAATAAGAAATTACAGGCTGTGAAAGCATAAATAAAGAAAAGAAAAGAAAATTTAATAAAACTGTTCATTTGTTGTGTAACGTAGTGTAACATTATTTTCCATAAAACATACAAAATGCATGTTATAACCGATCGCAAGTCAAGTCCACACAAGTCTTAACAAGCAATTATTGCTATGCGAATTGTCGGCAAGCCCAGTTTGCAAGAATACTGACGCTGATAAATGATACTATAAATACGATGCCCAAATGGGTGATATCCAATGTATATAACACACACACACAACTTTTTTTTAGACATTATGTACAATTGCTTTAATTGTAACAATTAACTTATTATTAAGGCTTAGTTATAACTTAGTTAGTTATTAACTTATTATTAAGCCAATTACTAATATTATTAATAATTGGCTTAATAATATTAATATTACTTATTATTAAGGTTCTCAACAGCCATTCATCACATTTTATAATTTTAAGGTGCCTTATTTACAATATCCTTATTTGCTATGTTTTAATATGTCGACAGACCTATAAATAGAAAATAAGTATTTTGCTATAGGGGAAGGAGTAGGACGAATAAGTTTGGGAATAGGAGTAGGACAAATAAGTTTCATTGCATTAGAAGAACAAGATATTAGAAATCCTGAACAGTAGGATATTTCTGCTTTTAATTTTCATCAAACCACACGAATATTTTCTTTAAAGTATAAGTATACATAAGGACATATAGATGTAGTAACATCCGTTTTGTTTCCTTTCTTTGACATAAAAATTTCAATTCAGTTATTGCCCTCACCTTACTAACGCAGCATCGCATTTTCTCATTGCTTCTTGCATATTTCATATACTTTTTCTTCTCATATGCTTCTTGCCTATTGGTTTCGTCATTTTACACGCTCTGCAGCCTGCAATGTGCATTATTATTTGCTTGAATGCCACTTTCTCTGACAACCAGACTGTCAACAACTTTCAAGGTCTTCAGACGTGCCTCCCTGTACTGGATCTCAACTGTTTGGGCTCTACTTTTTTTAAACTCCTTCCAATGTTAATGAAATTAAGAAAATATTCATGGCTATTCATTTGTCTGCATATTCCACTTGGGTTATGATTATGCTTTGAAGCAGCTTCTGAATTTGCTACATTTATAATCAATTAAAACATTTATTTTTTGAAGTCAATTCCTACTTTTTTTTCACTCTATTGCAGAAAAGTCCTTTATAAATAATTTTCACTCATTTTTTTTAAGTTTATCTGGCGCCATCTATTGGTAGATATAAGCAACTTTAATTAATTTTAGTTTTTTTTTTAGGTTTAATTTAATTACTGAATTAATATTTGGAAAAACGGGGCCTGATGGCCGAGTGGCTTGCGCTCGGTACCATAGGTATTGGGTTCAAATCCCGACTTGCCCATGGGTGTTTGCAGTGGTTCGGAATCCACTTTAAACCGTAGGTCCCGGTCCTAATAGGATCGTAGAGCGTTGCGGGGGCATTGTTACTCCGCGTCCGTGGCTTATCTGCAAGTGACACGCGCCCCCTGGGTAATGCAAAGTGAGTAATGTCTATGCAGCACTTGCCTTAAGGCATCGAAGGCAATTGTCTAAGTTGCCAGCTGCATTAGAACGAAAAAATATATATAGATATATTTGAAAAAACTGCATTAACATCCAGTGTCATCCACTGCAAGTTCAGAAAAAATGTATTTGAGCTTGAGTGGATGAATAGAAAGTGTTTTAACGAACTATTGAAAATTTGAACAAGATATATGTATAGGGAGAGTGTGAGCTAATAGAAGGAATTGAAAAAAGAAACATACTTGGTTCAATATTAATATTCTTGTACAACCTGAAGATGCCATTTCATAACGAGTACGCCTTTTTCCGGCAGGTTGCCTTCCCTCGTTCCCATTCTCAAAGTGGAAGAAACAGCGGACATTATCGTCCATGCTATACAAAGAAACGAGAGACTGGTTACAGTGCCAAGGAGCTTACTTCATCCTCTCTTATTTCTCAGGTGAGTGGATAAAAGCCCTTTCAAATCAATCTCATCTTAAAAATATTTCAGAATGCAGGACGAAAGGCCTCTAATTTTATTGATTATTATTGCAACAAAACAAATCTACAACCAAAGCAGTTTATATTACAACCCAGCAATCCGCGACGGCATGCTGTCGCCCAGTTCCGATTTCTGACTGGCCACGGCTGTCTAGCAGAACATCTCCATCGCATTAAAATCTTTTCGAACCCTGGCTGTCCCCTATGTGGTTCAACAGACCCAATGAACAGAGACCACCTCCAACGATGTGCGGTACTTGACGGCGACTCGGAGACAGCGCTTTACTGGCGTGCGAGAGAACTCTTAAGGCAATGACTTCGGTCATCTTTGCATTTTTTGGACGTTTATTCTTTTGTATTTTTTTTCCCTTGTTATTTTTGTTATTATTACTATTTTTATTCTTCTTGTACTTGCCTTGCCATTGGAAATAAAAAAAATATATATATATTGCAAACTAGTGTAAAAACAACTTCCAGAACCGGGTCGTACAGTGAAGGGGGGTTCTGGATTTGAGATTTATTTAAAATATCCAAAAGTAAACCGTTGGTCCCGGTCTAATAAGATGGTAGAACGTTGGACATAGGTCTGACAGCCCTACCCCGTAAAAATAAAGCATCTGTCACAAAATCTGCCAGTAGGTCGACGGCCTTGGCGGTAATTGAGATATCATTTATTTTTATGTAAATTTTATTTGGATTTTTAAAAAATGTTTTGATTTCTTAGAAATATATCAACGAGATATTGCTCAGCTGTTAAAATATTGTCAAAGTCTTGTTGACTAATTTATGAAATTTAATAATTAATCCTTTTTTTACTTTAATAAACGAATAGCCAATTCACGAAACCTTTGTTTTACGTACAAGAGTTTTTGCCCTTCTGAATCCTTTTAATCTGAACAATGAAGTGATCATTACTTGTAATGTCAACAAGTTAATTTGCACTCGATACTTATTCGTCTCGGTCCGAATCAACGGCCAATTCTTCTTGACAATTAATCTTGATAGTGTTTAATTTTGCTTGTCGATTGCTTTATTATTTGAAAGTTGAGAGCTTTTATTTTTTTTTAAATAACTCATTTTAATTTATCTGTATTTTTTTTGTTACAGGTTATTTCCAAGGAAAGTCGCGCAGTTAATCTTTGATTTCGTGGAATACAATCAACTGCCAAATAGCCAGGAGAAACAGAATTCATTGTAATGGAAAATACAGAAATATTTATTTTCAGTATTAAAGGAGGTGGTGATAAAAGTATATGTTTTCGAAGTTTTAATGTTGTAAAATAAAATGTGTTTGTAATTATTTTATAGTGTTTTATAACATGTAGATATGTAAGTATCATTTTATTTTATTTCCAGTACGTTCAATATTTATCTTATAGAAGTTATCTACATTAAACCGTATAATATAAATTGAAATACTTTTGTTAATAAGTCAAAATTGAAAAAGCCCCAATATGATTCCATTAAACTCCATCGAAAGTTCTTGCATCAGTACTTGTTATGGATATGTTAAATATATAGACCAGAAGACTTCAAAGTTTATTACTATATGGACTTCCTAAGATTCAAATGAATGGATGGAGAACGATATTTTGATATATGGCGAGAGTTTATTAAAGTACAAAACATCAATTTTTGGAAGATAAATGTCAAAGCTAACAAGAGCCATATCAACAATTTTTTATCAAAATATCAATTAGTTATCTCATAGAATATAATAAACTACATTAAATCGTATAATATAAATTGAAATACCGGGTGATCAAAAAGTCAGGACGAACTTTAAAAATGAATAATCCGAAAACGAATCAAGATACAATTTGCGCCAAATGCTACTAAATGCTGTGAACGGTGTGGTGACTCGTTTCACAGCTGTACTTCTGAATGATGGACAGCACATTGAACATTTACTGTTAGTACTCATTAACTGTAATTAAGCTGTGAACATTTTTTCATTTGTAAATCAGCTTTTGGTGCAATAAAACACTATAGCGCCATCTGTTGGTCGCCAACAGAACTATTTTTTTTCGTTGCCACACAAAACCCGGTTTCTTTTCCATCCGTTTGGTTCAAACCGTATCTATCTTAATTCGTTTTCGAATTATTCATTTTTAAAGTTCGTCCTGACTTTTTGGTCACCCGGTACTTTTGTTAATAATAAAATCATTTGTTTCAAGTTATGTCCAATATACTGAGTAATGTTTTTTATTCAAAATACTAATTCGAAAACTACAACATTAAAATTGAAGACACACAAGAGATAAGGAACATCTTTTATTTCTACATAATAATTTCAGCACCTCTTTGCGGACACTGTACATAAAACACACACACACAACACAGAAATCAAATGCTAATGTACATCCATTTGACACTTGACGAGAAGACTGCTTCATACGAAGCTACCTATTAGTTAGAAATCATGAGAGGTTAACTCAGCCTTCCACGAAGGAACTGCACTGGACTCTGGTTTGAGAGTGGATTCAATTCGTAAAACATCATCATCGTAATATCGCTGCAGTTAAGTACTCCGAAGAATTTGTAAGTCTCAATATGGTAAGTACTACACAGCAGATCACAACTGAAATTTACGAGGATTTTTTAAAGCTGATTTTTTAAAAATTTAATTTAATATATATGTATATTATTTGAGGCAACTCCCAAATTAACTTTAAAATAATAAAAAAAATTGAGTCTTTTTTTTCTTCGGACATTTTTTTTTAAGAATTCAATTTGCAAAAAGATAAAAGCACTAAAGATTATGAATATACGTTTTAAAGTTAATTTGTTAGAAAAATAACGATACTTTTCATTTTAACAATTTTGTTAGATAATTTATTTTTCTACGTCCATTAATAAATGTTGGTTTACATATTTAACGATGCGAATAGGTTTCAAGCACCCATATCTATCAGCATATCTTTATATTCCATACCCCATTTCTATCAACATATCTTTAAAAAACGATCTCCAGAAAATAGTAATTACTCAAATGCTTAATAAATTAAGCAGAAGTATTTAATTTAACGTTGTTGTTGTCGTATCCCTCATGGAAGGAGGGATGCAGCTTCTGATTCTGATGGAGCACCCGTAGGTAGAAGTCTGACTTCTGCTCCGTGACGCTCTTACAGTCATAGGAGACCGGGACCTACGGCTTAAAGTGGATTCCGAACCACTACAAACATCCATGGCACCGCCGGGACTCGAAACCTGTGGCACCGAGCACCAGAGAGCTAGACACTCGGCCATTCAGGCCCATTTAATTTAAGTGTTATCAGAAATTAGAAAATGTATGCAGTCTTAAAATAGACGAGAAAAAAAAATGGTTGTATGCAATCCTGGTAATTTATAATTATTATGGATAAATCGTCCTATTTGACACATTTGGTTGCACGTAAAATGAAAATAATATTGATTTGTTTGGAAAAGTAAAAGAAACATTATTGCTTAGTAGATTTAACAGAAAAAATACAGCTGTTTTTTTTGTTCTAATACAGCTGGCAAACACTTAGACAGCTTCGTTTTAGATGCCTTAAGGCAAGCGCTGCACAGACGTTACTCACTTTGCATTACCCAGGGGGCGCGTGTAACTTGATGGTAAGCCACGAACGCGGAGTAACAATGCCTCCGCAATGCTCTACGATCCTGTTTGGACCTACGGCTTAAAGTGGATTCCGAACCACTACAAACACCCATGGGCAAAGCCGGGATTTGAACCCGCTACCTGTGGTACCGAACGCCAGAAAAAATATACCATGTAAAATGCCTTTCTTCTAAGCAGCAAGTACTAATTAAAAACAAATTGGGGAAAGTATTCGTTAGAAGTAAAAGGATTAGTAGGAATAATAACGATAATGAAGTTTTAACTACCTTCTTAAAAAAACTAGGTATAAATCGTAATCTCGGAGTTGCATCATTAATATTTAATTAATCATTATTAACCATTAATATTTTCAACAAGGAATACATATAAAATAAAAATAATAATAATATTGTCACGATACAACAGCATAGCAACACAATAGCCATTTTTGCGAATTCATAACCATATCTAATTTTTTTCTAGTTATTCCACTCATGATTTTTCAATACACGAATAATAATAAAATGAAGTAATATTTAATGTTTTAAAAATAATACAAACCAATACATAACAGATACGATTATTCACCAAATTTTTATTTAAATAAAATTTATAAATGTATTTCATAAAACGGAAATGTTAACCTAATATTAAAACAAGCTAGATACTACTTATATTTTTTTTTCTAAGTAGAGACCACGTTTTACGAAAATATATTTTTAAAGCAAAATATATTCAAACATGGAGTAGAAGAAATAGTGTTTTTTTCTAGATTTCTTTTAACAGTCAAATACAACAGCCAACACTTTACATAAACTAATATCTCGCAAAACAATTTCAAAAAAGCTCAGTACTGTACAATTTCCATGTGACTGGGAATTTTTTTTTATTTAAACCACTTCAACAAGCAAAATTTATTAATTGTATTTTAGTCGATTGTATTAAAACAATGAGATTACTAACAAATAATATCCAATTATAACATTTTATTAATTGGAGCATTTTTTTTTTTCATCTTTTAAAAAACTTTATACATTCAGAATTTTTTCTTGCAACATTTATAACACTATGTTGTATTTGATAAAAACAAAATTCTTTAAATCGACAAATAAATATTTAATAAAATAATTTTATTAAATATTTAACTAAACAGTCATTTTTTTTTAAATTTCTGCAAGAAATTTTAAGCTAAGGATTTTTAATAATACTGTTGCTAATAAGTTTAACAAAACTATTAAACATAAAATACAAGGAATAAATCGATAAATATAATTATTAATTTATTCTTTTAATTAAATAATCGATTTCATTGAATGACCATTTTCATTGAATATCATGAATGTATTTTAGAGAATTCTCAAAGCATATTCAATGCAAAATTAAACTTTTGATAAAAACAAAATTCTTTAAATCGACAAATAAATATTTAATAAAATAGTTTTATAAATAAATAACTTAATGTTTAACTAAACAGCCAGCTTAAAATTCCTTGAAGTCAAAAAAAGATTTTAATAATACTGTCGCTAATACATTTAACAAAGCAATAATAATAAAGATAAATTATTAATTATGTTCATCGACTTATTATAGTATTTTATTCTTTTAATTAAATAATTATTAAAATTAATTGAAATTTTCATTGAATACCATGAATGTATTTGAGAAAATTCTCAAAGCCTATTCATTATAAAATTATTCTTAATGGAATAATTATTAATAATATAATTATTCCATTAAGAATAATAAAGAATAATCAATTATTCTAATTTAGAATGCCTGTGACTTTTTCACAAGTCATAAACGGCCAAACATTGAATTAAAAAAATATACCACACATATTTAACAAGATTTAAAATCTTTCAGTCTTTTTTTTTTTTTCCTAATCCAATTACAAATTGATAAATAGTAAAATATTTCTAAGAATTTATAAATCAGTATCTTGATCTGATGCTGCATCAAAATGTTTTTTGTATTGATGAATTGAATTAACTCAGAGCCAAGTTGTCCTTTCATACAACAGATAATAGGTAAACAGATAATAAAATCAACATTTGGAACACAACATTTTCATCTCATGTATCTAACTAACACGAATATTCAGATATAAACCACAAAGAAATCGACATAGTCAGTCAGAGAAAAAGAAAAAATTCTTGCCTAGTATTATTTTTGAAGGGAAGAAAATACTTTTTATCCACAAACATGTGTATAGCGACCATTACAATAAATATATATATATATAAGTAGGATAAAATATTTTTTGATCACTTCGACATCATGGAACATGATCATGAAACACTTCAACGATCATGGAAGATTTCGAATATTTATATATACAGAAATACTGTTCACAGTACAAGGATGTGCAACTTTTTTAAAAAGATGTGACGAGAATAAAGAAAAAAAAATACTTCCTAGTATACCAATCTTAACCCAGTGTCTGTTACAAAATCATATACACATGACATTGGCACATTATAGCATGCGATTTACAAAAGTTTCTCAACCCATACATCTTTATTTGTCACCAAATTTTTTTGTGGACTCCATACCATCATGTTCATACATAATAATTATGATTCATTTGAAGATATTATTTTGCGTTAACATGATTTTCCTTAGAGTAATTTAGATCACATGGCAAATTATACTTTTTTTTAAAAAAGATATTTTGTCTTATAGGATGTCCAAAACTTCCCGCAAGAAATAATGCTTTTAATAAATACACAGCTGTCTTGTTAAATCATCCCACTAAAATCCCAATAATAGAGAGTTTTTGCGTACCGTACTTTAAAAATACGGTAGTTTTTTCTCCCTAGCGCGCATGCTCATAGAAAATTGCGCATGCGTATCTGTAATAATAGAGTTTTTGTATACCGTACTTTAAAAATACGGTATTTTTTCCTCCCTAGCGCGCATGCTCGTAGGAAATTGCGCATGCGTATCTGTAATAATAGAGAATCCTAGAATTAGTTTGAATAATATTCTATTCATATGTGATATTAAATTTTATTAGAGAGTTTTTGCATACCGTACTTTAAAAATGCGGTATTTTTTTCTCCCTAGCGCGCATGCTCATAGGAAATTGCGCATGCGTGTCTGTAATAATGTTTCCTACGAGCATGCGCGATAGGGAGAAAAAAATACCGCATTTTTAAAGTACGGTATGCAAAAACTCTCTAATAACTCAAATTAAGAAAGATATCAAATATTCAAGAAGTAAAGTCCAGTTCCAAATTGTATTCCAGTGGCTACCATCACATGTGGGAATTATAGGTAACGAAGCAGCAGATTCACTTGCAAAGAAAGGAAACCATGTCAATATTGGAAATAAACAAGTTCTTCCGTAATCTTTCAAGAAATATATTCATAGAAAAGTTTTTTAAGAAATTGAAAGATAATCTCATAACTAAATCTGAAGGCAAAAAGTGGCACAATATTCTAGACAGCTGGAAAATCTTTCACACTAAACCACGTACAGAGGCGGACAAGATTGTTTTGCGGAACACCTAAACAGGATAGGTGTCCTCGCCTTGAACACTTGCCCAGTATGTACAGCTGGAACAATGAATTCAGAACTTCTTTTGAAATGTCCAGGACTAAACAAGGAAGCTTAGTGCCAGGGAAAAGTCTTATAATTGTATTGGGAAGCCAGAAGCCTCATGGACTAAAATAAAGAGCCTACTCTTTCAAATAAAGCCATATGCTACAACATAAAGGATACACCAACTCTCCGGAAAGGCCTGTGCTTCACACGTGTAGTGCACTATACACAAATAAAAGGTGCAAGCTTGGTTCATCGTTCTGCGGTTATTTTGTGCACACTTCAGGCTAATTTAGACCGGGATCTACAGCTCAACGTGGATTAACAAGCATCCATGCCATCGCCAGCATTCGATTATGAAGCCTGTGGTACGAAAGGCCAGAGCACTAGCCAATTGGCCACCAGGTCGCCAAAAGGTATTAGAGGATTTGGTTTAGAAAACAATTTGATATACTCACTCCCCTCCCTTTCGAACTTTAAAGGTGCATTTTAAGGGAAAACAGCTCTACCATTACCAAATATTCCAAACAATTTAGGGTGTTTAAGAATTCAATCTCGCATGAACTTTGGGACATCCTATATTAGAACGTTACTATTTGATTTGTTGATGCAATTGTGATATCCATGTACACACAACCTTCTTTTACACTTACGGATATTGTGGATATCACGAACTTCATAACTAGACGATGTCTTGTTTTCATCATAAAATTCTTTTTCGTAATGGAAAGATTCAATGGTGGAACCTTTTGTTTCTCAGAAAAAAAAATTAATAAATAAATGTAATTTTTTTGCTTATCTTAAAATATTCATAAAAAAAAATTGCAAAAAAAGATTTACGTTCCACATAGTGACAAATGCATGCAATCTTAACTAAAGACCAATGACAAGTTTGTTAACTGTAATACACTAAACAGTAAAATCTTATGTGACCTTAAATTTGTATATAAACTTCTAAATATGTAAAATAATCTCATATCTAAAAATGGTGAAAATAAGATTATAATATGGAGAGGAAAAGATAATATTTATAAAATAAGTACATATTTGAAATCATAATTAATATATCCAAAAAATATGAATACATTGGCTGTACATATTTTAATGAAATCATTTTGATTCTGTTGCACATTACAAAAAAGAAAATCCATGATATTGTAAAATTTAAGATTCAACTTAATTGTAATCCTTTACATTATAACACATAAGCTACAATTTATACATAGACATAAATTTACATGAAAAATATAATAAATATTGTTTTAAATCAATATGTATGTTAAACTTGCATAAGATAATATTAGAATGAAATTTTTGTGAGATCATTTTCATTTCAAACTACGATGACTTGTTTTACATTTATCCAAAATTGTAATATTAAAATAATTATATGCTGTTGAATTGATTCTATTAAAATGAAACAAACAATATTATGCAAGTAATATGGATATCCAATGGAGTATTTGACATATGAAACAAAACAGGCCAACTTCTTTTACATGCAATTTCAAAATCATCTTTAAAAGGAATATACTGAAGTAAAACATAAAGTTGATAATGACAGTTTTCTATTTATTTTAAATCCGCTGATTAAAATGATTTAATTAATTTTACATGATTCAATTTTATTTATAATTCCAACGAAAAACTATAAACTTCAATACCACACATGGTATTCTCGAAAAAAATTAATAAATACTTTAATTTATCCATTCATTATCAGCACTGTAATCGCTTTTGGCATATCAAGATTATTTATGTTGCAAGATTTGCAAAAAGATTATTTATGTCGCAAGATTGGCAACAAGATTATTTATGCTATGCAACACAAAATTGATAATAACAGTTTTTTGTTTTTTTAAATCTGCTGGTTAAATTGATTTAATTAATTTTAATTGATTCGGTTTTATTTATAATTACAACTAAAAACTATAAACTTAAATAAAACACGAACAATAAAACAATAAAAAACACGGTATTTTCGACAATAATTAATAAAATACTTTAATTTATCCATTCATTTCTAGCACTGTAACCGCTTCTGCCATTTCAGAATTATTTATATTACAAGATTGGCAACAATATTATTTATGTTGCAAGATTGGCAACAAGAGTATTTATGTTACAGGATTGGCAACAAGATTATTTATGTTAAAACTTACTCAAGTAAGATTTATTTTGTAACAGACAAAAGGGTTTAGAAATGTATACTTTTGAGCGATGACTGTCGAAATCACAGTAGCTTTGAATTCGCTTTAAAAAAATCATATAACGTGGATTGACTGTGATTCTAAAGTACAACTTTTTTTAATTTGACACGAATACACACCTTGTATACAAATACAAATAACCTACTGGCATTGATTTCGTATACAAAAAAAATCAATATAGAAATATTTAAAAATAATCATTTAAATTCTTCAAATTTATAACCTCCTTAACTATTAAATATCACAATTTAGCACTAAGTTTCAGAAATGGTTCTTCTGAAACTTGAGAAAAATACAAAATACTGTACATTTACACATTACGTAGACAACAGACACACATCAGAAAAAAGATTCTGGCTAAAACATGAAGATGACATGACACCAAATACAAGAGTTTCAATGAATGGGGGAAAATACAATATATATTTTTTTTTAACTAAACCATCGATATAACACTGAGTAAAAGCAATTGTCAAATGTAGGCTGCTTCGTACTTTAAAATAAAAATAAAACACAAATTTCAGCAACCCAATGTACAGGTATTTCAAAACATCCATATGTTTTTGATTTAATAATAAAAAAAAATGTAAACTCCAATTATTATACACTATTGTGTCCAAAAAGTAAGACCAATTTTCAATTTAAAATTTCCAGGGCTTATGGAATTTCATTTTTTTTCTTTTTCTTTTTTAAGTTGCTGGCACTGTCCTTGACAGCTGTGTGAAATCTGACGTCAAAATATTCATTAATGTTTGAGTTACGCTTGGCTTTGTGAGACGCTAAACCTGATTCCAGCGATTTTTTTAAATGTCTGAATTCATTGAGCAAAGAAATTGCATTCAATTTTGTTTACGGAAACGTATAGAATGTTACAGTAGGCATTCGGTGAGCATTCCTATATCGGAAAGAAATGTTTAGAATTGGTATAAACAGTTCAAAGAAGGCAGAGAACGCATTGAAGATGAAGAGCCCTGTGGTCGACCATCAACCTCAACCGACTTTTAGCATGTATTGAAGATTGGAAAAAAAGTTGGTATAAGTGCATTGTGTCCGGAGGGACGATGAAGGCGATGAAATAAATTTGGAAGAATAAATAAAGAGTTTATGAAAAAAAAAATTATTATTTGGTCTTACTTTTTGGGCACAGTAGTATAATGATTTTAAAAATATTTATGTATCATAATACACATATAGAAAATTGTGAATTTGTTCGCTTTTAAAATATAAATTTTTTTGTATAATTCTACAATAAACGCTAAGAAAGAAATACCTGTATCAAAGAGATAAAAAAATGATTATAATACAGTAAAATCTCTTCATTTTCTTTTGTTCCAGTTTTTGTTCTTTTATAAACAAAATTTTGCTCTGTTTATTTCAAAATCAATTAAAAATTTCTCTCTTAAGAAAATTTTGCAGAAAAAAAAACCCTTTCTTTAAAAAAAAAAAAAAATTATAAAAGTTAATAACATTCAGTATATATCCAACATACTTAACATTTCTTCTATAAAGCATAATATATTATTAATAAGTATAACACAAAAAATAACAATTAGTAAATCTAATGTTTTAATATAAGAACACTTAAAAAAATAATAATTAAAATCAAATGTGACAAATTTTTTTGTTATATCTATGTTCCACAATATCTTGGAGGCATAGACTTATGACAGTCGCAGTGAAAAAAAAATTCTTATATTCTAAAAATGTTCATTTACAAATATTTGTTGATTCAAATAGCTTACAAATTTGATTACATAAATTAGTACCTTATTTTAATTAGCGCAATTTTAAAATTTAAACAATTTAGATTTTAAACAATTAAATTAAAAAATAAGTTTAAAAAAGACGTTAATTGTTAAAATTAATTAAAGAATAATTAATTTATTTTTTAACAATTTAAATTTAGGCAACAATTTTAAAATTTAAATAATTTTTTTGGCAATAAAAATCGTACAGATACAAAAAACAATTACATCGATAGGGATTCTGTATTCAGGCTATCACGTCACGTGACAAAAAAACTTAGTCTTCAATAAAATGGAAAAGACATATTTATATATTTACTTTTTTATTTAAGCTGGATCGAGATCTTTTAATATTTCTTCAAAAATCTCAAAAACGTTAAAAAAGTTACTAATTAAATTTTACCATTAAAGAGAACATAAAAAAAGCATCGGCGAGCAGCAAAGTCTGTGCATCTCTGAGTCTTCTTTACAAAAATGTCTGAACTTTGTAATCAAATTAGAAATTTGTGTTTAGAATTAGAATTTAAATTTATACATTTTTAAATTTTTTGACTAACTTGAACTCAAAGTTATTACGGGTATATATTTTAATTACTAGTTGAAAATTTCCATTTTAAAGAAAGGATATTTTTTCTGCACTTTTTCTTCATAACAATATTTTCATTTAAGAGAAACAACTTATCTTGCTTAAAAGACCAATTCTTTTAGCAATTAATCTTAGAAATAACTCAATAGGATCGTTTTAGGAGAGATTTTACTGCAACACAAGGAACTTAAAAAAAAAAAAAAAAAAAAAAAAAATTAAAAGTACTTCTAAATGTCTAATTAAAAACAAAATAAAAGACGTAAAACGTTGTGCACCAACTGCAATAAATATTTTTGATCTAGAGCATTTAAAAAAAGAAGAAGAAATCACACGCTAATCTCCTTTCTAATCCAAGCTTCAGGAATGTCTTCCTTGGACAACGGCTGTATGACAGGCTCCTTGTCTTCCTCCGCGCAAACGATGGTGGACGAACTGGTGGCCCCAAGCGATTCTTCTCCGTGGAAAGTCACATTCACAGTCGGAAGACTTATCTTCCGCGGAGTCCTACTGAGTTTAGATGGAATCATGGTGGAGTCCCTGGCCGCCTTGGAAGTCGAGGCAGACGACAGGCTTCCAGATCGAGGCCTGATGCTGCGATGGCCGTACTTCTTCTTGAACTTGGGCACCTCCATGTGCCTCGAGTCCTTCAGGGCTGTTAGGGGCTCCAGCTCGTGGCTCTCACTGGTTGGAATTTGGTTCGGATAGCTGGCACTGCTTGAAGACAGGGTTGACTCGGACAAGGCGTAGGCGTTTTTTTCCACAGGAGCCGGTGGCGCCTCGCAGCAGTCGAAGGATGGATAGTTCAACTGCAGCTGTCCGTTTTGTGGTCCAGCCGCACTCAGCAGAGACATGAAGAAGAAAGTGGAGTACACCCAGCTGATGGACATCAGTATGACTAGGAAGGTTCCGATCTGCAGGTACGCCAGGACGATAGACGGGAAGATTAGGGCCCCGGCCATGAAAGTGGTGAAGGCGGCCATCGCCACGGGGCTGCCAACGTGGCTGAGGGCGAAAATAACCGATGATTCCCTATCTTCTTGAGCAGAAAGTCTGTAGGCGACTCCGTAGTGGAGAGTCAGGTCAACGGCGAGCCCGATTGCCACGGACACAGTGGTGCTTTCCAGAACGTTGAGCTTCCAGCCGAGGAGGACTAGAGACCCAACGGTGACGACGATGATGCATGAAATGGTTAAAATGGCGAAGACGCTGATCAGTAAATTTAGAGTAGTCAGAAGGAGAGCCCCGAAGGACACTGCAATAGCAACACCAATTGCCACCATAGATCCTTTGGACAGACTGTCTTGTAGATCGAAAAAATCCAGATCGCTCGTGAACCACCCATTCCTCAACGACTTCGGAGCTTGAGCCATCATCTCAGTCACCCAAGTGTCAACTGAATCTTTGAATTCATACATTTCGGAATAAGATATCGAGTATGTAAAAGTGCTGTCGTATTGAATGACAATGGCCTGAACTTTTCCAGTCGACTTTGAGAAGCGTATGCCTTCTACCGACGGCATGACGAAGTATCCAGGAGTGTGATGCAAAATGGCAACGGCTTCTTTGACGCAGTAATTGAAAACCTTTTCGCTGTAAGGAAACTTGGAGGTCTCGCAGCATGGTGTCCGATCCATATCCGAGATACCATCCACGCATCGCCTCTCCATCCAATCTTTGAACGTTTCGATGAAACAATTGAACATGAGAGGGCCATGAGTGGGTTGGTAGAAACTCTGGTTGCGCAGCTTTATGCAGAAGCTGTACAGCCATTCTTGTGCCTCGGGATTAGCGATGTTGAAATCGGGATCGAACACCAAGTGTCCTCTGTCGTACGGATCCAGGTAATTGCCTGTGTCCTTGGGCAATACTCCAAAGACTATCCGTATCGGCATTTTGCGATACAGATCCTGCTCTTTGGCCTTTTCGAACCAGAAGTATTTCTTGAGATACAGGTCGTACCTTTCGAAAGGGTGGTCAGAGTTGAATATCTGGAACTCTTTGGAATCGGGCAACTGGAGTCTGGGATAGTAGAAGACAGCCACCGCTCCTCCGGCCGCGATGGCACTGAAGAGCACTAGCCAGAAGTACCTGGACTTGACGATGATGCAGGGCAGGATCTTCTCGAAGAAAACTCTGGAGTACTCGTTGAAGCTGTAGTGCAGTTTCCAGAGGGCATTGCAGAAGATGGAACACCACCGGACGTGACGCATCTGCGGGACGTACAACCCCACGGGAGGGATGCACAAGCAAGTAGACGAGCACCACTTCTCAGCCATGATGACCGACGCCGGAAGCCAAGACACGGTGAAGATGAAGTTGGCTAACACAGCAGTCCCAGCGAAGATGCTAAAACGATGCAATGTTAGAAAAATAAATAGAATGTATAGCCTGATAGAGATGGCAATGATTTAAATTTATTTAGAAAAATATTCAAGAGCAGATGATGGAATACGTTTCATCTCTGTTAAGGAAATAAAATCATATTTTTACATAGCTAGTTGGGCAAGAAAATTGTAAAGTTAAAAAAAAAAAAAAAAAAAAATTACTGAATTTGTATTACATGTGTTAACGAAAAGTTATTTTTTATGGCAGTTAATTAGCAATAAATGATATAATTGAATGATATTATTTGATAAAAAGAAAAGACTGTGTTGATGAAATTAGAAATATTTTGAATCCCAAAAATATCAAGTTTTCTGTCACAGATTTCGTCGCTTTTTCTAAAATAACTGAAGAAAGAAATGTTTAAAAATCATTCAAGAAACTAAAATCAAATATTGTTAACGTTTCATACAAATGCATTTTGTATGCATACAAAAATAGTATGCATATTGTTGGATTTGCTGTAAGTTGTTTTTTCAATGTGAATATAAGTGATGACTTTTCATGAAATGAATTCGTCGTAACTGAAGAAACTAAAATCAAGTATTGCTAACTTTTCATGAAATGAATCAACAAAAATAGTATGCATATTGTTGGATTTGCTGTAAGTTGTTTTTTCAATGTGAATATAAGTGATGAATTCGTCGTAACTGAAGAAACTAAAATCAAGTATTGCTAACTTTTCATGAAATGAATCAACAAAAATAGTATGCATATTGTTGGATTTGCTGTAAGTTGTTTTTCAATGTGAATATAAGTGATGAATTCGTCGTAACTGAAGAAACTAAAATCAAGTATTGCTAACTTTTCATGAAATGAATCAACAAAAATAGTATGCATATTGTTGGATTTGCTGTAAGTTGTGTTTTCAATATGCGGTCTTACTTTTAAGTCCTACAGAGATTTATCGAAGGATCGTTTCAGAAAAGAAAATATGATTAACTTATTTTGCGATCTAACGACCAAAATCCACTCCCACTCCCTTTTCAAATGACCTTTATGCTAGAACTGACTATACCCCTGTACGAAACGATAAATTCTTCATGTATACGACATTACATGAGCGCACCTAATTGTAGTAGACTGTGTGGCAGATATACCTGAAGCACCGCACGGCCGTGATGTTGGAGACGGCGCTTCCGAAGAAGGCGACAGCAGTGGTGACGCTGGTGACGAACATGGAGAGGCAGGCGTGGTGCAGGGTGTCACGCACCAGCTTGACTAAAGTGCCATTGTTCTTTTCTGCCTTCGCACAGGACCAGATCTTGCAGTAGATGCACGCATCGTCCGCGCCAATACCTGCACAAAAAGTTACAAAATTAAATATAAATTTCAATATATTTAAATATAATAATATTTCAATAAATTTTAAATATAAATTTAAATTATTTTTTGTCCAACTACAGTTGTCTTGAAATTGTTGCTAAAAATATAAGTGTTAAAACAGAAACAACAGAATGGCGTGTTTATATCCGTAACCGATCTATCTATAAATAATTAAAAAAATATAAAATGAGAATGAGGGATAACTATGTATTTGATGAATTCCTTCAGAAAATGATTTTGATATCTTAATGACGAATTCTATGTAAATAGATTTTTTTTTAATGTAAAAAATAGAGGCATTTCTGAAATCAGTATTTTGAATGTAAATGGTGGCCAAAAATCACATCAAAAGTCGAATGCGAGAAACAACAGTATGAAAGGCATTAAATTTGAACACCACCTTCAGAGAGCATCCACTAGAGTTTCCAGAACATTTCGAAACTGATTCTGTCATCAACCCTATCAAATATGCTGATGATATTCAAAGTAGAAGTTTTGTCATTCCCCGGAACATTTTGAAGGTCTGCAATTTGTGTTTCGTTAATACAGAGCACTGTGCTGCCCGCAGAAGGTGGCTACAGAAGAAGATGGGTACAAGATGAGTTTAGCAACATGCTCTTCACGGAAAAGCCCTACTTTAGTGTACAATTGACAAGAAGTGTATTCTCATCAGGAAAGATGAAGAATCTGGTACAAGGAATACTCCTGCATTCGTGCATGAAAGTGTCCAATTTGGTGGAGGTCTGGATGGATGGTCTGGGCCAATATTACTAAATAGCTGCACAGACCTGCACATTATCGGAACGGAACACTAACGGCTCAGCAATATAAGTATAAGGACTTCAAACATATTGTGGTCTTTTACGCTGTAGCAATTGTGGATGAGATCATTATCATGGATGATAATTCAAGGCTACAATGTGCTCAGCTAGTGGACAATTTCGTATTCGACGAAGAAATCCTTCGAATAGATTGGACAGCATATTCCTCAGATATGAACCCAATAAAACATGTTTGGGATATTCTAGGGAGAAGGGTTGCTACTTGCACATGACTCTCTTGTTGTTGTTACTAGTCCTCCTGGTACAGGAAAGCTTAAAACCAGGTCCAGAAGATCCCGTAGCAGATGACTGGGCCATGGCTAAGGGCTTCTTCACTTATGCGAAGAGCCACGAGGGCTGAGGACCGAGTAAACCTCAAGACACCGCTCTACAATCATAAAAGACCGAGATCTACGGTTTAAAGTGGATTCCGAACCACTACAAACATCCATGGCACCGGCGGGACTGAAACCTGAAACCCGTGGCAGCGAGCGCCAGAGCGCTAAACACTTGGCCTTTCAGGACCCACGACTGTTTACCATCTTCTATCGGTAAACTCTCTTCGAAGTGCATCATTTAATTATTTATCGACTAACTTTTGATTATTTATTAAGAAGATTGAATATTTCTGTATAATTAAGTATATGTATTCGTTTTTTTTAACAGGAAAGAAAAGAAGGAAAGAATTTCGCTAGCATATTTTCTTTATATGGTTAAATTTAGAAAATATCACAAAGCACTACATACCTATGATGATGACAATGGTGAGGAGATTGATGAACGGGAAAAAAGTAATTTGATAGATGATTGTGTACATGAAGTAGGCCATCCCTACGGAGAAGACGACCCCGCAGATGGTCATCAGGGTGACGAAGAACGACGAGGAATACATCCACAAGAACAGAAAGATGAGCACCCCGGCCATGGCCACGTACACGGTGTCGTGCAGCAGGCAGTCCACGAACAGCTTGTACTTGAGGCCCATCTCCATGCCGGACACCTCCACCTCGTCATTGTACAGGTCCATGGAGTCCAGGTCCTTGTAGTAATCCAGGGCCGCAGAGCTTTGAGCAGTGGGCAGAAATATGGTGGTGTAGGTGAGGTTCGGGACTAGGACAGAACTAGGGTCCAAAAAGTGGATGTCCGTGAGATAATGCAGAATGTTGTAGACGGCATCGTACTCGATGCAGTATCGTGGCACACCGCGGCACAGGGCGGGATCCATGGCACAGTCGTGGCTGAGCTTCATGCCGTGGTAATAGGGTGCACAGGACACCAAGAGTTGGGAGACCGCATCGACGTCTGCTTGCTTGATGTCATGGCAGGAAGACAGGTTGCGCAGAAGTGCCACGTAGTTGGAGATGGACCAGCTTCGGCAACAGCTTCCCCAGGTGGTCTGTTCGCAGAGCTCTGGAAACTGTTCAGATGCTCGCAGTTTGAGTTCGTCGATGTCGCAAATGGCCTTCAGACCTTTCACAGTGAACAGGTTGTTGCCGTTTGGGGATTGAAGGACCACATGAGCATAGCCCCGGACTGTGAAGAAAGAAGTACTTAGCTTATTTGCTCAGCTCTCGGCAAAGATAAATAACTAATATTTTGTGTTGGAACTGTTCAAGGCAGCGATATTCAGACTATGTTATGAACGACCTTACCATATGTCCCATCCTTTATTGTTCACATGGCTTCGTAATAATATTATTTTCTATGTTTAACAAATCCAATTAATAGAATTGATACCATAGAAATACAATACATTTACTTGACTAGGCACCAGGATTTATTTTGGAATTTTTTTATATTTTAATTGTCTATGTATTGTAATTATCTATATACCAATTTTATTTTTTAAAAAATTTAATAAATATTTCATTAATTAGGGATTAGTCCCTAACGACAACCCCCTAATTATTATCTCTCTATATTTTAATTATTTGTACAATGATGTTATTTATATAATGTAAATATTATGAGAATAATTCTATAAAATAATTCTAATTAATTCTATTCCCTTCAATAAATTTCTCTTAAATGTTGTAATTATGTTGATAATTATTGAATTTCACAATTGTTTAATCTTTTATAGAATTATTTTGAAATTTATTATTTTATATTTTATTACCTATGTATTGTAATTATCTATACACTAATTAAAATGTTTTTAATTAAATAAAAATTTCAATAATTAATGGCATCCCTTAATTATTATCACTATCTGTTTTAATTTTTTATACAATGATGTTACATATATATAATGTACATATTATGAAAATAATTCTATATATAATGTACATATTATGAAAATAATTCTATATAAAATTTCAATAAATGTTTTTTAAATTCTATAATTAAGTTTATAATTAGTTAATTTATTTCACAATTGTTTATTCTTTTACAGAATGTTTTTGAAATTTAATATTTAATATTTTATTACTTATGTATTGCAATTATCTGTACACTAAATTTTTTTTAATTAAATAAAAATTTCATTAATTAGGAATTACTCCCTAATGGCAACCCTCTAATTATTACTTCTATATATTTTAATTATTTATACAGTAATGTTATCTATATAATGTAAATATTATGAAAATAATTCCATAAAAAGTTTCAATAAATTTATATAAGAACCACAATTCGAATGGAAACAACATTAAGAATTGAATACTTACTGGGATTGTTACAGAAGAAGGTCTTCCGCTCCACCACAACTATCCTGTCAGGGGTTAGGCCGTGCAGGGGCCTCTCGAACACCACCTTCCCCTCGGCGGCCTGGCTGGTGCGCACGCTCCCGTACTCCCGCTCCTCCGCCTCGAGCTCGAGCCAGGGCACGGCGGCCCCCTCCTCGGCCCTGCCCGTGTCGTTGGCGCCCCCGTCCTCCCCCTCGCCCTGCCAGCCGAGGGTGTCGTTGGTGATGTCCGTCACGATGCTGCCCGGGTAGAAGGTGAGCGGTCCGTTCCAGCTGGTGCTCTTCAGCAGGTTGTGCCACGCCGTGCCTCGCTCCGACAGCACGGTGCCCCGGGGCTCGAAGCCCTACGAGAAAAAAAAGAGAGACCAACCACTTTAGAATTAGAGTTGTCACATTGTACGATGATTATAATTTTTAAAATTTGTTTATATAGTTATATAATTCTTCTATACGTATGTTTGTCACTGAACTCCTCCTGATCCTAAACGGCTGGACCGATTTTGGTGAAAGATTTTGTGTGTGTTTGAGTGGGTCCTTGGATGGTTTAGATTCCCAATTGAACCCAGTAGGTGCTGTTGCAATCGGGTTCTTCTGTACATGTGTTTGACACTGAACTCCTATGATACCGAAACGGCTGGACCGATATTGATGAAATTTTTTGTATGTGAATAGGTCCCTGGGTGGTTTGGTTCACAATTGGACCCGGTAGGTAGTGCTGCAATCAGTTTTGTCACTAAACGTGGCTGGTACGTGTGTTTGTCACTGAACTCCTCCTGAACGGATTGACAGATTTTAGTGGAACTTTTTGTGTATGTTTGAGTGGGTCCTTGGATGGTTTAGATTCACAATTGGACTCAGTAGGTGGCGTTGCAAACTGGTTTTCTGTATGTGTGTTTGTCACTAAACGCCTCCTAAAATGGCTGGACCGATTTTGATGAAATTTTTGTGTTTGATGAAACATGGAAAATGCTTTTATGCTATCCCCTTTGTTGTAAGTCGACACAAAATGGTGCTGCAGTATATCAACTTCTATACCTTTCAACATATCGCTATGAAAATCGTAATAATATGTATTCGAATACGGAAATTAGGTTCGCTCTATCCACTTTATTGTTATTTGACACCAGATGGTGCTGCAGCCTTTTCCTGACTTTTCCAGATCGACAAATTTTTCCCGACTTTTCCCTGATTACCCAATTCTGTCGCCACCCTGTTTCCAGAGTTTTTTTGCATGAACATAATAATGCTTTATTCTGAGTTTCTTAATATCTAAAAGGAATGTAATTAGCAAAAAAAAAAAAAAAAAAAAAAAGCATAACTAACTTTCTCATATAACACAAATCCGTAACACAGGGTTAAATGAAATTCATAAACGGATCGGATTGTAGTACTAGTCAAGTGTACTATAACCGGAACTCCTCGCAGATTATCCCGTATTTCGAAAGTCGGGTAAGTGAAACATCGAACCGTCTCAGGTCCGATTTGAATCGAAATTTATGCTTTAGAGCAGGGGTCTCCAAACTACTGCCCGCGGGCCAAATCCGGCCCGCGACTGCGAATAGCTTATTGTTGCTGTAATAAGTTGGATAAAAAAAACACAGAATGATAATAACTGGGTTTTATTTACTTGCTAGGTAACGCTTAATGACAAGCATAATACACAGAAAATTTAACTTAAGCATAACAGTTAACAAATAATTGAAATGAATCCCACTAACATTATAAACTAGTGAACATCCCGCGGTTACCCTCGGTAGTTATGTTGGGGTAAAGAGTATCGCATATGTATGTATATCGATGTTTGGAATATATATATCCTGAATCACACATATGATTTTAATCCTGAAAATCCCTCAGGAACGAAAAAGCTAAATTAACGCGAAGAAAACTGCGGGGTATCCACTTGTAAAAAAATACTAATGAGATTTCTGTAATTATATAGATAATGGCAGAAAAGTTAAAACGGTTTTGGCCCTTGGTACTTACTGGAGTAAAAAGTATGGCCCTAAAGCTGGAAAGTTTGGAGACCTCTGCTTTAGAGGAAACGTACGCTGAACGAAGCTTTAAAGAGATTGTCAAAGACAGTAAATTTCTACACAACTATTGCTCACTGGAAGGACACGGGTTTGGATAAGAAATGGGAATTGGTGTCTACACGTTCAAAGAACATATGTGTACAATCTTCTAAAGGGAATAAACATTCTTCATATTTCTCAATATGAATATTTACAAAATTAGAGGTAACCCGTTTCCCTTTATCTTTATTGCCTGGTGATAACACCCATTGGATGACGTGCAAGCCTTGTAGATTACCCCGTATTTCGAAAGTTGGGTAAGTAAAACGTCGAGCCTCTGAAGTCAGGTTTTTTTTTTTTTAATTTACGCCCGGAAATACCTTTAGAGAAATTGTCAAAGAAAATAAATTTCTACACAACCCTTGCTGATCATTTTAAGGACACAGGATTGGATAAGGAATGGGTGTCTACAAGTTCACAGAATATTCCTTCAATCCTCTGTGGGAATAAACATTCATATTTTTCACCATGAATATTTAGAAAATTAGAAATAACCTTACAAATTCAAAGAATATATGTAAACAATCGTCTAAGAGAATAAACCTTCTTCATGAGTATTTAGAAAATTAGAGGTAATCGTTTCCCTTTATCCTGATTGCCCAGTGATAACGCCCATTGGATGACGTGCAAGCAGGTAAAGGTTCGAACCCATAGATGGCGTTCATTCAATTATTGCATTTGGAAAAGGGAGACACCGTGTAAATTATAGTAGAGTCCCGCATTGACAGTTAAACTGCTTTGAAAGAGTTTTTCCCTGTTAACAAACTGGCATACTTTTCAAATTTGTATGTCGTAAGTGATCAATAATTATATTTTCATTTGAATTTTGTACTCAAATACTACTAACAATATCAATTTATATTCAAAATTTGGTGGGAAAACATATCAAAAAGTTTCGTCTCAAAGAAGAGATACGACATTAGAAATTTCATTTTGTTTTACTGCTGGTAAAATGGATGGATGTGACGTATGATGGAACCATTTGATAGAACCGTATGATGGAACCATTTGACCATTTGATAGAGCAGAAACAAAACGAAATCATAGACAAGGAATTCAATAAATAATTTATCATAGTATTATCTTTGAAAAATGTAATGAAAGCAAAAACATTAATTTCAAAAAAGATATTTATTAAAAAATTTTGGGGGTCAGGTTTTTTTTATTTTTATTTATTTATTTATTTATTTTTTTTGTAGCAATATTTACTAAATGATTACAAATAAAAATCATATAACCAAAGAAACACACGAATTAATTATAGGATATTTGATAAATAATAGAAATTCCCATTCTTAATACATAATAATTCTTTAATATCTACAATAAATTAAATTTCTTTTACTCTAGATAAATTATACTATTCCTATTCTAATGATAATTGTCTTTATATGTTATACCATTATATACCACCATAGATTATAAAAATGAACATAAAAAGGTTATATGTTATAACCAGTAAATAAAAAACAATGTTTTAGCAACAAATAACTTAACTACAGAATTGGTAAGTAAATTACATACAAGTAACAAGTAACTTACATACAGAATTGATGTTGGTGAATATGGAACATACACATATATGTATATATACACATTTCTCTCTCTCCAAATATATATACAGTGAGATTATATATATATATATATATACAGTGAGATTATATATATATATATATAATCTGCAGCACAGTAAAAGTAACAATACTTCCGGAATTATTTAACTTTAATTTCTGTACAAATGTTGCAAAATAATTTTAATAAATTACAAAACTGAATAACATTGAATATCATTGGGTTTTTTCTTTACGCCAAATATGGCTCACACTCAAAAAATTAATAGTGTTAATTAGTGTTATATTATTATATTATATTTATGTTATATTATATTATCTATTAATTAGTGCACAAACACCCGAGATGAATAAACAAAAGTTAAAAGTTAGAGAGACAAAGCTGTTATGATATTTTGATAGTAATATTTAAATAAAGCTGTAAATAATGTAAAATTTTTCATAAAACTATTTATATATTAGAAAAGACGATCTCAAGAACATTTTATAGCAATTAAAAACAATTGGTTGTCATTCTTGTAAAATCAATAAATTTGTTTGAATTAAATGCTTTTGCTCATACGTATATCACATGAAAACTAGATGTATGTTTCCATTATAAATATGCCATGCATAAAAGAAATCTTATATTTTTCAATAAATGTAACATGATGCTTATATATTATTATTGATGAAAACAGATGAAAATTGTTAAAAGAAAAAGTTGCCTTACCACGAGGGGGTCCTTAAAATCTGGCGCTTCATTGACTGTGATGCAGACGATCGCAGCTCCAAGTGCAACAGCTAAAACTAAGAGTATAACACAGCAGGGATAGTTGGCCACTTGACGGGCATACCTGAAAAATATACAACAGTGCCAATTCCTCCTCACAGTATAAAAATTTGCACTTCAACTTTCATTTTGATTCAAATGATTATATAAATCAGAATATCCAAAAAATCAAAAGAAATGCTTCTGTTGGAAAAACTGTATTGAAAAATTTACAAAAAAGAAAAAAAACATTTCACTGGGACATTCTGCCAATTTGATCTACTTTATAAAAAAAAGAATTATATTAATTTGTTCAGGTTTTAAATCAAGTTTTAGGAGTCGCTAACATGTCTAAAAGTTTTTAAATTTCAAGAAACATTTAAATTGAACAAACTTTCGCCATTAAATATTTCCTTGCAATTTAAAAAATTATCAATTTGTTACACATTAAACAGGGGACCTGATGGCCGAGTGACTAGCGCTCTGACCCACAGGTTTCGGTTTCGAGTCCCGGCGATACAATGGATCCTTGTAGTGGTTTGGAATCAACCTTAAATCATAGGTGTCGGTCTAATATAAATATTGGGCGTACGACTGACAACCCTACCCTGTAAAAAGAAAACATTTCCTGTCTCGAAATCTACCAGTAAGCAGACGGCCTTGGCCCACAATGGGCTGTAGTGTCAGGTTAGGTTTGGTTTATCGCTCTACTCTCATTTTGTGCACACTTTGAGATAATTAGACCGGAACCTACAGTTTAACATGATTCCGAACCAATAATAAGCATTCATGACCCCGCTAGAATTCGAATCTGAAGCCTGTGGCATCAAAGGCCAAAGCGCTAGCCAACTGGCCATCAGGCCGCACTGTAATGCCAGGTAGTTAGTTACATGTTAAACAAACCTATAAAGCTTAAAGAGAATTATAATTTTTCAAGACATTAAATATATTTAGAATCCGAGTATTTGTTTCTAAATTGTTTACCTAACTAGCAACTTTTTTTTTCTATGAAGTTTGTTGTAGTCTTTAATCAGTGCCATTCGATATTCTGATACATAATGATGCACCAACTATTGTTTTTCTATTCTTTTAGGATTCATATTCTCTTCATTCAAGATTAAAAAAAAAAAAGCATTATTTACAATAATATATAAACATAGTGTAATTTGATATAAAAAATCTAGAAGATCCATTTCAAAGATTACATCTGGACCAACTCAGACTCGTTTCAAGGATTCATCATCGCCCCCCCCAACCCGGTTTTTCTGAGCCTGCGGTACCAAAGGCATCCGACATTTTTTTTTTTTTTTTTTTTTTTTCCCGTTTCTCGAGAAATTTTAAAGGCAGTATGTCAAAAAACATACAGGCAGCAAGCAACTCTGACAGGTACCAAAAATGTCCGAGAAAGTTGTTCATTACACACCTTGAAATTTCATAATGAATACCTTCATACTTTTTTAATATTTTAAGAGCTCCAAATCATTTGAGGAAAAACAAGCAGATGCTGCTTGAAACCGACTAGTCACGAAACATTTTATGACAAATGAGCTAATATCGTGAATTCCATTTACCTTTCCCATCCATCGAACACTATGTTAACCTCTACAGCCCAAAAGCGTATTCCTCTTTTGTAATCTCCTCTAAGACATTCGATAGTGAGCTCTGAAATTTTTTTAATACACATCACCAGCCTGGAACTCCCAAAGTTGCAAACTCAATGAAATCTGACGCACTGTTGACTATTCATAATTGGTTTGGTTTGTCGTTCACGATCATTTTGCGCACACTTTAGATTAATTAGACCAGGACCTACGGTTTAAAGTGGATTCCGAACCAAATCTAACAAACATATATGCCCCTGTCAGGATTGAACCTGAAGTATGTGGTACCAAAGACCAGAGCGCTAGGCAATTGGCAACCAGGACGCATTTCTTTCATAAGTTGAAACATTGGATATGGTCAACTGAAAACATCCGTTTGAAAACCACTGTGATCGTTAGGACCTAACGAATTTTTAAATGATTTTAATGTCTGCATGTCAAGCCCTATTGAAACCCCAATTGATTTATTAGCGATTTAAACATGATTTCGAACACATGATGAGTCATGCCACTCAGGATATCTCTTTGTTCAACTCTTGCTCAATAAGAGCACATGTCCCTCTTCGTAACTTTACGTTTACTGAATTTTTATCAAAACTCAAACATTTTATTTGATTAATAATCATTATTATTAGTAGTATTGAATAGTGGTAATTAATGTTACTCCTGTTCCCGATAGCAGCTTTGATATTGAAAGTAAGAGGTCCTGTCTCTGAAACAATGATTAGTCGTAGATCAACAGTTTTATTACTTACAATCATCATCATCGATAGTACGACAGCCCAGGATGGGCCGAGGCTTTCCTTTGAAGAGATTTCCTTGCATTCCTTTGGGTGCATGTATCTTTTTCAATTCTATCCATCGCAAGTTGTGTTGTCCTATTCCTCTTTGTCCCCGTGGCTTTGTCAAAACGAGTCTATTTACAGGGTTTCAATCATTCATTTTAAATACATGAGCCGCTCAGTTTAATCTGTTGATCTAAATAAATTTTATAATATCTGGGTCTTTATATCACTTATAAATTTCTGCTTCTTTTCCAACAATCACTTTCGCTTACACCTCCAAGAATAGCCCCTAAAATCTTCCGCTGAAATATACCCAAATGGGCCTCATGAGATCTAGCCAAAGTCCATGTTTCAGAGCCAAAGACCATTACTTACAATGTCTTCTAAAATTTTACTATCTCAATGAACAGTCACAAGAATATTAGTTGAAAATTCGTTTTTTAAATCTACAGCTCTTTTTTATTGCTTTTCATTCTCAAATGCCGAAAAGAGGATTTATTCACATTGTACTCAGAGCACACCCTACGATTTTAAATATTTTGTCAAAACAAAAACTACTTTTCTGTTACTTAGCTATAAAAAAATCTCTACACTTTTTTTAAAACCTCCTGAGAGTTTGGTTTCATTTTTCTTGTTCTTTTTAAGAGTTGGCCTCCTCAAGTTGATTTTTTGCAATGTCAGTGATATCAGTGACACTGTTGATTGTTTCATGAATTGAAAAATCGGATATGGCAATCTAAAAATCACTACGATTCATTGAAATCCACAAATTTTAAATCGCTTGAACTATGTCTTGTATATGCGCATATATATATATATATATATATATATATATATATATATATATATATATAACATGCCTATCAATTTTATTTATAGTGTTATTTTTTTTAACCTAATGAAAATCTTAACCTTTTGCCAAACAAGAATCGCATCATTAACAGTGCAGTGAGCACTGGATCATTTCATTTTCAGTTTTTTTGTTTGGTTTGTTTCATTTTCTTAATAAAAAACAAAACAAGCTAATACTTCTGTTTTAGATGGCAATTTTGTATGGCACAATGATGAAGACATCTTGATCTACAGGCAAAATGTCTGTAAATTTTCTTGTTAAAATGGACGATTTACTACTTGATGCCATAAGTAAAAAAGTGTTATAAACTAAAATATTAATCATTTTGATAATGCTATTTCCCTATTATAATATTTACATAACTGGTTAGGCTTACTATAATTAAACAGCCAAATCTGGCTAAATTTAGCTAGACAAGTGCATTACACTCTGTACAGTAGTTGAATACAAACTGATCCTGCATACGTCAGGAAATGTGACGTGAGCGTCTAGACATAACACATCTCAACATGAAAACTGGCTGTCAGTTGAACTTGCAGTGGAGGGAAATGAAAACAAGGGGAAATTGCATTCTCTTAACATTCAGTGGTTATTATCATCTATTATTTACAGTTGGTTTAATTATTATTATGTATTATCAGTTTGATGTGAAGTTAGTTAATTGAAATTTTGGAAAATTTATCTACTTGTCAAAACTTTAACTTGATCGCGACCCTTAAAATTTTTTTAAAATCTGAAATAAGTTTTTTTTTTTAAGCAATAAAACAAAATGGGAGGATTCCCCATCAAAATATCAAAAGTTGATTTTTAAGGATCACCTTAATGCGTACTCTTTATCAGCAACCCTTATGACAAACCTAGTTGTCACTTGGTTTATTTTGCCGCTCTACGGTCATTTTGCGCACACTTTAAGCTAATTATACCTACAGTTTAACATGGATTCTGAACCACTCACAAACATTCATGCCACTGCCAGGATTCGAACCTGAAGCCTGTGGTACCAAAGGTCAGAGCGCTTGTTAATTGGCCATCGGGCCACAGTTATCACTTGGATATGGAATAATTTGTTTTATAATTACATTCAATGAAAAATAATTTTTACAACTCCCAAGTTATACGCATAAGGGAATTAACAGAATGTTATTTATTCAACAATTGATGATATTTAACATCACAATATTATCTAATATTTCTAATCGCTCGGTGCCACAGGTTCCGGGTTCGAGTCCCGGCGGTGCCATGAATATTTGTAATGGTTCGGAATTTACTTTAAGCCGTAGGTTTGGATTGGTTTGTCGTTCTACGGTCATTTTACGCATACGTTTGGCTAATTAGACAAGAACCTACAGTTTAACGTGGATTCCGAACCACTAACAAACATGACATAACACTGATTAGAACTTGAAGCCTGTCCGAATCCTGGAGGTTTCCTGGATGTTTGTTAGTGGTTTGGAATCCACTTTAAACAGTAGTTCCCGATCTAATGTGATTGTAGAGGGTTGAACGTAGGGCTGACAACCCTATCCTGTAAAAAGAAAGCATCTCCTGCCTCGAAATCTGCCTTTAAGTACACTGCCTTGGCCCAATATGGGTTATAGTGCCAGGGAGTTAGTTATCTAATATTAATTTCAAGATTTATTTCATTGTTTTGAATTTAAAATGAAAACTATTATCTGGACGTGCATAAAAAAAATGCTATGATTATTATTTAAAAAATCTAATATAAAATATAAAATAATAATTTTAACGCAACTCTGAAAATAATAGGAAATCTGACATGAATGAATGTACTTCATCATCCGGTAACAATCCAATTTAGCCTTGATTTTTTTTGTATGCAATAAAATTAACATGTTAAAATGTAATAAATAGCTTATAATAATAATAAATAGCCTATTTCTGACTATAGCCTAACCATACCTTGTTCACACAATCAAATCCCTTAGCGGTTGTGATATAACTAATCTCTCTCGTTTAATAGGGTCTCTTAAAAGGGTGAACTTCATTTCGGCAACATATTTATCGTTACCATGCTGAATGCATGTATTTATTTTGGTTTTCATCCTTTGCAACACTAATGTGGACCAGTTTCTCTAAAGAAAAGAAGGAATTTTTTCCCGTGGGAAGAAACACTGTTTTTCAAAGAATTGTTTCCTTAGATCAATCAAAAGTCCCATCGCTAACAATAATTTGACTGCCATCAAAATGTTTCTAAACTTCGATTTTTTTAATGTTTAAACATGTCACATACATATAGTGCGTTACATAAGTTTTCTCATGGAACGTGATATTTAAAAGAGAATCAAGGGAGATCTCATTTGGATCAAACAAGGTATTCTCAGAGAAGTAAAAGAGGTCAATTTTAAAATACAACATTAACAATCCCATACAATATAAACAGTTCTTATAAGGATTATTGAACATGACGAATGGAATTGAGATTTTTATGCGGCAGTAAGAAAGAAAAACACAAGATAAAAAAAAAAAAAAAAAAAAATAGAACAAGGTTTTTGCATTCAAAATAACTCATTATTGACTATATAATGCTATTCATCTCTCAATAAATTCGATAACATAGAGTAAAATATTTTTCTAATATTTAGATTTTTTATATTAAATTAGAACCGAATCCTGTTTCAAGATTTTGATCTTTCATAAAAATCTGAATTTAAACAAATAACTTAGGCATGGTGTAAAATAAAAACGACTATATGATGCTGTATGATGAAGTGCTGTCTATGCATCTCCTGCCTTAATTTGCGTTTTAAACTCGAGAGCAAAAGTACCTAGCATAAAAGTCTGCCGAACTACTTGCAAATTACCCCGCCCTTCGAAAATAGGGCAAGCAAAACGTCGAGCTGCCTGAGGTCAGTTTTGTGTCGAAATTCACGCCTGGAAGCACCTTTAGAAAAATTGTCAAAGAAAGCAAATTTCTACACAACCATTGCTCATTGGAAGGAGACGGGATTGTATAAGAAATGGAAATTGGTGCCTACAAGTTCAAAGAATCTATGTGTACAATCCTTTAAGGAAATAAACATTATTCCATATTTTTTCTCCACAATTTAGAAGATTAGACCCTTTATTCTTATTGCCCAGTGATAACGCCCATTGGATAATGTACAAGCAGGTAAAGTTTCGAACCCATTGACGGCGCTCATCCATTTATTGCATTTGGAAATAAGGTTTGATTTACTTTAACTTGTCGGAATACGATTTTTTTTCACACTTTGGGTTAATTAGACCGGGATCTACAGTTTAACGTGGATTCCGAACCATCAACATACATACATGCCATAGCCAGGATTCGAACCTGAAGCCTTGGAAATAAGGTAACAAGATGGAAATTATAACAGCATGTACGAGCGTCTCGCATTCATAGTTGAATTGCTTAGAAAGAGTATTTCGGATTCCTAAATAACACACAAATGCGCGACGTATACCTTTAAAATTATACCTGAAAAGTCTATGAGAAATGCAAAATCTTTAATCTACAAACAAAATCTTTAAGGATTTTAAAGAATTATCTTTATTAAATTATTTTTATATAAATGTATTTATTTGTAATGTAAAAAAAAATGAATAACTTTATTTTTATTCATAAAAAGTGTTTGGCCAATATATTTTAAATTTAAAAAGCATACGTAAACAAATTAAAAATAATTTTGCAATTTAGTGAGTTTAGAGGGGAGACTTTCTAATGAGTAATGTGTTTTGTATTCAGAATTATTAAAATGAACTTTTTAATATGATAAAATAATAATTTTTAAAAAAAGTTACCTTTATTAAGTTATTTTTATATATTTATTTATTTGTAATGGGAAAAAAATGAATAATTTTATTTGAATTCATAAATATTGTCTGGTTAAGATATTTTAAATTTAAAAAGTATACATAAGAAAAAAGAAACCATTTTGCAATTTAGTGAGTTTTGAGGGGAGACCTTCTAATGAGTAATGAGTTTTGTATTCAGAATTATTAAAAAGATTTTTTTTAATATTTTAAAATAATAATTTTAAAAAAAGTTACCTTTACTAAGTTATATACATATATATGTATATTTCTAATGGGAAAAAATGAATAACTTTATTTTAACTCATGAACATTGTCTGGCCCAGATATTTTAAATTTAGAAAGTATGCGTAAAAAACAGGAATCATTTTTCAATTTAGTGAGTTCAGAGGGGAGACTTTTTAATGAGCAATGAGTTCTGTATTCAGAACTATTAAAAGGAATTTCTTTAACATGATAAAATAATAATTTAAAAAAAAGTACCTTTATTAAGTTTTTTTTATATATTTATTTATAGTGAGCAAAAAAAAAATGAATAACTTCAGTTTTATTCATAAAGATTGTCTGGTCAATATATCTTTAATTTAAAAAGTATACGTAAAAAAAAAGAAATCATTTTCGATTTAGTGAATTCAGAGTGGAGGTTTTCTAATGAGTAATGAGTTTTGTATCTAGAACTAATAAAAGGAATTTTTTTAACATGATAAAATAAAAATTTTTAAAAGTTACTTTTATTAAGTTATTTTTATATACTTATTTATTTGTAATGGGGAAAAATGAATAACTATATTTTAATTCATAAAGAATGTCTGGCCAATATATTTTAAATTTAAAAAAGATACGAAAAAAAAAAAAAAAAAAAATTGAAATTTAGTAAATTCAGAGGAGAGACTTTCTAATGAGTAATGAATTTTGTATCTAGAATTATCAAAAGGAATTTTTTAATTTGATAACATAATTTCTTTTAAACTATATTGATATAATTGATAAAATGAATAATAATAAATTTAATTAAACTTTAAAAACATACGATCACAACTACATTACATAATTGATATTTTTTGTTTATATTATTTTTTAACGCTTAAAAATTATATTAATTAATAAATATCGTCATATAATATTTACTAAACTAAACATACACGTGAATTAAATAAAATGCCTATTTTTTATTAATAAATTAATCAATTTTGTGAACACAGCAGTTTTTTAATCTAAACTAATCATATCAGATGCAAATGAAATAATATATCTTAATTATATTAATATATATTATTAATGAACATATTAAAAATTCATACCACTGCATTCTTCATAACAATTTGGTGTCGTATAAGGAATGACTTAGAGAACAGATGAATAGGGCTTCATAAGTAAATATGCAATGGCCTCCTGCAATAAAAATTAATAATAAATTTTTATTCAATAAAAAAAACAGACAAATACGAGAAAAAAATTGTTTTTATATATAGCTTACAATTTACTTACATTAATAAAGCATAATATTAAGGGTTTTTTTTTATATATAAAATAAACTGTTTTAAAAAATTAGCTTTGTGGAAAATGCTCTATTTATAGAAAATAAAAATAAAATTATAAGTAAAAAAAATTTACCAATTTTTCTTCGGACTATAAAATTTAAGCCCTTAAACAGTAAACGATTTGCTCGCAAATTTTATGAAAGAATAAATTTTAAGGTTGCAATTTCTGCAAATTTTACGTAAGAAAAATTAAATAATCGTGCAATTAAACAACCTTAAAAATCCTTTCTAAAAATCTTGTTTGTCATATAGAATAATTTTCTATTTATATTTAGGAAATTTATTTATTTATCATTTTTTGAAAATTATTCGCTAGTCGTGATATGGAAAAATTTGTATACCAATTATTTTTCTTTTTCTAATTTTACGTAAGAAAAATTACGTAAGTCATGTAATTAAACAACCTTAAAAACTCTCTCTAAAAATCAGGAAGTATAGTTAAGCAATGGTTTTTTTAACCCCTTATTAATGTTTTAAGCTTTCATCTACAATTGATCAATATATATAATTGTATGATTACTATATGCTACTAATGATTATGCTAACTAATTTCGTATTATGCTTCTAATGATTAGGCTAATTTCTTATTATGCTTACTAATTTCGCTGATTTTGCTACTAATCAATACATATAATTACAGATTATGCTACTAATCACTACATATAATTACAGATTATGCTACTAATGATACAATTTCTTATTATGCTTACTAATTTCGATGATTATACTACTAATCACTATATATAATTACAGATTATGCTACTAATGAGTATGCTAATTTCTTATTATGCTTATTAATTTCGATGATTATGCTAATAATCACTACATATAATTACAGATTATGCTACTAATTTTTCAATCTTATGCTACTAATGATTATGCTAAATAATTTCGATGATTATGCTACTAATCACTATATATAATTACACATTATGCTACTAATTTTTAGCCATTTTAGATAATAAAATCTATGTAATATACATATATTTTGTTATCCAAATAATTATATAATTTATGAATTTCTCCAAGCCTTTTCTTTTTGACATTAATTCTTTTAATAATAATAAAATTTAAAAAAAAAACACAAAGAAAGTCGACTTTTTTAAATATTAAAAAATTTAACAAATATAATTATTGTAATTTAAGAATTTTTTTTTTTTTGTTTATATATTTCAAATATTCAAGAAATGTAACAACAAATAGTATAACAAAAATATTGCGAAAGATAATCAAAATATTATAATTTCAACCAATAAGATTTGTAATTTTAACTTAAACAGATTTTTACTAGATTTTTGAAAAATACATAACAAAATACAAAGATATAAATTTATTTTTTTTCTAGATAAAAATTAATCTTTCTACAATTCATAGGAAATAAATAAGGATTAATGTAACTATTAGTTAAAATATATATACTTTAAAAATAACAAATTATCAATTAATTTTTAAATCATATCTAATTTTTAAAAAATTCATGATGATAAAAATGTTATTAAAACTATTGACATTTACTGAAGGCATAAAAAGAAAACAACAAAATTAAATAGTTGTAACTACAAATAATTTAAAAATGTTTTTTAAAAAGAAAATAAGATTATGCTGTAAAAAAAGAAGGAAAAAAGAAGGAATACGAAATGGTGAATTTTAATACATGCATTTAATTCATTGCATTCATAATTAAAATATTTCCATAATTTCAAAAAAATTCATGATGATAAAAATGTTATTAAAAGTATTGACATTTACTAAAGGCATAAAAAGAAAACAACAATATTAAATAGTTGCAACTACAAATAATTTAAAAATGTTTTTTAAAAAAGAAAATAAGACTATGGTGTAGAAAAAAAAGGGGGAAATTTTAATACATGCATTTAATTTATTGCATTCATAATTAAAAATTTTCATAAGTACAAAAAATTTCATGATATATAAAAATGTTATTTAAAATGATTGACATTCACTGAATGCATCAAAAGAAAACAATTTTAAATACTTTCAATAACAAATAGCAATTTTAGAATGTTTTTTAAAAAGAAAATGCAACTTTTTGTTTACAGAATTTGAGAATTATGCATCACATTTAATAAAATTCAAATAGTTATCATTTATCGACTCAAAATAATTTTAAAAAATAGGATAAATAAAATAAAAAAAACATTAAAAGTAACAACTTTGCCATATATTATTTACCTACAAAATATATCTCTAAACAGAACACGTGAAACAAAAATTAAGTACCTTTCAAAAACAACAGACAATCTTAAAATACGGCGCATATGTAACAATTTCGCAGCAAAAATACCAAATTCTGCACCTGCTTTGAAACGCTTGTAAATCAACAGCGCTAATATGGTACTGACATCTTATTAAAATATTCACTCAACTAGCCATCTGTTCCAAACATAAAAACAAAGAAAAAAAATCAACCAGATGTCTACCCACTTATAAAAAAAATAAATAAAGACGTTCACCGATAGAAAGAAATACAATAAAATACAAAACACAGTTGTGTATACGCACCAAAAGTTTGAAACTCAACTCCTCAGGTAATGGTATCAGTTACATATGGTTAATGTGCATCGCAGTGAAGCCAGCGCAACCGGTGTTTTGAATGCGGCATGGCAGAGAAAACAACCAGCGCATTTCGGAGAGATGAGGAAACAGATAGGAGGGGACAGGGGTGCCATCAGGGGAACGCAATCGCCCTTCTGTATCTCGCCAAATATGAAATGAATCAGCCAGTGATCGGTGTGCGAAAATTTTCTGTCTTCAGTTTTCGGCAAACAGCCCCAGATATTTGGGGGCGTCGGGGTGAGTGGGCGGTGCAGGTGGTTTGCACAGCAGATAATAGAAATGCCTCATTTAATAACGGGGCGAGTGTCTAGGGATGCTCTGGAATGCGCCCTGGCATTTTGCAGCCCCAGCATAGGCAGCCTGCATGCAAATTAATGAAATCGCTTTTTAAGCTCTCGTTAAAATTAGTTCAATTGCAAATTTATCCGCAAAACTGCAGGTGGGCGAATAACACATGATGTTCAATATAAACTTAATATGCTATTTTTAACCCTCTGACGTATAAAATAAGCATTGGGTTTACTGAAATGAATTACGCCATCAGATTTAAATGCATCGTATTTTATATAGCATAAATAGTGCCAAGGCACCATGCATTAAAATTTTGCAATTTTTAATTCTTAGAAAAAGGGCCTGAATGGGCGAGTGGCTAGAGCTCTGGGGCTCGGTACCACAGGTTTCGGGTTCGAGTCCCGGCGGTGCTATGGATGTTTGTAGTGTTTCGGAATCCACTTTAAATCGCAGGCCCCGGTCTAACAGGGGTATTGTTACTCCGCGTCCGTAGCTTATCTTCAAGCTATACGCATCTCTGGGGTAGTGCTAAGTGAGTAACGTCGATGCAGCGCTTGCCTTAAGGCATGCAAGACAATTGTCTAAGTGCTTGCCAGCTGCATTAGAACAAAAAAAAAATTCAGGTAAAAACCATACTCATTATTAGAACATTAGATATTTGTGGATTAATTGCAAAATTAATTTGTTCTTTTCGCTAAAATACGTGTGGAGTTAAAATAAATTTTATACGCAATAATTGTGCGCAAGTTTTTTTTCTTTGGGATTTATGGATTAAAAAAAGCAATGATCCATTAAATATATTTTAATCACTTTTTAACTGTTGAGTTGAACGACAATTCTCGGTAATTATTGTTCTGCAATTAATTAAATCACTTAAGATTAGTAGCACCCTATATATTTTAATTAAATTGTGCAACTGCAAAGGCAATGTTTCATTAAATACATTTTAATAATTTTTTTAACTGCAGAGTTGAACGATAATCCTTGATAATTATTGTTCTGTAATTAATTAACTTGTTTAAAATTAGTAGCACCCGATATTTGTTTGATTAAATTGTGCAGTTGCCGAAATTTTGCACTTAAGAAAACAGTAGATATGCAATGTGAGAGATTTTGGGTGAACATAGTCAAAATGCGTATATTAATTATTACCAGAGTGTAAAAACATAACAACAAAGATTTTTTTTTGTTGCTTCACTGTCATTTTTACAACACTTTAGGCTAATTAGACCAGGATCTACAGTATAACATGAATTCCAAACCACTCGCAAACATCCATGCCACCGTCACGATTCGAACCTGAAGCCCGTGGTACCAAAAGCCAGGGTGCTATCCAATTGACCATTAGGCTGCTAAAAATGAAGATACAATTTTCATTGGAAGAGCAACTACAGTTAATGGTTGCTTTTTAACAAACTCGGTTGCTTGCTGGTTGCTTTCTATAAGACTCGGTAGAAATTGTAACCACTGACGCTCGATACCACAAGTTTCGGGTTCGAGTCTGGCGGAATCATTAATGTTTGTGTTGGCTCGGAATCTACTTTAAGCCGTAGGTCTCGGTCTAATATGACTGTAGAACGTTGGGCTGAAAACCCTACCCCGTAAAAAGAAAGCATCTCCTATTTCGGAATCCGCCAGTAGACAGACGGACATGGTTCAATATGGTCTGTAGTGCCATGGAGTTAGTTGGTTAGACATTGTAACACAAAGTCTCGTAGAGATAGTCAGACTAACTTTTAGGAGTATTCCGCAGTTAGTCTTCTCACCATTATTTCCCTCTCGAACATTCTAGACAGTGAACATAGTGGGTAAATTGCAATGATTTGCATTTTATAAATGGTGAATATAGATAACAGATTTGCAAGGAAATTGAGACCATCATAATAAAATTAAAAACTCATCTGAATAATTCTAATGATTTCACTTTAGAACAATTGTCCAATTTTATACGATATATCTTAAAGATATTAGAGAGTTTTTGCATACCTAGATATCTAGATATTAGAGAGTTTTTCATAGGAAATTATGTTTCCTATGAGCATGCGCGCTAGGGAGAAAAAGCTAACGGACGTCCTACGGTAACTAACGTACAGTATGCAAAAACTCTCTATTATAACACAAAGTCTCGCAGAGATAGTTGGGCAAACTTTTTTGCAATTTTCCTAGAGTTAATCTTCTTAACATTATTTCCCTCTCGAACATTCTAGATAGTGAACATAGTTGGCACCTCGCAATGGTTTGCAGATTATAAATGGTGAATATAAATAACATCCAGATTTGCGAAGAAATCGTGACAACCATAATAATAATAACACAAAAATTGAAAACTCATCAGAATAATTCTCATCAGCTCACTTTAGAGCAAATTGTTCAACTTTATACGATATAAATTATAGAGATTGTAAGTCTCGCAGAGATAGTCAGACTAACTTTTGGAGAGTTTTCTGGGGTTTGTCTTGTCATCATTATTTCCCTCTCGAACATTCTAGATAATGGACAAAGTTGGCCCATCGCAATGATTTGCCCATAATAAATGGTGAATATAGATAGATTTGCAAAGAAAGCGAACCAATCATAATAATAACACAAAAATTAAAAATTCATTACAATAATTATCATGATTTCACTTTAGAACTCTTATTCAGTTTTATAGGACATATATTTATAAAGTGTCTGGGGAACCTGACATCTCATTTATGAATCATCTAAATGAGAATCATCTGAATCATCTCATTTATGGTGGGGAAAAAAAAATTAAAAAATTTTATTTTTAATTTGCCGAAATATTCAAATATACAGAAAATCCAGGGGAAAGTTCCAATATAAATCAGTAAGTAAAAACATGAAATTCCGTGCACGATCAAACTCTCTTATAACATTTCTTACAAATTTAGCACTCAATATTTATATTCATCATCAGTGGCACAACAGCCCCATGATGGGCCAAGGCCGCCTGCCTACAGGTAGATTTCGAGACAGGAGATGCTTTCTTTTTATGGGGTAGTTTGTTTGGTCACTCTGCTGTCATTTTGTGCACACTTTAGACTAATCAGACCGGAACCTATAACTTTGGATTCCGAACCACTCACAAACATCCATGCCCCCCGTCAAGATTCGTACTTGAAGCCTGTGGTACCAAGGGATACAGCGCTAGCTAATTGGCCATCAGGCCGCTTTTACGGAGTAGGGTTTTCAGTCCAACGCTCTACAGTTATATTAGACCGTGTCCTACGGTTTAAATTGGATTCCGTAGTACTACAAACATCCATAGCACGGTCGAGAATCGCACCCGAAACCTATGGCCACCGCCAGTTACACGTCCATCAGGCCCAAAATATTTATATTGCAACAACATATAATTAAAATAATGTTTTTGCATATAAAAGATGTTTGTAACGGTTTTTACATTTATTATTTATTTTTCTGCCATCCTCTGGTTGAAGGAAATCAGTTTTGCATAAATAAAATGTTCCCTAGCAATAGTCAAATAATGCATATCAACATATTCAAATCCTTTCAAATTGCGTTTTAAAAATATTTTCCTTATTATAAGATTATTTAAAATGACAGTTAATCATGGTAAGTGATACATTTTCCGTCAGGATTTTATCTAACAGAGATGTCAGAGAAAAAAAAATCATTGTCGTCATTATTCTGCCCGTTGATAAGAGAAGGATTTATGTCGACAATGAAGCAAATTAAGCATCAGATACAAAATTCATTTCGTTAAGTTGAAAACAGTATTTCCTGCTCAGTTTGAATAGGTGTGTCCATAAAGTCACAGACTGAAAAACACCGATAACTCACTATCAAATGACACGTAATTGATTCTGGTTGATTAGTTGCAAAAGCCACGCCCATCACAAACTAGCGGAGTCAAAAGATAATCAGTGAAAAGGATCGTTAGCGAAAATTATCGCTTAACTATGTTCATCAACGAGTAAGAAGCTAGTTAGCATTACAAGATAACAAAAATAATAATAATAATAAGTTGTATAAAAAAGTTTTAAAAAAATGTCTTGCGTTATTAAATTTCAGAAATTATCAAACAACCCAAAAAACAGTAATTAAACAAATGCTCAATTCTAATGATTTAATTAAGAATATATACACATTTCTATTTGCTAATTCTATTAAAAATTTAAAAAAAAAACGTTCCACTTTACATGTTAATTCATAACCATATTATAACATAAAATCTGTAATACATAAAAAAAAATTGGTCTCATTTGTCAAAGAAAGAAAACTCAACAAAATCTGAAAATTTGAGTTCTGTTGTCTTACTAACTTACAATGTTTACAAACTTTACAAAATACAGCAAAATTTTCAAAAAATATCCATAACTTTGACTTTTCATATTTTGGCTTGGTTTGTCGCTCTACAGTCATCTGGTGCACACTTTCGACTAAATAGATAGGGACCAGTTAGCTACAGTTTAACTTGGATTCCGAACCACTCACAAGTATCCATGCCACCGTCACGATACAAACCTGAAGCCTGTGGTACCGAAGGACAGAGCGCGAGCCAATTGGCCATCAGGTCGCCTTTCATATTTCGGCTTCTAACCTGAAGTTATTATTACTATTATTACACCGCACCACACCATATCACACTGCCTAGAGCTGAGTTGCCCCTTTACAGTTTGGGAAAGATGTGGGTGAGAAGTCTGACTGAACTGTGTGACGCTCCACAGTCATATGAGACCGGGACTCTACAGCTTAAAATGGATTCCGAACCACTCTCAAACATCCATGACACCGCCGGGATTCGAACCAGAAACCTTGAGTACCGAACGCCAGAGCGCTAGCCAATTGGCCATCAGGCCGCCAAAGACTTTCTGGAGAAATACTGGGAGTAACACATATTGCCTTTTTTTAATTAATTCAGAGTAAATGGATTACTAATGTTCTAAGTGCAATCTTCAGAAAGCTCAAATGAACAAACGTCTACGACACCGCCGTGACTCGAACCAGAAACCTGTGGCACAGAGCGCCAGTCACTCGGCCATCAGGCCCCTAACCCGAAATTAAATTTATTCTTCTTAAAAACCCTTTTTTAATAGTTTAAAAGTTATGGCAGTTTTCAATTTTACTTACATTTAATGCGGCAAGAAAACGGACAAATTTTTCGTCCAAATAACAATCCATTTAAAAAAAAATTTTTATGAACAACGTAATTTTAAAAGAAATACCCCGATATTCTGAAAAAGTGTGTATTGTAGCCGAGCAATATATGTCATATTTGTGATTCAATATATAAATATAAATCCTAATAAAAACCATTTCATTTTCTTACCGCGAAATATGCTTGCACGAGTTCTTTAGAGAATTGAAATCTCAATCAGGAAACGTCTCAGTTTTTTTGTTCATCTCACGATAATTTCCTTCTTCGTAAATGTTAAAACTGAAAAGGTCGCGGCGATGTTCTTTATGGCGCAATGCGTTTTGTTTCGAAATTCCGACCCGTCCGTAAATCAACTCTTAATCAGTTCCCACATCATGAGCTGTAAATAAAGCACATTGTTCGCCCTAAAGCGGTAGAAGATAATCAAGGCATAATTTTAAACAGTTTCCTTTTCCTTTTCTTTTACTTTAAGGCATCCGTATTATTGTCCGGATCAAATTTAAAATATTCTAATGTTTTCATAAAAAAATCTTAAGGAGAAAAAGTTTGAAAGCAAAATAATTTTAACCTGAAATCTGTTTTGTCTGAGCCCAAGTCCATAATAGTTTTTACGCTAACGCCACATTAGAAGATCACTTGCAATTAAAAAAAACTGGAGGATATCGATATTACGAGGGTCACTTTGAGATACGGCTAAACGATACAAGTTTAACTTTCCAAATTTTAAGAGTGTTCAATGTAGTCCCCTCCAACATCAATGCACTTTTGCAGACGATTTTTCCAAAGATTAAATGCTTCACGCCATCCATTTCTTGGAATTGATGAAAAATATTCTTTTATAGTCTCATCAATCTCATCTTCGGGATGAAAACAGCCACCACGTAAATTTTTCTTAACATTAAAAAAGCCAAAAGTCAGACATAGCAAGATCAGGGGAATAGGGTGGATGTTCTATCACTTTGATGTGTTTTTGTTTAAGAAATTCGACTGTCGACTTTGCCATATGAAAAGATGCGTTATCATGGTGAAGCATGAGTCCCCTTACATTCATTTCTTGAAGAATTTCTGGAAGACACTTAGTGGTGTTCCAGTTAGCTGTGACTGTCTTCTGTCTCTCCAGCTTGATGGCTTTGAAAAGTCCCGTACTTCTGAAGAAAATGGCATACATTACTTTTTTCATTGTTCGTTGTCTTTTCACCATTGTTGGTTTGGGGCCATCTTCAAAGATACATACTTTACTTTCTTGTTGTGTCGGAAAGTCAAAAAACGGTATGTAAGTTTAATCACCATCGTTAAGTAATTTTATGGTTTCTTTGCAGATTCTGACACGTTCCGTTTTTTGGTGTTCTATTAAGTTATGGGGGACCCAACGACAAACTAATTTTTTCATATGCAGTTCTTCATGAATAATTCTATGTAATTATAGCTGCGGATCCAATGTTAAGTTTCTTCTGTATCGTTTGGTAAGCGCAGCGATTATAATCGACTAACATTTTTCTCGTATGGCCGACACATTTTCAGCAGAGAACTTCGACCTCTACGAAATTTTGTAAACCATCTAAATACAGTGGCACGAGATGGAGTTTCGTCTCCATATGCTAGTTGTAGACGTTGAAGGCATTCTTCTTGATTAAACCCCATTTTAAAATCATAGCGCGATAATGCTGTCGCGTCAATTCCATTTTCCTTTCATCCAAGATCTATTCTACGACAGCTAAATTGCAATTATTGCCATAAATTATCTTCTGCGGCCATAAAGGAGTTCAAATTTACAAATTTAACGAATATTTTTTTTCCTGCGTTTGTCGTCTGTCACTGTCTCAAAAATTTCAGAGTTACCCACGTATTGCCAATCTTTTGACAAAAAAGAATGAAACGCTTCAGATGACACACCCATAAATATTACAATAACCATATTATATCAATTACCAATCAATCATAACCAAATTATAGCATGATTATCCGTAATACATAGAAAATGTCTAACATTTTTGTCTCATAAATTTCTCATTTATCTCATATTATAAATTTCTCATAATCTCATTTAACATTTGACAATGAAAGAAAACTCAACAACAAATTCAACTCAACAAACTTCAATACTTATTATATGTAGGGATTGCAATATCGGACCAAAAGTTCAATACCGGTATTCGGTATTTTTTAGATCTTAATACCGGTAGTAGAAATTTTAGAAACAGAAAGAAAATACAGGGGTTTTTTTTTTTGTTTTGTTTTGCTTTATTGGGTAGTTTTATTAGAAAATGTAAATATCACAAAAAAATTTGTAACTTATAAATTATAACAGTATATAAAGAATAGTAAAGGAACATCTTATTTATTTAAATCACAAAAAGTGTAAATATCTGTGGTGGTATAAGTGTAATATATTCAGTTTGTGGTACTATTTCAAATCTTTGAAATGAGATATTAAAAAAACACAATGCATCAATTGTACTATCATTAAACCTGGAACGTAATTTTGTGCAAAAATTGCCAGCTGTCGAAAATGCTCTTTCGGCATCTACGCTAGTTGGTGGTAGTGTTAGCAATGCGTAATATATTTTTTTCAAGTATTTACCTCTAAATCCCTCATCTTCAAATAAATCTATTTCTTGTCAGATTGTTTTGGATATAACTGATTTCTGTATTGTATTTTGGTCTGCTGAAATTTTTTTAGCTATCGCCAATTCTAATTTTTGTTGAAGAGATAATTCCTTTTTACTATCGACATTAGTGTCATCATAATCTTCGATAACTGTACCGAATTCTTCTAAATGTGGATAGGTTTGTGGGTAAAAAATTCTAAGAAAGTTTACTATAAACTAGATCAAATTTGAATTGGTTAGTCTCTTTTCTAGAATTCTCAGATAATAATAAATATTTCACAGATAAGAATTCTAAATTTCTAGCAAATACCGAAAAACTGGTATTTAAATTTGTGAATACCGGTATTGCAATCCCTAAATATATGTTATTGGATTTAAATGTTTTTAAGCCACAATAAAAAAAAGTATCATGAGCTGATTTTAAATTGTGTGGTAATATTACACAATTTGAATTATTACACGGTGTTGCAAGGATAATCGATGAAGTTCCAAGAAATTCCAGAAGTGCAAAGTTGGCAGAGAATTTTTATTGCTTAATTTTTCAAATGCATAGAATGCAATTATAAAGATTACGAAAACCAAAGTTATGTTTATTGCACAAATAATATGAGGCACAATTACTGAAATTGCAGTTCAATTAATGGTTTGGTTTGTCACTCTACGGTCATTTTACGCACACAATGGCAAAACAGACCGGGGCCTACAGTTTAAAGAATTTGATTAATGAGACAACACATTTCAACTGCAATAAGTCTGGTATATGTCTGACCGAACATTGAATAAATGATTCTTTCGATTGGTGTCTTAGGACAGTGGTTCTCAAAGGGTGCATCCCGTGGACTTCTCAAAAATAAAGTTTATTCCAGAGAAATATGTGTCTATATATAAAAATAAAGAAAAGTTTCCCGCTCAAAAACAGTTTTCACTATAATCAATTAAACGTTCGGAATGCTTTTTATTCATATAAAAACCCGCTAAACAGTGGCAATGCGCCAAAGAATGTTTCCGAGATATTAGGTTTGGTTTAGTTAGGTTTGTCGATCTACAGTTTTTTTTTTTTTTTTTTTTTTTTGCACACTTTGGGCTAATTAGACTTGGACCTAGAGTTTAACGTGGATTCCGAACCACTAACAAATATCCATGCCCCCACCAAGATTCGAACCTGAAGTCTGTGATACCAAAGGTTAGAGCTCTAGCCAATTGGCCACCAGAGATACTAGCAATGATAACTTCCATGACTGGCTAATAGAAGCATTAGCATTTATTGATTTTCAATAGTAAAAAAAAAAAAATTCCATTTCAGCCTATGAAACTCTATCGTAGACAAGTAATATTCTGCGGAGTTGATCATTTAATATTAACTGATTTGGTTTGGTTTGGTTTGTCGCTCTATGGTCATTTTGTGCACACTTTAGGCTAATTACACCGGGACCTAGTTGAAAATAGATTCCGAACCACTAACAAACATCTATGCCACCATCGGCATTCGAACCTTAAGCCAGTCTAGGCAATTGGCCATAACAGGCTGTCTAATATTAACTGAAGAAGAACTAATAGTTATATCCACTGTTGTGGATTAAGGATTAAAAATAAGAAACATGAGAACACTTTAGGTCTAATTAGCCTAAGTGTGCACATAAAATATCCAAAAGGTTTCAAGAGAAATCTTTTGGATTTTATAAAAAGAAAATGCGTGTCAATATCTAAAAAAATCTTTGAGCATTTTACTTCAATTTTAAACTTCGTATTCAAGTGAATTAGGATTTTCAACCCTCATCACAATTAAGTGCCAAAACAGAGGAAATCCTCAATGTACTGGGCAAGGAAATGAGAGTACAAATATATGTTCAAACATTTTAGAAAAAAAGGACTTAATATAGGCCTAGAAATAGACTCATGGTTCTCATAGATACAAGAATAAATTTAGGATGCGCTTCATTTTATTTTTTTTATCGCATTATTTTTATATGGGATATTTGACTTCACTAATTATAACATATTTCCCAAAAACATGATATGTAGTGAGCCTACAATTATTTGTAAAGTTTTAAATGCACCCCAACATTAAAAACTTTGAGCGCCACTGGTCTAGAGCAGGGGTCCCCAAACTACGGCCCTCGGGCCAAATCCGGCCCGCCAGTGTCATCAATCCGGCCCGCGACTGCGAATAGCTTATTGTTGCTGTAATAAGTTGGATAAAAAAACACAGAATGATAATAACTCGGTTTTATTTAATTGCTAGGTAAAGCTTAATGACAAGCATAATAAAATACTAGTGAACATCCCGCGGTTAGCCTTGGTAATTATGTTGAGGTAAAGAGTATCGCTTATGTATGTATATCGATGTTTGGAATGTACATATCCTGAATCTAACATATGATTTTTATCCAGAAAATCCCTCAGGAACGGAAAAGCTAAATTAACGCGAATGAAACCATCGGGGTATCCACTTGTAAAAAAATATTAATGAGATTTGTGTAATTGTGATTTTTCACTGACAATAGTTTGTAGTTAGCAAGTATATGCTTGCTCAGAGCGCGTACTCGGGGACTGGTCTAGAAATGATAGATAATGACAGAAAAATTAAAACGGTTTTGACCCTTGGTACTTACTGGAGTAAACAGTGTGGCTCTAAGCATCAGGTCTAGAGCATTTCTGTGAATGTTGCGTTTTGTAAATTTCAACCACTCGTCGGCAAATTTCAAGAGTGCCCACGGAACATTGCTCATCATCTACCAGACCTGTAGTCGATCATTGATGTGAATTGTAGAGAGATCACACAAATCTCGGAAACAGAAAGTTGAAATAGTGAAAGTTGCTGAATATTGAACAGTTATTTAATGTATACCACACAAAATCTTTTAGGTACCATATATAGTAGACATTTTTCTTTAAAATAGAAACATTTACTAGAATAAATTAAGCCAAACAAATAAAGTTGACATCTAAGGCTACTCACCCTCCTCTTAAAAAAACACAAAATGTATATATAAATGTTAACAGAGCTTTCAGTCCGCAAATTTATTTCTTGAGTTTCTATACCCGAGAATTTTGGTTCGATTTTGCTTGTCGAGTTTCAAACAGAATACCCTAAACGCGGAAACCCCACGGGTAACCACTATTGTCCGTGGAGTTTACCGTCTATTGTTCTAAATATCTGAAATTATTCTACTTTAATTAATTGCTAGTTTTATAATTAATTTACTTTACATTATTTGTTTGGCTTGATTTATTCTAGAAAATGTTTCTATTTTAAAGTAAAATGCAAACTATACACTGTACTTAGAAGATTAAAATATCGCTTAATTGAAGTGTTTTGGCGATAAATTGGGCAATATCATCGAAACAGTTTCAGCGATATATCGCATACGGCATAATGATATCCAAGTATAAAAATATAGGTATATTGAAATGATCAAACGTTAAAAAGTAAAATTTAAAAAAAATAAATAATTAATCGACTCTGTGGTTAAAGACAAAAAGTAATCTTTTCTTCAAAGCCACGTTCTATGCATAACATTTTCACGATTACACAATCTAAAGCTTTTGTCTAGACAAAGCATTACTTTCTTACAATCGGTAGTTATATTAAACAGTGGATTATGTTGTATAAATAGCCACAAATGCATTTATTAAATGTAGCCTCAAAACATGGCATTACGAAATAACCTTTTATCAATAAAAAGTATAAGAAAACATTTTATACTTAAAAAAAAAAAAAAGTAATAATTTCATACATATAATGAAAAATAAAATTTAAAAATGCTATAAAAACAAAATCATATTCGCATTTTTATATCAAAATATTTTAACTCATTTTTAACTTTTGTCATAAATAAATAACAATAATTAATTATGTTTATATTTATTATGAACACAAATAAATAAATGCTATTTTTCTAATATAAAAATTACAAGTCAGAACGGCATGGTAGATCGTGGAGATTCGAATCAATTTTTTTCACTCAATAAGTCTCCAGTCTGACACATATATGGCAACACTGTTGACAGACCCATATGATTTCTGGATGGTAGCATCCTTCAAACGATACATGCCACAATTTCATGACATTCTGACAATTAGTTTACAGGCTACAGTGGTTTAAGGGACCCCAGTTTTGCAATTTTCAACCAATGGATAAAAAAGAATTTCGTGTGTTGATTAAAAAATGTTTTTTGATGGGGAAAAATACTGTTGAAACCAAACAGTGGCATGATAAGCGTTATGGAGATTGTGAACCAGGGAAATCAGCTATTACACTGCGTAAAAAAAGTAGAAGGACAGTGTTTTTTTGCCAATTAATATCTCTTATTTTCTCCTAACTACCAGATATTTATGCATATTTAGTTTAATGACCCTTTTTTTCATTTTAGGCAAAAATTAAACATCTACTATTAATATTAATAATAAAATTAGTAGATATAATTTCCGGTGCGTAAAAAAAGTAGAAGTACACTTGCTAATATATTTAATTTAGTGAGTTGTTCTTTAGTTAAATAGTGATTTTGTACTTTGTTTTATCCTTTTCGGTCAAAAAAATCTAATTTATTTAAAAGTTACGCTGTTTCTCCGTTCTCAGAAATGCCTAAAGGAATACCTTTGAACGATTTTCAAAAAGGCCAAATTTCCGCATGTCAAAATGATGGTAAAGGTGTCAGAGAGTTTGCTCGATTGTTGCAGGTGAGCCCCAATACAGTTTCAAACTTTATCAGAAATCCTTATAAAAATGGAAAGAAAAAGAAGACTGGTAGACCGAAAAAGTTAACACCACGTGATGAAAGAAAACTTGTTCGTGTGCTTAAGAAGAGCAAAGGAAGTGTTTCAAAGGCAAGAAATCAAGCAGGACGTAATCATGTGACGAAACAAAGAAGTTTACGACTATATTAAAAGATCTAAAAAATTCATTTTCAAAAAACGGAAACATCATCCTAAGTGGACACAAGCTCACATTGATAACCGTTTAGTGTGGGCTAAGAGCACATGTCCTGGACTACAGAATGGACTTCTGTGATATTTTCCGATGAAAAGAAATTTAACTTCGACGGTCCAGACGGATATCAGCACTACTGGCATTGTCTGGGGAATGAAGACGAATACTATTCAACACGACAAATGGGAGGAGGGAGTTTAATGGTTTGGTTGGCTGTTGGATACGGAGGAAGAACAAGTCTGGTTTTCTTAAATGGTAGGCAAAAACATACAGACTACATTCAAGAGCTGAATTCCGAGCTTCTATCTTATGGCTCTGACTTGGGGGGTGAAGAGTGGAAGTTTCAGCAAGACGGCGCTTTCATTCACACCGCGACTGGAGTCAAAAATTGGTCCCTAACAAATAATGTGGATGTTTTACCATGGCCAACCAAAACTCCTGACCTTAATATAGTGGAAAACATCTGGGCAATGCTAGTTCGTCGAGTTTATGCTGATAGAAGGCAATTTGATTAGCTAACTCAGCTTCGAGAAGCATTGAATGACTTGTGGGACAATTTTTGTCAAACAGAAGTTCAATCTCTATACAATTCACTTCCAAACAGAATATTTGAAGTTATAAAGGCCAATGGGAAGAACATACCTAATTAAAATCACTATTTTTTCATTCATTATAATGCTGTCCTTCTACTTTTTTTACAAAGTTTCTAAAAAGAGAAACTATTTTTGTTGCCATTAATATTTTATGTTTGAATATCATAATTCTGATGTTAAAATTGTATTTTTAAAATATTTGTAAAATGTCTCTAATAAAAAATTTTAGTAAAAATAAAATATTTTTCGGTTATTGTTACAAAATCAAGTGTCCTTCTACTTTTTTTACGCAGTGTAATGACTGGTATGCTCAATTTAAACACGATCGTACAAACACCGATGATGCTGAACGCTCTGGTAGCCCAAAATCGGCAGTAGTTCCTGAAAACAAATGTCCACAAAATAGTTTTGAGAGACCTTAAAGTAAAGTTGCGTGAGATAGCAGACACCTTAAAGATATCAGAAGGTAGTGTGTTTACAATTTCACAAGAAAATTTGAGCATGTGTAAATTGCTTTCGAGTTGGCGCCGTGTTTGCTCACACCGGATCACAAACAACAATGCGTCGAAGATTTAGAACGCTGTTTGAAGCTGTTCAATCGAGATAAAAAGGATTTCTTACATCAGTATGGGACAATGGATGAAACATGGATCCCCTACTACCCACCTGAATCAAAAAGATCATCAGCTGGGTGGACAGTAGCCGAAAGTAGCCGACCAAAAACTAAAAAGTCAGATGGCAAGGTTGTGGCGCATTTTGTATTTTGAGATTTGGGTATCGCATCCGTATTTTGGGAAGAGCATGGTATTTTGTTCATCGATTATCTTGAAAAAGATGAAACTATCAATAACTGATATTACTTGTCATTATTGGATCGATTGAGTGTAGAAATCAAGGAAAAACGGCCTCACAGGCAAAAGAAAAAAAATTATGTTTCACCAAGACAATGCCCCGTGTCACAAGTCGATGAAAACGACGGTTAGATTGAATGAATTGTGCTTCGAATTGCTTCCCCACCCATTGCAATCTCCAGATCTGGCCCCCAGCGATTACTGACTTTTTGCAGACATCAAAAAGATGCTCCAAGGAAAGTAATTTGGTTCAAATGAAGAAGTGGTTGCCGAAACTGAGGCCTATTTTAAGAGCAAAGACAAATCGTTCTAAAAAAAAAAAAAAAAAAAAGGCATTGAAAAGTTAGAAGAGAGTTGGAATGAATGTTTCACTCTTGAAGGAGAGTATGTTGACGAATAAAGTCGAATTTCTAAAAAAAAAAATTTTTTTTTTCTTAGCTAGACCGGAGACTTACTGCGTGATGTGTTATAATCGGCTGTTACAATATACAGGTTACCCATAAAATTTAGAATTTAATGTAAGAACAAAACGCATAACAACAATCTTAAATAAACAATTCAATAATTCCCCCAGAATTCTCCCTCTCTTATCTATAGCGCGTTAAATCATATCTTGTTTAAGAATTATTTTTACAGAATATAAACTTGACTCACCATGTATCACAAATTCAACAAACTTGGAACTAAGACGACTTGAATAATACTGCTTACGTTATTCTACTGAGCATAAATATGCTATGAAGTCAAACAAAAGACTTAATGGGTTCTGATAATAACCACAAACAAATAATTATTAGCACAGTTGTATAAAACGCTACTTGTCTGCAAAAATACCACAGATGCTGACTTCATTACAATCAGAAAATTAAGGAACGATTCAAATGAGCGGAAGCCAGAATCGCAGATTTAACAGATTTTTGAAAAGGTAACATTAAATTTAATGACCAAATTAGTGTTACATATAACTAAACCTAATAGATTCAGAATCAGGAAATTTTTAGAATAATGCCTCACTCTATGTAAAATTAATAGAGAAGTTAACACGCAGTCTAATTAAGAAGAAAATTATTAATTTAAGAACAACGAATATAAAAAAATCTCGACTTTTGTTTAATCATAATTAATTAAAAATCAGTCACAGCAGTATTTAATAATTAGAATAAAGTGTAATATTTTTCTATTAATTCACAGAATGACAGTTTCTGAAAGTACATTAACTTTGAAGGAAGTTAACCAGTTTAAATAATTCAGCAGAAATTTTTGAGTTAAATCATTGCTGAATTAAACATTGCCACAAAGTGTGTTACATGTTACAATAAACTCATGTTACAATCAATTACACAAACGTACGAAGCAAGATTTTAGATTCTTAAAATAAATTTAAAAAAAACTTATTTTAATCAATAATATTAAAATTAATAAAAAAATACAAATAAAAACGTTAAAATTGCAGAATAGGGAACATTGGGATTTGGCGTTAAAAAGTCTCCTCGCCAAAGTACGCAAATAATGGGTTGCGATTGTAAGTAAAATGAATTGCAAACAATACAAGAACCACAGGTAATCATATTTGGTGATTTATCGTCCAATTGGAGCCATAAAAAAAGTCGCCAAACCCGACGACCCCTATTTTGAGATTTGGACATAAAAACTATGGCTTTTAAGTGAATAAAATCTCTGTATTTTTTAATATAAGTTTATTTTACATCACTTTCAGAAAAAAATATATAGATACGAAATGTTTCCTCCACTTCACCCCACTTCATTTATTTTACAAAAAATAAAAATTACGAAATGTTTTGTCTGCTTTACTTCAAAAAATAAAAAAAAAATTTAAAGCTGAACATTTTATGAAACAACTGTACTTCAGAAGGATGAATAATTAAAAAAAAAAAGAAGACTAATAAGATGTTATAATTTTTAAATCTACTTTATATCTCTTTGAGATAGTAATAAAATTTGTTCATAAAATGTTAAGCTTATGCTTGAAATAACATTTCTTAATTCAACAATAGGAATTTTTCCTTATATCGCCAGAAGTTGAAATTTGTTTATGCAAGTAAGGTTTCCTTGCCGCACCAAACTGCTAACTAAGGTTCCCTGCCTGCACCGCACTTTTTCCTTTCCACTAAATCGCATATAGTTATCACAAAATTAATAAATTAGTTACCACGAAGTTAATTGTTTGATTTATTGCATTGAAACCGGATACTTACCTTTACGTAGAATAGAACTGGCAACTTCTAAAGAAATTCAGTTCAATATAGTGAATGCCAGTTCAAAGTCAGTGTATAACGGCAAGCATCCGGTTTCAATACAATAAATCAAACAATTAACTTTGTGATAACTAATAAACATCGTAGTTGTGGTAGACACTGTTTCAAAAGACAAGTTGACTCGATGCCGTTTGTAATGTTCAGCATCTTGCCTCATTCGTCAGACAGCCTGGTGGGACTTTTCCAGATTTCCTCCCATACGATAACCAAATGAGAGGTAATTCACCCTAAAGGTCCTCCCGGAAGGCACTACTCTCCTTCTTTAGCATCACGGAGACAAATCAGACTTCTACCTACGGTTGCTCCTTCACAACAGAAGCTATCCTCCTTCCCTCCAGCTATAAGTAGACTACTCATGGGGTATCCATCCCGCAGTGCAGGATACTAAGGTTTTGTTTTGTTTGGTTTGTCGCTCTACGGTCATCTTGTGCACACTTTGGGCTAAACAGACCGGGACCTACAGTTTAACGTGGATTCCGAACCCCTCACAAACATCCATGCCATCACCAGGATTCGAACCTGAAGCCTAGAATACCAAAGGCCACTTGGCCACCAGGCCGCGCAGGATACTGAGGATTAGACACACAACAGAACTGGCTTTTGAGTAAGAATATCATTTAATTATTAACCAGCAGCAAACACTGCCAACACATGATAATAAAAGTCCCAAAACCCTTTTGTAAAAATTAATTTTCATACCGATTTATTTATTTATTTTCCTTTTTAAATGGAAATATTTCTGAGGATATATATAATTTTTTCCATTTGTTATTTTCTTTTAAAAAATTATATATAAAATTCAAAACAAAAATTGCATCAAATTTGCATCTAATTTGTTTCGAATTAAGTGGAATAGATCTCTTAGTTTAAAATGAATTAATTTCCTTTCATGCACATAATTTCAACAAAATGTGATAATTCTTACAAGTGTAAAGATTACTACTTTAATTTACAATTAAAATGAATATTAGAGTATTACCAACGACGTTATAATTTTCATTTAAAAATTATAAGCTATCAAATCAATTCTTCTATCATACAACCAGCGCATTAAGAAAACATTTCATAGCAATCCTCGACCATGAAAGGCAAAAGGATCATGCCATTATCCGTAGGTAGTATCTACTGCCATATAAATAGCATGTTGGGTACCCCAACTGAGGAATCTCGGTTAGAAAAACGAAAAATTAATCCAGAACTTAAATGGTCCTACTGGAGTATATATTGTACCTATGCCTGGTGTTTTTTTTTATCCCACTTGGTAGACAGCAACATCTAGGCCAAGTCCAGGAACCCGTGTGGTCTTATGGAAGGAGGGAAATGAAGGGGCAGCTTCTGTTGTGTTAGAGCACCCGTAGGTAGAAGTCTGACTTGGCTCCGAGACGTTGAAGAAGGAGGGCAGTGCCTTCCGGGGGACTTTCTAGGGGCATTCATATATCGTATGTGAGAAAATCGGAAAACTTCCACCAGGTAGTCCGACTCACGAGGCAAGATGCTGAACATCACAAAGCATCAAGGCACAAACTATTTTTACGCAATTCAATGGAAAATGCAAGTATCCTTACTCTACATCTAAATGGAATCGAAGCCTCAAACCACCATAACTTCCTGTTCACTTATTTATTCTACTTCAGTTCAATAAACTTTCAGTCTTCCTTCTAAAATTATCGCTCTTTACCGATCGCAAATTTCATGATATATTTTATCACTAATGTGTCACTTTTTTCCTCCAATTCATGCGATTACTATTATCTATTCATCTTAACTTTTCTTTCCTACTTCCATCACATACCATTGTGAAGACGAACACTTTGCGTTCAGGCACTCGAAATCTTTATTCATCTTAGTAGTTGTTGTTGTTGTGACTAATCCTCAATGTCCTGCAGTGCTGGAAGGGCATTTCATGAGTGATATACTCATGGATGGAGGGAAAGGGGCAGCTTCTGTTGTGATGGAGCACCCGTAGGTACAAGTCTGACTTTCACTCCGTGACGCTCTTACAGTCCTATGAGACCGGGACCTAAAGTGGATTCCGAACCACTACAAACATCTATGGCACCGCCGAGACTCGAACCCGAAACCTGTGGCCCCGAGCGCTAGCCACTCGACCATTCAGGCCCACTTAGTAGTTGTTGAAAAGTCAAGCAGTAGTGTTTGAAAAGTTTTGTGGCGGAAATTCTATGACTTTATTTAAGAGCTTGGATACAGCTGCTATACAAGAATCATGGATACTTCATTTATGGATTATCTTCTTCGTGGATTTAGTATTGCTAAGACTTACAAAAGACAAAGATACATTTTTCGAGATCTGCGAATATGAAGCTGCATTAAGTTATGGGAAACGGACCTTGACAGGACCCTTCAAAAGTACCATACGTATTACCTCAACTGATATGTGAACAATTAACGGTCTTCGGAATTTGACTCCCTTCAAGAATAAAGTTACCTTCCAGAATATAAACACATTGTTTCATTTTTCTCAAAATATTGCCTAAAGATCAGTTATTCCATTGAAAGTTGGTTTAATTATTGTTTTTTCTTTCTAATGTAGCTGGCAAACACTTAGACAAATTGGTCATGGATGCCTTAAGGCAAGCGATGCACAGACGTTACTCACTTTGCATTACCCAGAAGGCGCGTGTAACTTGAAAATAATCCACGGACACGGAGTAACAATGAACCCACAACGCTCTACGATCCTATTATGACCGGGACGTACGGTTTAAAGTGGATTCCGAACCACTTCAAACATCCATGGCACCCGGGACTCGAACCCGAAACCTGTGGTACCGAGCGCCAGAGCGCTAGCCACTCGGCCATTCGGGCCCCTTAATTATCATTTAACATCATATATTCAATTTGTTACTGAAATAAGTGATAAAATATCTTTACACATGATAAATTGAAATTCGTTGTTGTTGTGACTCATCCTGAGTGCCCTGCAGCGCAGAATGGACATCCCATGAGCAGTCTACTGATGGATGGAGAGAAAGACTTCTGTTGTGATGATGCACACATAAGTCTGACGCACCTGATGGCCAATTGGCTAGAGCTCTGATCTCGAGATGACACGTTTCAGATTCGAATCCTGACGGTGGCATGGATGTTTGTGAGTGGTTCGGAATCTACGTTAAACTGTAGGTACCCATCTAATTAGCTTAAAAGTGTACACAAAATGACCGTAGAGCGACAAACCATAGGTCTGACTTGTCTTCAAGTCGCTGAAGGAAGGCAGTGAGGGCTTTTAGGGGGACTACCCTGTACTTGCGTATCGTATGGGAGAAACCTCGAAAGCTCCCAACAGGTAATCTGATTAATGAGACAAGATGCTTAACATCACAAACACCACGGTTTTGTGTCGAAACAGTGTCTACAACAATGCAGTCAGCGGATGGAACCTCAACCGTAATGCTCACCTGCGGCGCACGTTACCACTGAGCCACGAGTCGGGCATTTCCGAAAGTTCTCCAGTAGAGGCTCTTCCAGATTTGAAACGTTTCATCGACAAGTCCGTCTGCTTCTAGGAGTTACAGTTTGTATCCAAAAAATAAACCTGTTATCTCCCCTTTATTAGCATGCTTCCAGACGTCTTTTGGAAGGCTGCAAATTCTAAGACACCAGGCAAAGCGGTAATTTTACATCTTTGAAAACTGGCAGGTAAAAATTCATTCATTTTGATTTCCATTCAAACTGAAGTAAATCGACTTAATGTGTGGCACTCAAAAATGCATGCCAATGGTCAAATGTCAACATGGCTTCAGGCATCAGCCTTCGGCCCTCTCTCTTTGTTATGCTTTAGCAAATGTAATGTAAAAAAGATCTTATGATGCAAATTGAGCGATATCGAATATGCTTCAAAAGTTGCCATAAGTTTATAGCATTGAACAAAATTCTCAAAATTTTCCCTTTTATAGTTAAATTTTCCCTTATTTTCTGATATCTTTTAAAATATTTTTTCATAAAATTTCACCCTTTATTATTATTATTTTTTCAAAATTTTCCCTTTTATAATATGCAAGTTGGAAATTTGATTAAACGCATACATATGAAATAAATTGTGGAGTCGAAAATGAACATTGCGAGATTAATTATCAATGAATTTACTGTATTCAGTTTATTTTCTAGGTCCTCCAAAAATGCATCATTCGGATGCCGTGGAAGAGATATCGACGATGTCGAAATATCGTTCGCACTTTGCCATGGCAAGACGTACTTTCATCAAGTCTTTTTAAGGGCAGATGGCCAATAGTTCCAGAGATTTGTAGCATACAAGCACTACTCAAGAATGGCAAAGTATTCAAAGCTGTCCGACAAGTTTGAAACGTGCAAACTGAAAAGTCTCTAACGTGAAAAGGCTTTAAATTAATTACTCATATTAAAGGAAAAATAGTATGCAAAAAAGAAAACATTTCATTTCGCAAGAAAGGAAAAAAAATTAGCACCAGCTATTTCATTATTAAAAGTGGCCGACTCGTGGCTCAGTGGCAACGCGCGCCGCTGGTGAGCATTAAGACTCGTTCACACCGAAGCGTCAGAAATCGCTTTACGCATAGTGAAGTTCTAGTTACTTCTACTAGATGGCAGATCTACTATTGGCTCAATCCAAGTCACATGACGCGGCAAGCATTTGAGAGTTGAAAGTCAATTTGAAGCGATGGATTTCAACAGGTTTCAGGCGACCACGGTGAGGCTAGTGATTGGTCAACGCTTCAAGCTTCAACGCCTCGGTGGAAACGAGCCTTTAGGGTGGAGGTTCAATCCGTTGGTGGCTTTTTTGCAGACACTATTTCAAAAAAAGAAGACCCGATGGTATTTGGGGTGTGCCTCGTGAGTCGGACTATCTTGTGAGAGTTTTCCAGGTCTTCTCCTACACGAATGGGGATAGATCCCCCTAAAAATCCTCCCGGAAGGCATTGCCTTCCTTCTTCAGCGATGCGGACTCAAATCAGACTTCTACCTACGGGTGCTGCATCACAAAAGAATCTCCCCCCTTCCATGAGACCACACGAATTCTTGGACTTGGTATAGATGCTGCTGTCGACAAAGTGGGATAAGAAATATTATTAAAAGTAAAACGCCATTTGATTGTTTATACATATTTGATGGTTTATGCTTTTTGCATATTTTTCCTGTTCAGAAACTATATAAAATATTTCAAAATTTAAAATAAAATTCAAGATGGACAGTTTCTTTTTTTTTTATTTCGCCCTTTGCAAGTAAGCAAAACTGCAATCCTATAGTAGTTATAGCAATTTTTTTTTTTTGCTTATATTTTATTAATTAATATTAATTTCACTTAAAAATTAATAGTTCCTGCCTGCATTATACATCTGCATTTAAAATGCAGCAAAAAAATAATCGATATAAATAAATGCACCTCATTGCAACCAAATTAATGAATATAAAAAATACTACATTACTTACTTATGAATATAAAAATACTGCACTAAACGCATTAAATGCTAACATTTAAAATGCACTTAATAATATAGCCATCCATATATTATAAATGCATCTAATTATAGCAAAGCATTAGCTAAATCTGAAACAGCAGTTATTGGCATATACTGCAGTTCTGGCTTATATTTAAGAACCTAATCCAGTCTCAGACCGATTGGAAGCAGCAACGCCATGGGGTTATTACCCCGTCAGCTAATGACGGTAAAGCATAAAAAAAAAAAAAAAAATTATTACGAAACTGTCTACGAATTACATGTACATACGACAGATATACAAGGACAGATGGTGCAAAAAAATAAATAAATAATAGTATTAGATTGGATTAAAATAAAACATCAATCTGGTAGGTCACGAAAAACTTCCAAAGTTAAAGCTTTGCAACAAATAAAAATAAAAAAGCAAGTTGCAAAAGATTAAAACCACGCGCTCAGCAATAAAAACACAAATCCAGGCGAATACTTCGAAGCGGCAACCCTGTCCGGGTTTGGCGAGGGCGATCCCGGGAAATATCGATCTGGCGCTGTTTTTCCCGCCGAAGGTCAGTGGCAAAGTGCCAGGCGGCCGGGGCGCAGGCTTTTGAAAAGGGGGCCCCGGGAGAAGTACGCCCACTGCGAACGATTATAAATACGAGAAGGAGGAGGGATAAACAATTTCCAAAATAACTCCAGCCCCGGAGAGAAGAAAATTCTGGGAATTTTCAACAACAATGGGGGCGTTTTTTTTTTATACTGTTAATAGTGTAAAAGAATCCATATTGGTATTTAAAAATTTAGCATTAACGTCATGCAAAAACTCTCTGGTAGTGCTTCCACATTTGATGGTAAAAAATTATTATGGAAAAGTACATTTTAAATTATGACCTTTTCAAAATAAAATTCTAAAAAAACATATGGCACACATGCAGAGATTTGCTATCTCTCTTTCCCTTTATGCATAAGTAAAAAATGAACTCAATAACGTAATATTTTCATTTAATTTACAAATTCGTTTGAATATCAGATGATGCATAACTATTTTTATTTATTCATTTTTGCAACATTTTGGTCGAACCAGATAAGAATTTTTTTTTTTTTTTCTTTTGTGGTTACATATAGGACCATCATATCTCAATGGTAAGAGCACTGGTCTCGTAAATCACGAGTTCAACTGTCACTGATGGCTTAGTTCTCGGAAGAATATCAATTTCAGATTTTGGGGCCTGATGGTCGAATGACTAGCGCTGTGGTGGTCAATGCCATAGATTTCGGGTTCGAGTCCCGGCGGAGCCATGGATGTTTGCAGTGGTCATCCTGGAAATCCGAGACTCAATGCATGTCACAAACAAAAACAGAATTCTTGTCTACTTTCACGGTAATCTGCGTGCATCTCTCTGTCTCTATATATATGCAATAAATCTCAATATACTGCTGGCCATCCAAAATGCAAAACCGTTAAGGAAGTATCCAAAAGGTAAAAAAATCTGCAGCATGCATATTCATCGATGAGAGTTGCAAATGATCAGTATTTCAGCACAGACGCATATCATGAGCGCCTGTAGCACCATCTAAAAGCACTATAAAAATTGAGGGGGGAAAATGCTTTAAGTACAGGAATGTCTCAGTATGTCTCTTGGAAGCATACAAGCATAAATCGAACACATTTTTGAGCTTGACAGAGCCAGAATTGTGGCTTCTAGAAATTGCGTATTATTCTTCCAAGAAATTTGTGCTCGTGTTAGACGTAATAGTCACAAAAAAGATGCACTTGATGGATGCAGGAGGAACAAACCCACCGACGAGAGCGACTGCACCAACATCGTCGTATCACCACATGTGAGGGCAAATATTATACACATGACATTGATAGATTGCACGGCAACATAGAAACATAGCGTGAAACACAACAAAAAGTGAAACATAGCACACAAAATAGGGTCTGTTGCACAACACAACAATGTGTGCAACAAAGGAGAATTTCAACAAAATGTCTATTACTCCCCTTATCTTTGACTATAGATCATAAACAGTTGCGCCTGAATGATGCGATGAACAGAGACGACGACGTTGACTTTTCAGACGATTAAAGATTTTGCCTCCACCACCATAATGCTCATATCCGAGTTTGGCGACAACGTGGTGAGAGGTTGCAAAACCTGCATTATGCATCGACGTACTGGCTCTTTACCTGACAATGATTTTGATAGTTATTGAACTTTAATCATGCACGGTCAATATGCATTGCCGGTATACTGAAAAATCAGTATTAAGAGCCTCCTTACCTTACTTTCAAAGTTTGCCTGGGCCCACATTTCAACAGAACAATGTGAGAATGCATACAGTGTCCAACAATTTTTCTTCACTCAAAAGATTACACGACTAACTTAGCCTACCTGTTCTTCTAATCTTTTACTCATCGAGAACATCTGGCCGATGATTGGCCCAGCATATATCACTCGTTGCTAAGACAGATTAATTTTGGCAATGTGGAAACAACATGGACTGACATACCCCTAACTTATCAAACTAACTATCCGAAACGTCTTTTAGTCAATCCGAGATATGTAGTGGCAGTTAATGTAAACAGCGACAGCTACAGAAAATACTAATTTCTTCGTGTTCTTCAACTCAAATTGGACATTATTTCAATCATTTTACCTTTGTATTTTATATTATTTGTCTCATAAATTTGGCTTTAATATTTCTGGTCCTTTTTTATGTTTTATGTGGATGGCCAGATGGCCAGCAGCGACTCGTGGCTTAATGGTATCGTGCGCCTCTGGTGAATATTAAGACTGAGGTTCAATCCGCTGGCGTCATTGTTGTAGACACTGTTTCAAAAACGAGGAGTTTTGATGGCGTTTGGTATGTTAAGCATCTTGTCTCGTTAATCAAACTACCTGGTGCGAGTTTTCCAATTTTTCTTCCATACGATATATAAATGTGGATAGTTCCCCCTAAAATAGTCCTCCCGGAAGACACTTCCCTCCTTCATCAGCGCCTCGGAACCAAGTCACACTTCTACCTACGAGTGCTCCATCACAACAGAAGCTGCTCCCTTTCCCTCCATCTATGAAACAGACTTCTCATGGGATGTGTGTCCAGCACTGTCGGACACTGATGCTTAGTCACAACAACAACAGCAACAGTGTATAGTATCTGATATCCAATCGAAATGCTTATCACTCGAAAAAATTACAGCATTTTAATGTTAACACAAAAGAATCAGCACACTTTGACGATTCCTCTTACGACGATTTATAAGTAAATGTGGTCATCTAAAAAGATACTTGCCCACACACATACTCTTAACTCATCAAATCTTTTTCACGAATATGACTGGGATAACAGCGTTTCTCGGCTTCCGTTAGATCACCAATCTTCACCATTGATTTACATTTTGACTGACATATCTGCATGTCCAATTAAACTGTTTAATTCGGTGGCACGATGTGAAGGATAAAAATGCTGAAAGGTACACATGTACAGTGATTCTGTGGCATTTTGTATAGCAAATAGCTATGATCCGCGGGCACTTGTAACTTTAGGTGTCCCTCGGCTATACCGTCTGGAGGTCGAATCTGTTCTTAGAACATAATTCCACAGTCTATGAATTACAAAAGGAGGCAGATTCAATCATCTTGATACAAAGGATTTACTCTAACCCGATTCTATTCGTCTAATGGCTCGATATAGTAATTCTTCAAATAAATACTCATATTTAATAACATAACTATTTTGAAATTCCTCTACACAGTTTCTACAATTGGGCATGAATGGCCGAGTGGCTAGCGCTCTGGCGCTCGGTACCACAGGTTTCGGGTTCGAGTCCTGGTGGTGCCATGGATGTTTGTAGTGGTTTGGAATCCACTTTAAACCGTAGGTCCCGGTCCTAATAGGATCGTAGAGCGTTGCGGGGGCATTGTTACTCCGCGCCCGTGGCTTATCTCCAAGTTACACGCACCCCCTGGATCATGCAAGCAAAGTGAGTACGTCTGTGCAGCGCTTGCCTTAAGGCATCCAAGACCAAGCTGTCTAAGTGTTTACCAGCTGCATTAGAAAAAAAAAGTTTCTACAATTGAAGAAGCTAAAAACGCTTTTAAAACTTGTTTTCGACAACATTTCCAACTATTTTAAACGATAGCAGGTTCCACTAATCATAGTCTGATATAGCATTAATTTTTACATATACTGCATAAATTTATGAAAGTTGCTTATTTTTAGCCGTATAATCACACTTTTTTTTTTTTTTTTTTTTTTTTCTTACATTTTTCTAAATGCCAATCAACAACATAAATCAGGTTAAATAACATTTTTAACATGTGTGTTGTGTAACTAATCCTCAGTATCCTGCTGTGCAGGAAGGACATCCCATGAGTAATCTACTCATGGATGGAGGGGGCAGCTTCTGTTGTGATGGAGCACCCTTAGGTAGAAATCTGACTTGGCTCCGTAACGCTCTTACAATCAAGCTCTTACGCACTTACCTACGGCTTAAAGTGGATTCCGAACTACTACAAACATCCATGGCAACGCCGGAACTCGAACCCGAAATCTGTGGACTAGACAATCAGGTAATGACCGTGGGCTAGAATGGCCATTCAGGCCCACATTTTTAACATAAAGCGTGCCTTTTTAGCATCGCTTATCAGGAGGATGGGGAGGGGTTAACATTTAATATAGAATATATTTTTAGTATATCTATTGAGAAAAATATTTATTTTCTGTAAATGAAATGCATAATAAAAGAATTGTTTAAAAATAAACGATACTTAAAGAGATTCGCTGTAGCAGTGATAAAATATACAATTAAGATATTTAAGTCTAGGTCTAGCTACATAAACAGGCTCAGAAATTGGGTTACGGTAGAAAAAAAATTATTTCAAACACATTTTTTTTTTAAATTCAAAATTAAATATGCAATTCATATGAAATTCAATTGAATTTACATCAGTTTAAGAACTTATCATCAATAATCTTTATCTATTCGCAACTATTGAAGTCGTCCCTAAATTTGAAGCTATAAGTAGCGTGCGAGTGCAAATGACAGTGTTCGATACCCACTGCAGGCAAGCGTTAGAAATCGAATACGTACTCTGAAAATAAGTCGCCTTATTCAGACTGGCTACAGAAACTGTGATAAAATTTCCTTAACTTTTTCCCTGACTTACAGCTACTAATTATATTAGTTTCCTAGCTTTCTCTCTGCTCAGAATCACTGTATGTATACAATATACATTATTAAAAACACTTTTACCAATTGTTTAATATCAGAAAAAAATTTGTAATTTATTTAAAAAATATTAATTTTAAAATTAATATATAAATTCCCCTGACTTTCCTACTAACTTACAACCTTTCCCTGACTTACGGCTCTTTATTTTATTAGTTTCCTGACTTTTTTCATACTCAAAATTACTGAATGTGTACCATATACATTATTAAAAACACTTTTACCAATCTATTAAAACAGTATATTTCAGAAAACCTCGAAATATTACAAGATAATCACTCTTAATAAAATAAATACAGATAAATTATTCCATTTAAACTACTTCTTAGAGATTATTAAGAGAGCTTTAAATTATTTATTTTAACAATTGTCTTCTTTTTAAAGAAACTCGCGAAAAGAAATAACAAACCGACACGAAATGGCGAACGGCAATTCTCCCTGTATATATTTTTTAAAAGCGACACAGTACCATTGAATTACGCATGTTTTTTTTTTTTATTTATTTATTTTTTTTTTATTTATTTATTTATTTTTATATTTTTTTTACGTTTACATAAAACTGCAGCCCGATTTAAGAGCAGAATTAATAATTAAACACTTTCTAGAATTAAACACACAAATAAAAAATTAAGGTATGCATTCTATGCATATGTTAAAGGATACTTGAATAAATAATCTAGGCTTAATACACATAAAATATATACAAATAATAATTCATTAGACTGAATTTTCCGCAATTCCTTAATTTTCCGTAATTAAATGCATAAATAACAAATACTAATCAATGCAGATGTTAAAGGATTTTGAAATTAGTTTTAAGGAATGAATTTAAGCTTAATAAAATAAAATAATTAATATTTTGTTAATTATTTTATTATTTATTGTATTATTATATTTAAATAATTAATAATAATAACATATTAATAATTATAATATTTTTCTAAATTGGCTTAAGTAAATAGGTTTAGTTTGGTATGTCGCTCTAGGGTCATTTTGTGCACACTTTGGACCGGGGCCTACAGTTAAGTAAATAAAGTACAAATAATAGCACGACTACAAGCAAAAGCAAATACACACTCTAGTCCAGGGGTGGCCAACCCATATGATTTCGAGGGCCACTTTGGAAATAAATCATAACTCCGCGGGCCGCATATAAGATTATACACTGAAGTGACAAAAGTCATGGGATACCTCTTAATATCGTGTCGGCCCTCCTTTCGCCCGGCGAAGTGCAGCAACTCGACGTGGCATGGACTCAACAAGTCGTTGGAAGTCTTCTGCAGGAACATTGAGCCATGCTGTCTCGATAGACGTCCATAATTGTGAAAGCGTTGATGGTGTAGGATTTTGGGCGCGAACAGACCTCTCGATGATGTCCCATAAATGCTCGATGGGATTCATGTCGGGCGATCTAGGTGGCCAGATCATTCGTTGGAATTGTCCTGAATGTTCTTCAAACCAATCGCGAACAGTTGTGGCCCGGTGACATGGCGCATTGTCATCCATAAAAATCCCATCGTTGTTTGGGTACATGAAGTCCATGAATGGCTGCAAGTGATCTCCAAGTAGCTGAACATAAGCATTTCCAGTCAATGTTCGGTCCAGTCGCACCAGAGGACCAAGTCCATGCCATGAAAAAACAGCTCACACCATTACGGAGCCACCACCAGCATGAACAGTGCCTTGCTGACAGTTTGGGTCCATGGCTTCGTGGGGTCTGCGCCACACTCGAACCCTACCATCAGCTCTTACAAACTGAAATCGTGACTCATCGGACCAGGCCACGGTTTTCCATTCATCTAGGGACCAACCGATATGCTCACGTGCCCACGAGAGTCGCTGTAAGCGATGTCGTTCTGTCAGTAAAGGCACTCGAGTCGGTCTTCTGCTGGAATAGCCCAAGAAAGCCAAATTTCTCCGCATAGTTCTAACAGACAAGTCACTTGTACGTCCCACATTGATTTCTGCGGTTATTTGACGCAGTGTTGTTTGTCTGTTAGAATTTACGACTCTTTCCAGACGTCGCCGGTCTCGGTCGTTAAGTGCAGGCGGTCGACCACTGCGCTGTCCATGGTGGGATGTTATGCCTGAAATTTCATACTCTCGGCACACTCTTGATACAGTGGATCTGGGAATGTTGAATTCCCTAACGATTTCCGAAATGGCATGACCCCTGCGTCTAGCTCCAACTAACATTCCGCGTTCAAAGTCTGTTAATTCCCGTCGTGCGGTCATCATCACGTCAAAACCTCTTCACATGAATAACTTGAACAGAAATGAAAGTTCTGCGAAAGCACTGCGCATTTATACCCTGTTCTACGCGATGCTACTGCCATCTGAAAATTTGCATATTGCTATCCCATGACTTTTGTCACTTCAGTGTATATCTCCATATTAGATTTAGACCCACTATAGACATTTTTTGGAGTGAAAAATTGAAACAGAATGAGTTATTATTTTTACTATAATACTTACATGTGAATATAGATAATATAATAATAATAATAAACGCACATTGTAAAGAAAGATATAACACTAAAAATGAAATGTAAAACACTAAATCTGAAATATATAAAATATATAAATATAAATGAAATAAAAAAATATATATAAATATAAATGAAATAAAAAAATATATATAAATATAAATGAAATAAAAAAATATATATAAATATAAATGAAATAAAAAATATATATAAATATAAATGAAATAAAAAAATATATATAAATATAAATGAAATAAAAAAATATATATAAATATAAATGAAATAAAAAAATATATATAAATATAAATGAAATAAAAAAATATATATAAATATAAATGAAATAAAAAAATATATATAAATATAAATGAAATAAAAAAATATATATAAATATAAATGAAATAAAAAAATATATATAAATATAAATGAAATAAAAAAAATATATAAATATAAATGAAATAAAAAAAATATAAAAATATAAACAAAATAAAAAAATTAAAACATTAAAAAACATTTTACTAGTGCAATATTGTTTCTCCACTCTTTCACTTAGCTTTTGCAAGTCGATGCGCCTGCATCATGAGATCGCAGAATATTATTTAATTATTCTGCGAACTCATAACTGTAAACTCATAAATAAAACAGGCAATATCTCTCATATATTCGCCAGAATATTATTTTAAAATCAAAGTTCATTTTTTCTATGAATTTCGACAGTTAATTTTTGAATATATGGATGCACACATAATGTATTTTTAATACATTGGTTTTCACTTCTTTGGCCATTATAAAATAAATACAATTTGTAAATGTGTGATAAATCTCACTGGCCGGAAAAATAGTGAAGGCCTGCCGCGGGTTAGCCACCCCTGCACTAGTCAATGACACGTTTTGAAATTAGGTAAATCATAAACAGGACAGTCCGTCATAAAAAATTAAAAACGGACGTAAGGTTGCCGTAAAATTAGTAACGAGTGGAGTTGCCAAGCATTCTTGCCTGCATAATCACCGATCGCGCGCATGCTTGGCAGGAAATACTCTCGTCAGCAATTTTACTGATTTTTAAATATTTCTGCGAATTTTTCTGACTTTTCCAGGTCTATAAAATTTCCCGACTTTCCGGTTATGTTGCCACCCTGTTATTTGAGATTGTAAGAGTGTCTCATACCATATCGGACAGATTGATGGAAGTTTTACAAATTGTCTTCCATAATTTACATTACATTCGGGGTCGTGAATGGCCGAGTGTCTAGCGCTCTGGCGCTCGGTGCCACATGCTTCGGGTTCGAGTCCCAGCGGTGACATGGATGTTTGTAGTGGTTCGGAATCCACTTTAAGCCGTAGGTCCCGATCTTCTATGACTGTAAGAGCGTCATGGAGCCAAAGTCAGACTTCTACTTACAAGTGCTCCATCAGAACAGAAGCTGCTTCCTTTCCCTTCAATCATGAGTGCATATGGGCTCGTGGGTTTGGCCTAGATGTCTGCCAAGTGGGATAAGAAACAACAACAACAATACATTACATTCGGAAATGTTCACTAAACATTTTCCCATTTTGTATTATTTCTCACTCCAATAGGAAACAGAGTTTACACAACAACATGTATTCCTTATCCTTATTGTGTTTCCAACATTCCTCCTTTCCTCTGTGTTCCGTTTTCTTTCCTTATGTTAGTAGAAATTAGTAGCATATTTTATAGATGAAATGCTGAAAAACAAATGCCCCGATTTGGTGATAAATTTAATTCGACGTGAATAATTCTAATGAAATAAAAAGTTTTTAGACAATGCATGTGCAATAAATCTTAACGTAATTATTTCCATTTTTGAACGTTTAAATTATTTAAATTGATTCGCCTCAATCAATTTAACACTAGCCATGATTGATATAAAAGCGGAAATCAAATATCACATTAAATATAACAGATATCATGCAAAAGAATGGAAATAATTAAAAATCTTCAGGTCAATGTGCAAAAATTCGAAATATTAATTCCAATATTATCGTCTGGAATGAATCCGCCAGGTAACTAATAGTAATAAAATTATAATTTCGTTTTAACTGACACATAAAAGCTTCGAAATTGTACAATAAACTATTAATTATGGAATAATGTTCTTCTAATATGAAATTAAGGAAAATGCAGAATAGTTTTTATATCTTTCACCGAATGATTTTAATCTTTAATTATAATTACTTTCATCTATAATATTCATTCCAATATTATCGTCTGGAATAAATCCGGCAAGTAACTAAATGTAAAAAAAAAAAAAAAAAAAAAATCATTTCGTTTTAACTGACACATAAAAGCTTCGAAACTGTACTATTATTACAAACTATTAATTATGGAATAATGTTCTTCTAATATGAAATTAAGGAAAATGCAGAATAGTTTTTATATCTTTCACCGAATGATTTTAATCTTTAATTATAATTACTTTCATCTATAATATTCATTCCAATATTATCGTCTGGAATAAATCCGGCAAGTAACTAAATGTAAAAAAAAAAAAAAAAAAATCATTTCGTTTTAACTGACACATAAAAGCTTCGAAACTGTACTATTATTACAAACTATTAATTATGGAATTATGTTCTTTTTATATGAAATTAAGGAAAATGCAGAATAGTTTTTATATTTTTCACCAAATGATTTTAATCTTTAATTATAATTATTTTTATCTATAATATTCATTCCAATATTATCGTCTGGAATAAATCCGGCAAGTAACTAAATGTAAAAAAAAAAAAATCATTTCGTTTTAACTGACACATAAAAGCTTCGAAACTGTACTATTATTACAAACTATTAATTATGGAATAATGTTCTTCTAATATGAAATTAAGGAAAATGCAGAATAGTTTTTATATCTTTCACCGAATGATTTTAATCTTTAATTATAATTACTTTCATCTATAATATTCATTCCAATATTATCGTCTGGAATAAATCCGGCAAGTAACTAAATGTAAAAAAAAAAAAAAAAAATCATTTCGTTTTAACTGACACATAAAAGCTTCGAAACTGTACTATTATTACAAACTATTAATTATGGAATTATGTTCTTTTTATATGAAATTAAGGAAAATGCAGAATAGTTTTTATATTTTTCACCAAATGATTTTAATCTTTAATTATAATTATTTTTATCTATAATATTCATTCCAATATTATCGTCTGGAATAAATCTTGCAGGTAACTAAATGTAAAAAAAAAAATATATCATTTCGTTTTAACTGACACATAAAAAGTTTTGAAGCTGTACAATAAACTATTAATTAGGGAAGAATTCTGTTCTTTTTATGTGAAATTAAAAAAAAAAAAATCCAGAATGGTTTTTATATCTTTTATGGAATAATTTTACTTTTATCACAAATTATAATTACTTTTATCTATAATATTCATTTAAATATTATCGTCTGTAATGAATTCGACAATTAACTAATTGTAATAAAATTATCATTTCATTTTAACTGACACATAAAAAGCTTTGAAACTGTACAATAAGCTATTAATTAGGGAAGAACTCTGTTTTTTTTTGTTTTTTTTAATGTGAAATTAAGGAAAATGCAGAATGGTTTATATATCTTTCATAGAATGATTTTATTTTTATCTTTAATTATAATTACTTTTATCTATAATATTTAAATATTATCGTCTGTAATGAAACCAGCAGATAACAAATTGTAATAAGATTGTCATTCGTTTTAACTGACATAAAAAGCTTTGAAACTATACAATAAGCTATTACTATAAATAGGAAAGAATTCTGTTTTTTTTTTTTTTTTTTTTTATGTGAAATTAAGGAAAATGAAGAATGATTTTCATTTCTTTCACGAAATAATTTTACTTTTAATTATAATTATTTTCATCTATAATATTCATTCCAATATTATCGTCTGGAATGAATCCGACAATTAACTAATTATTTTAATTGACGCATAAAAAGCTTTGGAACTGTACAACAAGCTATTAATTAAAGAACTCTGTTCATTTTATGTGAAATTAGGTAAAATACATAATGCTTTTTATACCTTTCACGGAATAATAATTTTACTTGAGCTTAACCTTCCATGGTCATATCTCATCGACATTAAATTTTGATCATATACATAAACTGAAATAATTTAAATATTTATTTTAGTAAATGTATAATACAGAAAGAAATTTTTAGATAGTTTTCAGGGCACGATTTTCATGTGATTTTGTAATCCGACTACGGATAGCGTGATATGGTAGCATCCATTTTAACGACTGAAACGAATGAATGGATTACTTGTTACGGATGCTAGTCGGACATACGCTGGGCAAAGCTGATTTGAAAGAAAAAAAGGTATAATAGATAGTGTGGAAATTTTTTCATTTTTTCTTTTAATATGGTGTGATTTAAAATTTGAATTATTAATTAAAATTCTTTTTATTGCAATTAAAATATCTTTTTAACGATATTTGCTCTCCTGTGAAACCGCTCTTTTTGAATACGTTCCGATTTGGCTGATTGCCAATTTTCCAAGCAATCGGTGGTGGAGCTATAAATAAAATTATTTAATGAGTCTCTTAATACAATTTTGAAGTAATTTTTTAGTAAAAGCATACAGGAGCATATATTGAGAGATATTTTTTTTTTTATTTAATAATATATGCACATATTATAGCTACATTTGGTTTGATTTGATTTGTTCCGTTACGGTCATTTTCGCACACTTTACGCTAATTTGATCGGGACCTACAATTTAATATGGATTCCAAACCATTAGCAAACATCCATACCACTGCCAAGATTCGAACCTGAAGCCTGCGGTACCAAAGGCCAGTATGGTTTGGTTTGTCGCTCTACGGTCATTTTGTGCACACTTTGGGTTAATTAGACCTGGAGCAACAGTTTAAAGTGAATTCTAAGTCCGTAACAAACAACCATGCCACCGGCAGGATTCGAACCTGAAGCATGTGGTACCAAACGACAGAGCGCTAGCTAATTGGCCATTAGGCTGCACCAAAAGCCAGAATGCTAGCCAATTGGCCATCAGGCCGCATTAAAGCAAGAATGCCAGTAGGGCTATCAATGCCTCAACCAAGATTGGACGTTTTGTTGGCACTACAATTCCAAACAAGTCCACTTCCCTCCTTCAGTATTGACTTATAGCAGTTAGCAATCTCCTTTACTTCCACCTCTTCAAGCTCAACCTACGAGTTCCCGGATTTACGGATTTCCCGGATATCTTCCATTCAGCATCACTTGTCATGTTTTAAATCAAGTTTAGTTTGGAAACTCAACAAGCGTGCATTATAAAATTTTATGTTAAATAGATGCTTAATACATTTATTTTAGCATGTAAAACTGTATGTAATTTTATAAGCCTTACTGATCCTAAAAAGATGAATGCATGCATTAACGTATATGAGGACAGTAGAAAAAAAAAACCCAAAGTTTCTATACTTTTTAGCAAATTTACTACATTACAAGTTCAATATTGCAAAAGAAAAAAAAAAACTCCTATGTGTAAGAAGAATTTTCCACATAATATATAGAATAAATTATAAATGTTGGAAAAAAGAAATCTTAACAAAATGCAATAAATGCCAGGTAAAAGTTCATAGATATAAGGATTCACTGCTTCATGCTTAATTATATGCAAGTGAAAGAAACAATGAAAAAAAATAGTTTATTAAAATTTTGATATTGTTTATACAATAAATACATATAATATTACTGTGATGAACTACACCTAGCAAAGTGAAAGAACATTAAAAACAGTTCTAAACTTTAAATTATCTACTTTAATTCCTTTTAGCATTACTTTTATTTTAATATCTTTTAAGTTGCATGCCCCTGAAATTGGAGTGATTACTTATTGCTTAATAGAAATTATAAAAATTAAAATTACTTGTATAATTTTCATTAATAAAATTATTCATATTTATGAAATCAAACTTTTTTTTTTTTGTACATATGAATCACTTTTTTTTTCCAATTTATTAAATTTTTGCCATTGGTTTTAAAATATTCTTATTTACATGCCAATTTGCAACTTCTAATAAGCATAAGTTTTAATGTAAACAAGTAATAATAATTGAATATTTATTTTAAATTTGTTTTCTAATATTTTTTAATTTATACAAAAATAAGTATAATTGAATAAATATAACTTTGACAAAATTTCCTTAAAATAACATGTAAAAAACATGTGCATTTATTATAATAAATTTATTTAAACCGATTAGCAATTATAAATATCATCCTTTTTTAAATTCTCCCTATAATCAAGCATAAAAAAAAATTGAAATCATTCTCAACTTTAAATTCAACTTTTTATTAAAAATATTTTTCAAATAAATAACAAAAAACACTAATAGGTATAGAAAAATTAAATGGAGACATTCTAATACATTTAAGTTTAGTTACAACTTATGGATATTCAATAAACAATCAGGACAATAACAACCACAAAAAAAAATTTTTTTCTTTTTCTTTATAGCAATTGATTTTAATTTTGATATTTTGCAAAAATTTTGGTATAAATAAATATAAAGTTTTATTGCAATTATTATGTATGCACTTATTTTCACACATTATAATACTTAAATAAAATGCAATAAATATAATTTCATATTTTAACATTTTTAAAATTATATATATATATAATATATATAAGTAATGCATCATTTAAGTTGCAGTTTAATCATTTTCATAATATTTTTTTCCTTTTTTTATAAATGTCTAGAACTTTAAAAAAAACTTCTTTCTACACATAACGACTTTAGAGAAGCATTTTTTAAATGGCCATATAAATTACAATTCTAACATAATGATGCATAATAAAATTTTATCAATATTGCATAAAATTATAAATTTAAGTAATTATTGACTACGTTTATAGTATTGAAAATAAAAAAGCATTTAATGTGATTAAAAACAGGAAATAAATATTTTAAAAACAGGAAATACTGTTCTTACTTACAACGTAAAACACCTTGGTAAAAAATTCAGAATGCTAAATTAGTGAGAACTAAAAGAATGAAAAGAGAGTTACACCAGAAATGTTATCAATTCTCTTCAATGTGTTCAAAAAGTATGGACCTGGATGAAAATATTTGGATTTGGATTTTTACTGAAGCGTGCTTTGCCAAAGTTGTTTACAACAATTTGACATTCAATGTCAACAAACTTAAAGTTGTAGTGCATTAAATTAATTAATTTCGACGTAGTGATAAATTAATTTTATCACGTTCGTAAATTTCTCTGTGAAACTGCTATTCTCAATTTAAACTCCTTCATAAATACGCATGTCAGTTTACAAATCACGATTGATTCGCAGAAGAAGAGACTACACGAATAGAAACAAACATCAAATTTTCGCACTTTCATCTTTTCTCCTCCTGACTGTTGTTACACGTGTGTAAATAATGAGATACGATCTCTGATAAAACTTTTTTTAGGACTCTTAAATTCGTAATAATTAAATAATTATGGGCGGGAAAAATAAAAAGAGAAAAGACCGTGGGAATGATCGTCGTTTCATGAATGTTAAGTTAAATAAACGCATGATGGGTTTAGTAACAAAAATCTCAGTGGGCGCTATAATTTCGTTTGCTGTGATTTTGTTGGCTTATTCGTATAATAGATATAAATTAGAGTATGCTTCAAATATGCTTGAAGAAACTCTTAATGGTCTTTTACTAGAAGAAAGTTTTGCTGAAGTTTCGCCGGAGACTAAAGTTGCTATCGGCTTTGGGTCCTGCCAAGACATCATAGTTCAAAGTAATGAAGTTATATTTGACCGCCCTCCTAAATCTCCTGATCATTTTTTTACAATAACTAATAAAGAAGAATTTTTAAAAGTATTTGCTTATTTCTACCGTCATGGAGCTGCAGCAGAGTAAGAAAAATATTTTTTTTTACATTTTATGACAATGAATAAATATATATATTTCATAAGTTAAAAACTAAAATTGTAAAGTTTTGTTTTTTTTTCCCTTAAATTTCATCAATTTTCAAAAGGAGAATTCTACATTTCCGCTGTTGTTATAAATATCAATCAATCTTTCAAATCACTATTTAACATACTATTGGAATGAATAAAGATTTTCACATTCTTTGTTGATCATAGTTGCTAAAAATTTATTTATTATTTTTAATATATTATTCAGCACTTATGTGTCAGTTAATGAAAGTTAAGTCGTAATATTTTCTTTTTCAGCAAATGGTAATCTTTCCAAATATGTTTTCATCAACTAAAAAAAATTTTTTTGATGTACTTTTCCACCAATTAAAGTTTAGGAATAATACTTATATTATTATTAAGTGTTTCCCATCAAATTTATTAGGCATAAATATAAATTAAAAATACTAAATGAAAACAGTAATAATATCCATCTATAGCCAGGAATTTAATAAATAGATTAATTTAAATTAATGAACATATTTGAAAATATTTAATTTGAAAATATTTAATTACATTAGAAATAGAAAGCATCTAATATGCACAAAATTATTATTTTATAAATTGAAATTTATTATAAATTTCCATTTTCTTTTAGGAGATTTATTTCTAACTCTACTTTCTTCAGTGAATTGGTGCATTTGGCAGAAAAAGCTTCAAGTGCTCGTTATATTATAGGTGGTAATGCTCCTGTGATGGCCAAGCGATTTGTAAAAGAAGGTTGTCAAGTCTTGCTAGGAGCTCAGATGTCTAAATCCTTACAAAGTCAGTTTCCAAGTAGTATTAAAATTTCAGGGCCCATTGTTGAGGCAGATGATGTACATCTATTATTGGAATATCCATCTGGACAGAGATGGGGAAAATTTAGCCCACCAAGAGCAAACCGGTAAGTTTTATAAATACAATTGGCAAGTAGTTTCTAAAGTTTAGCAATTTTTCATTTAAAAAATTCTAGGATATGTCTTAAATCATAATTGAAAAAAAAAAAAAAAAAAAAAACATACATAAATTAATTTTTATACAAAAATGTCTACAAAGGTATTTCATTAGAAAAACTTTTCTGGTTCTTGAATATTATGCAGCCAGTAATGAAACATATTTTTATGTTGCTGTATTTATTTAATTTGCTACAGATTTATACATATATATACAGTGCCATAACTAGCCAGGTTCACTAACACATGATACATTTGAAAGGCAATCCTAAAACGCTGTTCACAAATTATATTTTTAGATTTTTCCATCATTCTACTGCCTAGTTTGGCAATTAGATTTTGCCTTACTTAGACTCTAGATGATATGATGACTCTCTGAGTGATATTTTTAGTGTATCTATGTTAAGTTGGATTAGAGTATAAATACAACAACATAATCATTATACTTTTTTCTCATGTGTGTATATTTGTGGATACATTTAAGAATGGAAGATGTTGATAGATTTTTAATGTTCGAAAAAACATAAGAATATGGAACACGAAAGCATCCAAGCAAATTATATTTTGTTGCATGCCTTATTATAAACACTTACCATATTATTGCATCTTCACTCTGTAAATACTAATTAGTATACAATTTACAATATCATATAACAATTCCACTTGTATATGCCATATGCTTAAAAATATTATTTTTTTTAAAATTCTAGTTAAAAATATCTGTTAATTAATGTCTTAACAACTGTTAGGTGCACAAAAGTGAATTACAGTGAAATAAAAATTGGGAGAATTCAAGTCAATGTCACAACAATTTGTTATATGGTTGAGAAAAGAAATATAATAGAACAGTTTTAAGTGTGGAAGAGGTCAAATCTAACATAACTTCACAAATTGTTGATATAACACTAGATTTGATATCCACCCCTTAAATGAACAATTATAAGAGAAGAAAATACACGAAGCCACTCAAGAACAAAAATCTGTTGCATTACAAGATATTTTACTACAGTTGCCCCATAATAATTCAAAATAAGATGAGCTTCCACAAAGTACTGTCCACACAAACTGATAATACTGTACAAAATAAGTGCTCTTCTGTCAGAAAAAATATTAATATATTCCTTTTAACACATGGACGAAATCAAAGCAACAAAATTAACTGTAACATGTTGGAAGCAGATGATTCAGGGTGAAAATTTATAAAGGAATGGTTTTATGTTATGTAAATTAGGGGAAAAACTGTTAAAAGAAAATGGATTTTATATTCAGTGAATAAAAATGCAGTATTTTGCTATTTCTTAATGTTTTTTTGGATACATCTTGTAATCTTTTAGACAAAATATTTTTTTTTTTCACATAAAGGACTCCCAACATGAAAATTTTTCAGAACACCAAAATTCATGTATGAAATGGACAGTAAGGAAAAAGAATCTAAAATCAAGAATTGCAATTGATGATTATGTAATTAATCCAATTAACAATGAAAAAATTAAAAGTTTGGAAATATTGGAAATAATATTGCTCTTAGAGATTCAAATAAAATTATTGTAGAGCAAATTAGTCAGATAATAAGATATGTCCATGTGGACTATGATGGAAAGGTAATGACCATAGGAAGAATTTATCGATTAAAATTTTAAATAAATTAAGATGGCAAATTGGATATTTAGGATTTCAGACGGTAAGGATTTTGAGAACAGTACCAATATGACTGGCAAATATAAGGGAGTTAGTGCATATATTATGGAAATTAATAATTTAGCAATATTTGTACCTTGTGCAGTTCTTAATCTAAATTTAGCTGACGTCCACACTGCACCTACAACTCCAGAAATTATTGCTTTTTTTTATTATTATTGAAATTTTGCTTTTTTTAAATAATTTCGGAAAAAAAAGAAATTTTGCTTTTTTTTTTCAGAAATTATTTAATTTTTTCTCCTTGTGAACAATACATTGGAACATTTTAATGAAGTGCCTAAAATTATCACTTGATACCTTTTCTGATACAAGGTGGTTATCAAAGGCAAGTGCATTAAAGAGGCTGTATGTACAATTGCTTGATGTAATGAAAGGATTGCAAAGAAATGAAAGACTGCAGCAAAGGACTTTTCTAATACAGAAGCTGTATTAAATGTAAAAAGTGTGATTTTACAAAACAATTACTGATTCATCTGTACTATTTGTGTATGGAATAAAATTCTGCAATGCATTAATCGAACAAGTAAAGCATTACAACAAGCGGTGTTTAACACTGCTTGTATGTCAAACTTTTTTACTTTTGTTATTTTTATAATTTGCTTAATCTTTAATTCTTAAATTATTAGCTTTTTCGATCTCCTGCTTTAATTGTTAGCAAGCAGGAGGTGTTTTTTCTTAAATTTAATTTGTCTAATCTTATCTTTATTTTATTCTATAATTTAAGCAACCTCAATTTGTGCTAATATTTTAACTCAATTAAGATGTGGAGGTATTGTGGTTCTTAAAGCCACCTAGGAACTCCGTAATCGGTACGCCCGTTGCCCATTGCCCCAGCATTACAAAAAAGTTTTATCCTCAGTCAGTTTAATACTTTATATAATTGATTTTTAAATTTTTCAGAAAAAAATTGAAGAACAAAATTTATTGTTAGATTTTGTAGTGCATTAGAAGGGCTTCAATATACAGGTTTAAATAAAGTTTCCAGGAAATACAAAATTTGTCTGAAGAAATCAGTATAGAGAAATAATTTGTTAAAAAGATTAAGATAATAGGAATAGATGAAACACCAGATAAAGGAAGTAACTTGACATCTAAAGAATGAAACACTTACAATATTCTGGATAGTTCTCTCAAATTTGCATTGTTGACACTGTATTGTTTCAAATAAATAGCCATTATTAAAAAATGAAAACTGTATGTGGCAATTTTTGCTTTCTTTATGGCTTGTCTTTACTATACAGGATTTAATAAAAAGTGACGGCAAATCTCACTATGAAATGTAGAAAATATTTTAAAAAGAACAAATTTGTGTGTTAAATTAAAACTTTGAAGTAATGACTCCCATACAAAGTATAGCAGATGGATCTCCACTTAATATTTTATAGGCCCTTTATAATTTTGGTTATCTAAATATCAGTGTCTCTCTTCGAATATTCTAATTCTTCCTGTGTCCATTGCTTCATGCAAAAGAAGTTTTAGCAACTTGAAATTAATAAAAATGCATTATTTAAACTCAACTGTTGAAAAATATTGATTATCCAACCTTTCTATTATTTTAATAGAATACAATAACATAAAAAATATTAATTATGAGGATGTAGTTAAATGAAATTGCTAAAATAAAAATCAGAAAAGCGCAATTAAAATAAATCTTATGAAATCATATTATAATACATTTATTTTATTATTTTCAAAACTTAATTGTTGGCCAAAATGCAAATTTCTGCACAGTAAGAGTTAGTTATGGCACTGTGTGTGAGCTCTCGTTTTTTAAAGTATTACTTTCTAGTAGAAGAAAATTCGCATTCTGTTTGCTTACAAAAGAAAAATCCACAAAACTAATAATATTCTGCATATATTTGGAGGAGAGGGAATAATGAAGATTTTGTATATAATTTAAAATGTTACTATGTCTTTCAAATTGTATATTTAAAGTTGCATTACTTTCTTTTATAGATTTATAGTTCACAATGATCACCAAAATCCAGAACTCTCATCTTTAGACACATTTGTTAAACAAATGGAAGGTTATAACCCTAATTTGTTGGTTGTTGGAGGCCTGCAAATGATGGATAATTTTCCCATGTCGGAAAGCAAGTATTTTGCAAAACTTCTTCTTATTTAATCTTATTTTTTAATTGAATCAATTCCTTTGTTCCATTGATTTTTATTTTTCTATTATTTATTTGTAAGTGTATTTTTGCAACTGCACATTCATTTTTCCCTGTTTTTCGGGCGAAATACCGCTATTTTTAAAATGTTCGTGGAATATGTATGTGTACCTATAATAGCTTCTTCATTTGTAAAGTAATTCATTATTATACATAAATAAACATGTAAAAAGTAGTTATAGAAATAATTTTGTCAATCTGAGAGCTACAGCATAAGGTGGCCAAATAAACTCTCTCTCACTCTCAGAAAATTAGTCACTTATTAAACATAGAAAGTTCTGTCACATCATTAAAAATGTTGTATCTTTCTATGTAATAAATAGAAATTATATTTCATATAGCTTCTTATCTAGGAAGAAAAAAAATGTAACATTTTTTTTTATATATTTAACAATGAATCTGGCTGTTTTATTTTTATAGATTTAACATGTTTCAAGTGCGGAAACAATATAATGAAGATTTCATAAGAGTTAGAATATAGCACAGTCATTTGATAATATTTATTTTAAAGACATAAATTCCTGTTGTTATTAAAAAATCATTTGTATGTGATGTGGCTTTCATGCTATTTAGAAATAGGCATTTAATAATAATAATAATTTAAATAGTAGTATAAAAAGAAATTCACATCCTTCTTTTCTCCATTTATGAATAATGGAAAACTAACTTTTGTATTGCCAATGAAATATGACTTTTATCATATAAATCATATTTAATTATAATTCAAAAGTTTCACAGCTATGTTGAAAAATATAATTGTGATTAAATTTTAAGTATGGCACAAAAATAAAAATATTATTCATTTTTCAGGTAAGCGCAGAGGAAGACTAGAAAAAGTTCAGGAATTAATGAAAAAACAACCTAATAGTGTCAGAATTCATTTTGAGATGGCTTCTTTCAGTGATGAAGATCTATTAAGGGACCTTGTCAAAAACATTGTCCCTTATGCAGATTCATTGGGCATGAATGAACAAGAATTACCGAATCTCTATCATATGATGAAATATGGAAACATTAGTTTACTTGCTGAGTCTCGTCCACGAATTGCTGTTATTTTAGATCAGATGAGAGATGTTTTTGAGTAAGTTTTTCTTTATTTTATGAAAAAATTTTTAGGCAGCACAAAAAAAAAAATTCTTATTGATTAAATTTGTAATTGTAAAAATTAACAAATTTAAAATTGTTAAAGATAATTTAAAATATTATGTATTTAATAATTGCTCCATTGCTTCTATTAAATGACTTCTCTCAAAATTCAATTAATATAGAATATTTCTTCATGTTGAATTTTAACTAGTAATCCATTTTACCTTTTGTATTATTTTTAATCTGTAAAAATGGACGTACCTTATCAAATGTAATTTTGTTTACAGTTAAATTTAGAAATTAACAAGAATTTAGATGATAAATTTGATCGTAATGAGCAGTAGAGCAAGGGTGGCTATTAAAAATAAATAACTAAATAAAAAAAAATTTAAAATTCTGGGAAGAACAGTATAAGTTAGGGGGCTTTATTTCTGAAAAATAAAATTCAGTTTAGGAATTTTATAGTATAAATTCAATCTATAAATCAAACTGAATTCAATTTCTTTTATACATATGCTCAGGTTGTTGAATTGAAATCCATATGCAATTCTACTGTTACTAATCAAATTTTTAGCAAGTCGATTAATTATCTTACTTAATATTTGTGCATTAAGGCAAAAGAGTTTTTGTTGGCTTAGTTATCAAAAAATTATATTTTTTAATGGAATGAATCATTCAGTTAATGATTAATTTGTACACCAAAGAATTGAAAAGAATTTCTTTACAAGGAGCATATCTAGGATAAACATGAATAAATTAAAAGTATAATAAAAAACAGTCATAATACATTTAATGCTCATATTTGTATACTCATAATCACTCAATTGCATCTGCAAAACTTGTCACTAATTTAGAAATTATTTATTCTTGCCATGTACAAGATATATAAATCCAGAAGGAACCAGAATCTTTACCCTAAAAAGTAGGCTCGAGGCATTATAATTTACATCCATGCATCTATGGTTTTAATAAAATGTTAGAAGTGAAATTAATGCTTAAATACATGTTTTTTATGTAAGATATTACAATTTAGAATTATTTATAAATAGAATTTAATATTTTCTTTCACTCCAGACTTCTTCAAGAAACTTCTGAAACTGAAGGTCGTCGTCGACTGACAAGGTTGCATGTCCACACATTAGCATTCCAAGCATTTTTAATTGACAAACATTCCCAATGGAAAAACACCAGAGCAGCTGCAGCTAAATCAGCCCTCGTTGCTAATCGACACACGTGTGGTTCAGATATAATAAACCCTGAGAAAGCCAAGCTGATCATGGATGAAGCCTTCACCGCTAGCCTTGGAAAAAATGCTCAACGAATTCCCTTTAATCCTAAAAGCCCAATATCTTGCTGGGATGAGAATAATTTTGAAGTTTGTGTTGCTCCTGTATTAGTGTGTACTGAAGTCTTACAAACTGGCGGCGGTGGAGATAATATTTCATCAGCTGGATTAGTTTTTCAAATTTAGATTTTTAAATTTTCAATTCAGCTCAAGTCACTCGATTTTTAAAAAATAATTTTGTAAAGAAAAGTACTCTATAAAACATTCCTGTTTATTCCAATGCCAGTAATTCCTGTTGTAAACATTCAAATAACTGGTAATTTTTTTTTTTTTTTTTTAAATTTCTAGTCACCTTAATAAAGAAAAAGTGTTGTAAAAGTATTTTAATATAATATTGATGTTTAGTAATTTTTGTTAAGTTTTTAAATGTTTGTTACTTAAAATTTCGGTCACTTTATATATCTTTATATAAATGTATTATCTTTATAGAATTTTCATTTGTGGTCAGTTTAAATTTTTTATTATTTAGTGATGTCACTTATTTCAAATTATTTCTGCTGGAATTTCAGAAAACATTGAAAAATAATTCATGTGTACTTTATTTTTCTTCACTTTATTCTAATTTTTTTTTTTTATATATATATTTTCGCGAAATTCTTAAGTAATGATTTATTAATTTTTTTAAACATTGTAATTCATTCATGAAAAAAAAAATTCTTCGAATTTATATATATTATTTTAAAAATATTAGTTTGTTTTTTCAACTAGTTAAAATTTTAATTATTTTTTTAGAAAAAAATTTTTGTGTTAAGTTTATATATTTTATTTTTTCTAATAAAATTAATTATTATTGTGCAGAAACATAATTATTTTTTTAATCATGATTTACATGGGTAATCATTTTTATAACTATTTTTTAATTCGGAGAAAGTAACTGAGTTAGTTAACATTTGAAATAAAGATGAAGTGAAATAAAAAACTTGCTAATTTAATATTAAAAAAAAATTTAAAGAATTAAAATTTCATGGTCATATTTTTTTCCCTTAGTGCAGGGGTTTTAATTTTATAACACAAAGCATAAAAAAAAATTCTCTAACAACTTTCTATTTTACAAGACAAAATGAAGTTCAATTATAACATTGCCCTAAATTGTGCTTATCTTTTATATCAGCTTTTAATATGATATAGCAATTCAAACATACAGATGGATCTTAATTTTAATATAAATTATTAAAATGAGAATTCATAAAGATATACTTTGAGAAATTTCATATTATATTATAAATTTAAAAAAAAAATTTTTTTTTCGTTGTGCATTAGTTTATTTTAAAAAAGCATGCATTAATAAGATTTACATGATTTCAATTTTTGGAAAAATGTGTGAATACTCATGCTTATTTAGTAATTAATGAAATTTTATCTAAGCAAACATTGGCACTTAAAAACTAATCGTCCACTAAGCTAATTAGTATCCAAAATGCAAAGGTGTATTATCATTATAGTTTAAATTTATTCAACCTTGTTACTTAATTTATTTTATAACATATTTTAATTTAAAAGAAAAAAATTGTATTTAGTTTTTATTATAGAATCCATTTTAAACATATTGAATTTACAAAAATGCATTGAATGAACTGGGGAGAAAAAAGCATCCATGACAACAAAAAAATATTAATCTTGCAAATAGTTTTTCTTTAGATGGTATATGGTTTTAATAGTTATTTTAATGATAAATATATTTACAATTATATGTAAATATTGATGTAATTTATTAAGTAATATAACATGTGTTGTCTTAGTATTTGTGTGTAATAATAATTTTTATTTATTTTTATTAGTTTAATTTTTATATTTATCCAAGTAATAATAATTTATAGAATTGGAAACAATTCTCTTGTATATATTTTGAAGGAATTGAGAATTTGATTTCTGTTATAATTCTACTCATTATGATTCAATGTTAGTATATAATTTTTTAAATTAATAACATTTTATATAAGAAACATACTTTATTATATTTTAAATAAAATATGGTTGAAGATTGTTTAACTTAAATAAAACAAGGTTGTTCTTATCATAGCAGTTTTTGTTAAATCTAAAATTATTTTTAAAATTAAATAAAAAGAAAAGTCCAAATATTCTTAAACAATAAGATAATATTATTTATAGATTTGAAAACACTGGCTCAACAATGTCTGATGAATAATATTATGAATATCTAAATTCTATTTTAAAAAAAAATTTGTTTCTAATATAAAATAAACTGAATAAAATATCAAATCTACTATTATATTTAATGACAGCAAAGGAAAAGTGGCAAAATTACCCTATAAAAATTGTTAAAAAGGAAATGCAAAGATTAAATTTTCAATTATACCAAAACTATTTAAAAAATATGAAAAAGTCATTCATTCAAAAAACAGCCCATTACATTGAAATGGATTGAATAAAATTTATTGCGTTATTAAAATTGTTAAATTAGTATTGAATTTCATGCATGATCATCTTTTTATTAAAAAAAATTACAGTATTATAATTAATTTAAAAGAATATATACAGTTAAAAATGAGAAAACAATGCCAAGTTACAAGCTATTAATGCACTATAAGTAGCAACTTAATTATTGGAGTTCTGAAATTAAATTAAACAATTACAGAATGTTATATGTTATCACTCCCAATTAAAATTGGTTTCATAAATATTAATGAAATTTGCATTAAAAAAATTATCTACTTAATTTTTCATTCTATCTTAGTTGTATTACATTTTTTGTACGGCTTTACATTCTAATTAATATTGAAAACTTGAAGAAATTTAAATGATTTATTAAGATTGATTATTTCCATGAAAATTAAAATATTTTTTTAAGACAATAGTTCATAATAACTACCATTTTAATTATTTTCTTGCTTGATTGATGCATTTTATTAAACATTATTTTGTTATGTTGTGTTTGACAGGAGAATTTTCTGTGAGTAAATTATAGTAAATATAACCTGAATTCTTCACTCTTAATTTTGATTGCTTTTTACCTAAAAAAAAAATGTTTATTGATTTTTTCAATTTACAATTTAAAAAAAAATTTAGTTTGATTATGTAGCAGTATTCTGTTTAAAAAGAAAAATTAGATTTCACATAAAATTACTTGATCTTATTGTCTACTTTCAGCTGTTTATTATTCAATGAAGTTATTTATTGTGTAATATATAAGTTAAACTGTAGTTCATTTACTTTGAAATATATTTTATAACTATTAATTTATTCATTCTTGTTACATTTACTTACTATGTGTATGTTTTTAATTTCCAATTCCTAGAAAGTTGGCTTTATTGGTTTTTTTCTGTAATGTCTGAACCTATTTAAACATTTTTTCCTTTCAAATTATTTTTAATTTAAATAAAAAAAATTATAAATTATAATATTATTATGCATAAGTTCCAAGTTAACATTCTCGCACATTTATTTATGAATATCTGTGAAAAGGTAAAATGCTAATGTATCTACTTGTTATTTGAAATCAATCTTTTTTATCATGGATGTATGCAGACAACATTTTTAATCAGTAATAAATAGTCAGTTAGAAGCCATTAATTTTTTTTATTTATTACATTGCTTTAATTTTTTATAGACTTATTTGTTAATTTTAATTATTTCTATAAATTGAAATATCTTTTATTTGATATCTTAAAAACATATATGTTTCATTCTTAATTTCTAAATGGATGTTAAATTTTAATTACTGTTAATATTTTTATTTCATTCCAATCTGTTTTATAATTTTTTGAAATGTAATGTAAATCAATGCAATTTTTATTAATTTTTGTATTTTGTGAAATTATTGTTTTAACAAAATTTTGTTTTCTTAATTATAATATGGGGTTATATAATTGATATATATATTTATTTATATCGATAAATAAATATATATATGAATTATATTAATTTTCATTATTATATATATAATTATATTATTATATATATAATTTATTTATATCGATAAATAAATGTCACATAACTGATAATAAAACCAATAGTGTAATTTAAAAAAAAAATTTCTGGTGTAATGAAAAAAACAGGTTACCCATAAAATTTAGAATTTAGTGTAAGAACAAAATGCATAACTATATTAAAAAAACTATAGACTTCCAAATAAAACTTTTTTTTAATCTCATTTTCACATTGAATTAAAATTATCCTTTGCTTTCATTAGACGACCTTTTAGAACAATTTATTTATATATTCATGAAAAATTTAAATATGTATAAAAAGCTCATGAAAAAAATTTAAATATTATGTGTAAAGGCTCGTTCCCACCAAGACGTTTAAGCGCGGAGTGTTGACCAATCACTAGCCTCACCACGTTCGCCTGAAACCGGTTTGAAATCCATTGCTTCAAGTTGATTCAACTTTCAACTCAAAGCGGAACTTCACTAGGCGTAATGCTATTTCTGACGTTTTCGCTGTGAAGGGGTCGAAAAAATTTCTTGCGTGTCGCGGGAATCTTCAACGCTTCACACCTCGGTGGGAACGAGCCTTAAAAAGTTCATGTAAAAAATTAAAAAAAAAAAAATACAAGTTGTCAAGGAAAACGAAAAATCCTCCTCCAAAAATAATACTCATAATTTGTTAGGTAAAAAAAGATAAAGAACATATTTATGGGATTGACATCTAATGAGAGCTTTATGAAGATTCTTAGCTATACATTAAAATTATTTATATAAAAATTTGCTTCTTTATTTTTGAATAGTTTATTTGTATAAATAGCATAAAATAAAAAATTAATGTTATTTCTAATAAAGTTTTTTGGATACATGGCATATTATTGACGAAAAGAAATAAACTAATTTTAAAATAAATTAACTATTAAGGTTTTTTGGATAACTTTAAATTAAATTAAAAGGAAAAGAAATTTAAAAATATTAATCAGTTTGGTAAGTGTCCACTTTCCCAGTTTAAAACATTTCTAATTCCATCTTTAACATTCCAAAAATACATCTGTCTTTTGCAAATATGTTTGCTTTTCCATCTTTGAAATAAATTTATATGATTTCTGCTGACAATGATAAAATTCAACATATTAGGCTCATCATATGATGCTCTGATTAAAATTTTGTTACAATTTAGTTGAAAAAGGCAGGCAGAGGGCATCTAATTTTTTTAATGCATGGTTTCTGAAAATTTGTCCGACAGCTCAGAAAATTTCAGCTATATCTACAATCATTCCTGATAGTTTTTAGTAGAAAAATTAGATTATTTTCACTTCTTATAGATATAAAATAAATGAATAAATACATGTATACAATCCTATCAAATTATTTTACAAATGATATATTAAAGAGCAGCACAGATAAAGAAAAAAATTAATGCTTCATTGATATTTACTAATGATTCTTTAAAGTTCCTTTAATAAATCCACTTTTAAGTTACTCACTTACTGTTAATTAAAATGATAAAAAAAATTTTATAGACATATTGATAAACATATGGGTGTTCAAAAATAAAAATTCCAGTTAACTTATTTTATATTTTTTAAAAATATATGCTATTGATCACTATATTTTTTCAATGTATTTATGCTTCATAATATTAATTATTAATTATTTTTATTTATGAACTATTAATTATTTTTATTTTGATATTTATTTTTATTATAATTGTATGAATTATACTAATATTTATAAATGTGATAAAATTGTGTTAACTAGTAATATTTTTGACTATTTGAATTTCATTCAAATATATATATATATTTTTTAAATTTTGATGAATTCTTTGTGTTAAAAACTTATTTGTATAATAATAGTAATTTTTTAAGTATTTTGTTCTATTGTGAATTTTGTTATATTTATAAGTATTAAAAGATAGCAAATATTTAAACAACTTTATGATTGATTGTAAAAATTACTTTTATTGATGTATATTATAAATTTTTTCTTTTATTTATCATTCTATTTTTCCAATTCCCACAAGTTTTTTTTGTTCCATAAATTTATTCTTATGCTAATTACTAATAAAAATATTTTTTTTTTTCAAATCAATACTTATTGAGTCAAATTTTATTTAAGAAAAAAATTTTCAATTACTTATTTATCAATCACTCTAATAAGTATAAAAAACATTTTTTTAATTTTTTCTTAAATGACAAATTTAAAATTAATAATTTGGCTGAAATAGGTTTAATTATACTGTTTTTTAGCAATCTTTGAGCTAAAAAATATTTGTTATGTATATATATATATTGAAAAATGACATGCTGTAATTTAAAAAACTTATTTTATAATTTGTTTTAAATTTATTAGCATACGAAAAGTGCCTTAGAAAAAGACTTATTAGTAATTTAACAACAAGTAATTTTTTTTAGTTCTACATATTTTTAATTAAACTGTTAATTATAGTTTCTTGTATATTTTTGTATAAAAAAGTTTAGATTTCAGAGAGATTAGAAATATAAAATATTTACTATTTTAAAGAGATTTATAGTAATATATTATTTTCATCAAGTTTTTTTTTTATAAAAGTGATTCTTTCTTACTTTCATTTTCTAGGAAAGTTTCATTTTGTTATGTAACAGACTTGGTTTAATGCCATTTGAAAATATTGATATTTTTAATTCAAAATAATAATTTAACACTGACTTATTCTCTAAATAATTTCATATTCAATAAGTGTTATATTTTTAATCAAGTATATATTTTGCTGTTATATAATTCTGTTCAGTACTTTTATATTTTATTTAATATTTATTAATGGGTTGCTTTATATTTTATAAAAACAATCATTAATAATATTTGTAATTAGAAATTGTGCCATCTATTGTTAAGTTCTATTTGTTTTATTCCAGTATGTAAAGCAATCAATTTTATAAAGGAATATTCAATTAAAAAAACATTCCTTTTATTGTATTAAAAATAGTGTTTTTAGCACAGTTTATTTTCTGTTATTTCATGGATGTAAGTATTAATTCATTTGTTAAAATAATTGTTTCTATGAAAAAAAAATTTTTTTTTCTTTGTTTGATTCTGGTTTTTTTTTTTTCTTTTTCTTTTTTTATTAAAAAATGATGTAATGTTATGAAGATGTTTTTCTTGCATAACACCTGAATTAAAGATGTATTCTAAATTAAGTAATTATATGCAAAAATATTGCAGTCAATATTATTGTGCTTTCTACTTTTAAAAATAAAATGTCAAATTTTAAGAATTTTTGCTTATTTAATAAAATTACTTGTTGCTTTAATAATTTCAGTACAATTTTGTAATTTATAATCTCTGAAAACTATAAACTGTCCTTCATTTTATTTATTTGTGTAACAAATGATAAGTTTTGAATGTCCATATACAAAATTGCACTTATATTTTTCGCAGTATTTTTTTTTTTTTTCCCCCTTCCAACTTTGAAGATGTCTTGAATTTTAGGGGTTCTGATCAGTTCCACCAAGAACATGGATAAAGGTTCTTTGGTAGTGAATTATTTTAGTTGATCGACTTTGATGACTGAATGTTCTTTTCTTCGAAGTTAGTTTCCATTTCATCTAGTGAGATTTCAATCGGTAATTCTTTTGATGAACACTTTCAAAGGCCTTTCATTACGTGATTCGATGACATAGTATTCCATTTAGATGGGACGAAGAAATTTTTAATTTTAAGACAAATTTCTTCATCAGTTGAGAAAATTTTTATATAACCTTTAGAAAGTGTTTTTTCTGTATCCGGAAATTTGCGATTAATTTCTTTCTTTGCAAAGGTGTAACTTGCCATAACGGATAACTTGATTAGTGATGGTTTGAATGGGGTATGCACTTGCATTTCTTCTCCTCCAATCTGAGTTTATTTAAGATTTTCTTCATTTATCTGCTCAAATTTATTGTTCATTGGAATTTAGAAGGGTATACTACTGTGTCCAAAAAGTAAGACCAATTTAAAATTCCTGGGGCTTATAAAATAATCCCGGCGGTGCCATGGATGTTTGTAGTGGTTCGGAATCCACTTTAAGCCGTAGGTCCCGGTCTTCTATGACTGTAAGAGCGTCACGGAGCAAAAGTCAGGCTTCTACCTACGGGTGCTCCATCACAACAGAAGCTGCTTCCTTCCCCTTCAATCATGAGTCCATATGGGCTCGTGGGCTTGGCCAGCCAAGTGGGATAAGAAACAACAAACAACAATTTTTTTTATTTTTTTTTTTAGGTTGTTGGCACTGTCCTTGACATCTGTGTGAAATTTGACGCCAAAATATTCATTTGTGTTTAAGTTACGCTTGGCTTTGTGAGACACTAAAACTGATTCCGGCGATTTTTGAAATGTCTGCATTAATTGAACAAAGAACTTGCATTCAATTTTTAATGCAGAAACGTATAGAATGTTGCAGAAGGCATTCGGTGAGCATTCCTATATCGAAAAGAAATGTTTAGAAGTGGTATAAAAAGTTCAAAGAAGGCAGAGAACGCATTGAAGACGAAGAACTCGCGTCTAAAAAATGAAAGATTTCGTGCTTGCAATCCATCAATTTACAATTAGAGACCTTTCTGATGATGTTGGAATTTCAAAAGGAAATGTCAATTCCATTTTGGGCCACAAACGCTTCAAATCTCGATTAGTACCGAAAACACTGAATGCTTCACACTGCATTGATTCTTCGTCACTTTTTCGCCAAAAATGAAACCCATATCGTTCCACAATCACCGTATTGACACCGTTCGACTTCTGGCTATTCCCTAAACTCAAAAGACCACTCCTTGGACACCGTTTTGAGTCGAATGAAGAGATTCAACGTGAATCGCTGCGCCCTTTGAAGGCTATCCGTGCCAATGACTCTTTAGCGTGCATTGTGTCCGGAGGGGGTTACAATGAAATAAATTTGGAAGAATAAATAAAGAGTTTTTGAAAAATAATAATAATAATTGGTCTTACTTTTTGGGCACAGTAATATAAATATTACTCTTAGCCACATGCTTTTTAAGTGGGGACTTGAAACCATCCGAAGAAACATTCTACAAATTTTTCAGGTTTTAAGATTGATCCATCAGTTCTTTTGACAGCCGTATTAGAATTATTTTTATTTAAAGTTATTATTTTCTGAATTACAATTATTATCAAATTGAATAGTACAGTTTAATACTGGCACAATTTTTAAACAAAGTCAACTTGCCTTGCACTGTTGAAAGTTTGACCCGATACTGCTTGAGTTCCTTCTTTAGTCTTGCATACTTCGTCTTTGGGGAATTTCATCTGTTATTCATGAGATCTTTTATATATATGAACATTTTTACCATATATCTCAAATTCGACATTAGAGATATTTTGGCTAATTTGCCTTTGTTTTTAAGATGAGATTCAGGGATATCTGACATTTTTACTAAATTTGACTCCCTGCAAAAGCCCTGAAGAAGACCAGTCGTCTTGCCATTGGAAGTATCCATACCTTCTTCAGCATTTCATTCACAGTCCTCTCAAGAATGGGCGTTCTCCTCGATTCGTCCCTAAGAAAATATATCTAAAATAATAATGCCACTTCTATTAGCTCGTATTCGACGAGTAAAAATCTATTCGAAAATCGAGTCACTTGATAGGACTATAACGGGATATTTTGTAAAAATATGGCTATTAAGCAAATGATTGGTTGGCCGTCTACGATAAAAAAAAAAAAAATTCGTCAGATATAGGAAGAATTATTGTCCGTTATAAATTAATCTGTATATTCTTTGACTGTGAAGATTTATGGATCACTGCAGGATTTTCATTAATTAGCAGCGTGGAAAGTAAACTGACGTTTTAAAAATTGAACTGGTTTACGACCTTTAGAACAGGGGGTCTCCAAACTTTCCAGCCTTAGGTCCATACTGCTTACTCCAGTAAGTACTAAGGGCCAAAATTGATCCACAAACTATTGTCAATGAAAAATCCCAATTACATAAATCTAATTAATATTTTTTTTTCAAGTGGATACCCCGTGGTTTCATTCGCGTTAATTTTGCTTTTCCGTTCCTGAGGGATTTTCAGGATAAAAATCATGTTTGATTCAAGATATATACATTCAAACATCGATATACATACATATGCGATACTCTTTACCCCAACATAACTACCGAGGGTAACCACGGGATATTCACTTGTTTATAATGTTAGTGGAATTCATTTTAATTATTTGTTAGTTGTTATGCTTAAGTTAAATTTTCTACGTATCATGCTTGTCATTAAGATTTACCTAGCAAGTAAATAAAACCAAGTTATTATCATTCTGTGTTTTTTATCCAACTTATTACAGCAATAATAAGCTATTCGCTGTCGTGGGCTGGATTTGGCCCGCTGGCCGTAGTTTGGAGACCCCTGTTCTAGAAGAGAGAGAACTCCCACAGTGTGGAGAATTTATAGTAGAAGTTGCAATCTATGAGAAAAAACATAATAATGAGTTTGGAGAATGAAGATTAAAAAAGTACTGGCAAAGAAATGTGATTTTTTAAAAGTAATGTTCCTGCAGATGAAATTAATTCTGAACAGTTGGTTAATGATGACATTGTAATGTAATTTGATACTGGTATTAGAGTTTCATGGTGATTTCTATTAATATTGAAGTGGAATTATTTTCTTTTGACAAATATATTAATTTGTCTCGAGTTTTGAATTTTAATATAAAGAAAATCATCTGAAAAAATTATTTGTATTAGACTGAACAGAAATTACTGCAGGATTTAGATAGACTATTTTGAAGGGAAAAAATATTTATTGTTGTACGTATTTAATCATTAATATATTATCATTTTCTACGACGTTTAATTCTCTTTCGAGCAACTTTTTGATTCCGTCTTGAAAGAATTTTTTTGGTTTTACAGCAAAATATTCATATATAAAATGTTCGATCTGTTTATTTTTGAAGTTTTTTCTGTCAAAAAAATGCTGCAGAGACCTAAACAGATAATAAACTCTGCCTAAATTTTTTTTACACAGTTATTTCTTAGCTACTCTCCTGAGCATTGTACTCATATTTGTTATTTTTTTATTATAATCACTCTTTTTTGCTTAATTTAATAATTATATAACAGGAGGTAACATTCCCAGGCACTCTATAAAAGACACAACTTTTGCCTTTAGGATCTTGATCTTAGTTCGGAACATTAAACACTTTAGGGCTTTTGTATTACGAATGCTATGAAGGTTTTATTACACAGTTTACATGTAGCGAATAACAGCAGTAGCTTTTGGCATGCAAATTGGTTGTGTTTCTAATTCCTTCCTTGTTTGTTCTCTTTTGGTTTTGGTATTGTGTTCTTTATATACATATATATACAAGGGTAAGTCGAAAAGTTCTCGGCCTGACAATGAAAGACTGCGACTTTCAGTTAAAAAATTATTTTATTTTTCTACATAATCTCCCTTGACTTCAACACACTTGGTCCAACGTTTCTCCAACATCAGTATTCCTTCCCGGAAGTGAGTGTGGAAGGTTGGAAAAATATTCATCTACGGCCCTCTCAACTTCTTCATTGCATGCGAAGCGCTTCCCAAAAACAAATGAAAGCCTGAGGGTGCCGAATCAGGAGAATAGGGGGGATGGTCGAGTAAATCGTACCCCAAATCCCGCAGTTTTCCCATCGCCAACACACCCTCGTGCACAGGTGCGTTGTTCTGGTGAAAGATGATTGTTTTCTTCTTCAATCCAAGCCTCTTCTAGCGAATTTTGGCATTCAGCTGTAATTGTTTACCTTTTGCAAGGTAATCAATTAATAGGATCTCAAAACACGCTGGCCAGGACCTTTCCGGCAGATGCGATCGACTTCGCTTTCTTTGACGCTGAACTACCAGCTTCCACCCACTGCTTGGATTGCTGTTTTGTTTCTGGTGTGTAGTGGGACCCTTGTCTCATCCATGGTGACAAATCGCTGCAGAAAATCGGTTGGATCCCTATTGAATTGGTCCAAAGATTGCTGTGCAAATCGTTTGCGTATTTGCTTTTGATCGGCATTGGGCAAATGCGGTACCGATCTTGCGCAGAGCTTTCGCATGCCTAACTTTTCGTGCAAGATGTTTCGCATCCTTTCTTCCGATCTTTTTTCACTCACTGGTCGTCCTTTATGTGGGTTATCTTCGAGGGATGTGCGACCACGTTTAAATTCAGCTGTCCACTTTTTAACGGTTGGCATGAAAGGAGCAGAATCCCCGTAAACTTTTGTCAACTTCGGATGAATTTCCTTAGGAGTTAATCCATCCAAAACGAAGAATTTTATAACTGCACGATATTTAAGTTTATCTATTTTAACGAAAAACACGCAAGACGTCTAATACAAAAATTTGTGTAAACAAGTTGAAACTTGTCATACGAACTAATGACACGTGCACCCATGCAAGAAACATAAATTTTTGATGATTGGAGCGCCATCTCTGTGCCAGGCCGAGAACTTTTCACCTTACCCTCGTATATAATTAATTTAATAGCAACATATGCTTAAGCATTTCAATTTTTTTTTCCACACGAAGATTGGTGTTCAAAGGTAATAAATCTCTCATCTCCACAACTACTGGAGAAATTTTTTTAAAAATTAGTAATTAACATTGTTTGTTATAATACTAATTTTTTTAAATAAATAATAATGCAACAGTTATTGTATGAATAACCATGTAAAAGACTCATCAGCTCCCGAAAGTTCCAAAACGCTGTTTAAAATTTAGAAAAAAAAATTATTTACTGGAAGATATTGCCATTTTCCCACTGCAATGATAAAGCTCTCGTAACTTGAAGTTCATATGGAAAATCGGCAAATTACTAATTCCTGTGGTGATTAGTTACATTTCTTCAATAATGCAGGTGAGCTGTAATTTTTATCTCTCATCCCAGACCTGCCTTATGTAGTTTAGGTTTAGAGATATCTCTAGTCAATTCATCTGATTTTGTTCACGACAATTGTAGTTAAGTAAATAAGATTAATAAAAAAATATATTTATTTCTCTCTTGAATAAAATTTACAAACAAAAACATTTTGAAAAAAAATGCATACCAAAAGATAATTTCTGAAATACATAAAATATATGAATAATAGAAAACATTGCTACATCACAAAAATTGAGCCAGTAAATTATCACTAAAAAGGCAGAAATATCATTTAAAGGGCTTAATTTTAGTTACTACCTTTAATACAAAATTATTGTACTTTTTTATATGAATATCTTCTCTTCTATAAAGCATTATTCTCTTCTATATAAAATTAATGAGTTTTACTAAAAAATTTTCAGTCAGAAATTCTTAAATTGAGGTTTATAATTTATTTTATATTGCTATTCAACAATAAGGTGACAAATGAAATTGATTTTCATTATACATATATAAACATTATTGTTATTTACAACATTCAGACTTGCATGAACATATTTAATGTAAACTTTATTTGATTTTAATATTGAAATTTATCATTTTTCTAGAATAAATAATTCTATGTGAACACAAAAGAAAATTTATAAACTATCAACTTCTTATTTGGTTTTATTAATATTATGGAAAATCATAAAATAACATTTTTATTTTCTTTAAATAACAAACAATTACAGCTGAAGATATTTTTTACTTGCATTTTATTTTTATTAAAAAAAAAATGTTGGCAATTTAAAACTTTAACTTTTATATGAAATTTTAATTGCTTTTTATATAAAAATGATGGCAATTCTTACAAGCATAAAAAATACTGACAATGTATACTTTTAATTTATGCTAACAATATTTTCAGTTCATAACTTAAAACGATAAAACTACTAAATAATATTTTTTTTATTGAACAGGTTTTGTTCAATTTATATAAAATTATGAAACGTAGTGGGAAAAAAATTAATATCACATGAAAAATATTCCATCACAAGTTTCAGCAAAATTATAACTTACCTTTTTCATCAAGGCTATTGTAAATAATATAAAAAATATGACCTTTTAAAGAATAATATTTTAAGAAACATACAATAGGAAAATAACTATGTAAAAGCTAAAAACAAAAACGTCAACATTTGACTTAAATAATAAATTCATATGTAAATGCTAACACATACAATATAATCTCTTCACTAAATTTGTTCTATTGCTTTGAAATAATTTGTACCTCTCACAAATATAATCTTTCTTAACTTTAGTCTCTCTCTCTCTATATATATATATATAAACCAAAAGGTAATAAAATTACCAACAGTTAATAATAAATTACTGTACAAATGCTTATTTATAAAATAGATCTTTCCATTATGAACTTGTTCTGCTGTTCAAAGATATCACACAAATAAAGATATTAATCATTTTTAGCATAAACCAATCCATGGAATTCAGACTTTTGATCAGATAACAATGTGGAAGGCTTGTCAATTTCAATTATCTGACCCTCTTTCATAACAATTACCCTATCGCAATCCAAAATGGTTTCTATGCGATGGGCTATCACAAGAATGGTGGATCGTCTGAAGGCCATTCTCACAGTGTGTCTAATCAAGCTATCTGTTTGGTAATCAATACTGGCTGTGGCTTCATCCATACACAAAATCTATAGCAAATAAAAAAATTGATTTTCTTACAATCGTATATTTAAAATACATATAAATGTTCTAGACATGCAAAATTAAAAACTAAACACAAAATTTGGTTTTATTTTAAATTTTGCAAAATATCATTTTTTCCTTATAATTTGAATTGAATAGATCATTAAAATTTTTAGCAAATAGTTTGAATAATTCAAATATATTCAATGTCATAAATAGTGTGCTTCTTTTAAAAATTATAAAAAAAAGTAATTATTTTCACTGTCTTATATTTATCTATTACTATATCCACCAAGTGCATGCCTTTAAAAGCTATTATTTAATATTACAAAGTGTTGATATATATAAAAAGAATTATTAATAATATTAATTACAAGTAAGAATTATTTAGAAACAGTCACAAATCATAATAAAATGTCATTAACAATTGATAGTTCATTTAATACAATTTCTAATGGTAAGACCTATATATTCTACTATATGCACAGACTGTATTTATGCAGTTAGCTAGATTCAATGTTATGTGGGGTGCCATTAAGATAAGAAGGTTTGCTATAGTATATTTTGAAGAAAAAAGGGCCTATAAGTTAGTCTTGCTAAGAAATTGGACCACATTATCATTTTAAGAATTAAAATGTTGGAGGAATGAATCACTTTAAAAATAGACTTTAAGAGAAGGCATAACAAACCTTTGACTGCACAGTGAATGGGGATGGAAAGAAATACAGATATGTAGGTATTTTGAATACTCATAGTCCAAATATACTTAAGTTATAAATTACATTTGGACTATGAGTAGTCAAAGTAGCTACCTTTTGTCGAGTCATGGGATATTTTAATGACAATTTATTATTTGTTGTATTGAAATAAGTTGAATCTTTTTTTTTTTTTTTTTTTTTTGTAATATCAATCATTCTTAAAATTTAAAAAAATTATGGAATAGAATTCAACCAATTTGAATTATATTCTAATTCATTAGGTGCTGCTACTTACTTTAGATCTTCGCAAGAAAGCTCTAGCAAGACAGAGAAGCTGCTTCTCACCAATGCTGAAGTTCTGCCCTTGCTCCTCTACTTCCATGTCTAATCCTCCCAGTCCATGCACCTTTAATTCCATGTGGCATTCTCGAAGAGCCTTCCAGATCTGGGCATCACTCTTCAGAAAATGTGGATCAAGATTCTCACGGATGGTACCACTGAACAGGAATGGATGTTGTGGAATGACTGACAGATTGGATCTGGGGAAGGTATCTTGATTTTTATTTTTCATTTATAACATTAATTTATAAAAACTTTATTTTAATATAAACAGCTTCAATAAAAAAAATTTCACAAATAAAAATAAAACAAAATAAAATCAGAACAAACAGATGTGTGACTATGAAAAAATAATTAATTGATGTATAACACATAAATGTATATGTTTAATCATAAAAAAATTTAATTTAAATGTGAAAATAAAATAATAATAATAATTAAAAAAACACAAGGAAGAATACACATAAAAATGAAAATTAAATCTTCCTTACAATTAGTGTATTTGTTGATTAATTATATAAAAAATTGATTCAAAATTTAAAGAAAAAATATATTGACAAAGTTTATTATTTATGTATATTAATCCTCTCCAAAATTCATATATGTTGCAGATATATATTACAATTAATTATTAAACTTGTGATATACTATTCATTCATAAGAAAAATTTGAAGTGATTTGCATTAATGATTCTGCATTTCTTTTGATGTTCATAAATCTATAATTTTAACTCAATTATGCATATTCATTCTTTATTTTTGTAGTTTCTATTGATACTAGACTACTCATACTGATTGCTATCAATAACAAACAATTAATGTTATCTGCACTCATCAATTAAAATTTCGCAATTCAAACAATACATTTTTAAGCCACTTAAAATATGGCTTGTTTGAAAAGTGATTTTCAAGACCTTTTTGTAGCATAAATACATTTTAAAGATCAATATATTTTTTTAAAAGACACTTCACTAATACATTTTTTAACTTATCATTTCAATATCATGGCATTCACTTTAAAATACAAATTAATAATCCTAATTGGTAGTTATATGTATGAAATTTAAGAATTGCCTCTAATTTAAACAAATTCAATTTTGAGGAATGACTTTATGTAACTACAATTTAGAAAGCCTATACCACCATAAGCTTACCTTAATTTCTCTCTAGACAAATTGGAAATATTGACTCCATCTATAAGTACAGAACCTTCAAACTTGTCAACCATCCTAAAGAGAACCTGAATCAAACTGGACTTGCCTGATCCAGTACGACCCACTACACCAATCTTTTCACCTGGACGTGTTTCAAAAGAAACATTCCTCAGAGAATATGGACAAGATTCTCTGTATTGCAAGCTCACATTGATAAATGAGATAACTCCATGAGTAGGCCAGGCAAAAGGAGGCTAAGAAAAAGTACAACAATAGAAATTAAATACTTCATTCATGGATCAAAATAAGCATATAATATGTTTTTTTCTAAACGAAAATGATGGAATGGTAACATCAAATAATAATTACAAAATCCAGATAAAAATAAACAAAAACAGTTGTTTTACTTTTCAGCTGTAAATAGACTGACATTAACTTAATACTTTTAATAAAATTTCGTATAATGTAAGCTAAAAGGAATTATAAAGGAAACAAGGCTAAATTTTATGAAAAGCCTCAAGGATTTTGAATGTTATAATATTGAAAGTAGTCATATATTATTATGTATCACTTTTGTATTATGGAATGATGACCCATCTATAATACTAACTTGCATTAAAATAATAATAAATAATTTTAACCCATTATATTCACTAAACAAAATGTTCAATTCTTGCTAAAAATATTAATTATAACTTTAAAATAATCAATCTTGAATATCTTAGAAAAGCTTTTGTCCAACTACATTAAAAAAAAAAACTTATTTCCTTTATACCAGATAGACATAAATGAAAACACTGTGGTTGATTGAACAATTAGGTTCTGATCTCAAAAGTGTTAAAGCTATATGCATGTATAATTTAATATTCGAAAGAATATTCAAATATTAAAGGAATAAAGCAAAATTAAAACAATTTCGACCTAAAATTACCTGTTGTGGAAGTACATCCTCTTCTGTTCTAACACCTTCAATGTATTGCATCACCCTTTCTACACTTACTATTTCTTTCTCTGTCTCCGTGAAGGAAGTAATGGTACCATTCAAAAGTGCTGTGATTGATAAAACATATGATAGAGCCAGCCCAACTAAACCTAAAACAGAATATCATATAATTATTTTAATCATTTATTATTATTTTTATTTATAAGCATTTTATTATTTCATAGAAATATGTTGGTTGTTCAATATTTAAATTTTTATAAGTGAAATTTATTTCTTAAAACTTTTCAACAATTGAAAATGAAAGTTAAGTATGCTTATGTAAGACTTTTTCATTACTATTTTTCCACAAATTTTTCACTAATATAAAGCAATCTAGTAAACTAGAATAAGATCTATCTTGAAGATGAAAAAAGAAAATATGGAGAAGAAAAAAAAGAATGGAGACAATGATCACTGATGTGCTTCATGAGTATGATACTCATGCACATCTAAAGGAGATATGAAACCTGAAAAATGAATTGTTAAGGAAAACCTGGAAAACATTATAATCCATTTTTTTATAATTTTTTTTTATTTGCATATGATTAATTATCAATAAATAAAAAGTATAAAAGTAAAAATCTAAGCACCGACAGAATTAATTAATTAAAAATATTAAAAAATTTTGCTATATATTTTTAATTAAATCAATAATTAATAATTTTAAATTATAATTTAATTAAATCTGTAAAACTATAGTAATATTGAAATATGTTCGAAATATACAAATTAATTTAAAAAATGGAATTTGTACAAAATATTGCAGATTAAAAAAAATTTTAATATGAGCTGTACTTTTTTCACTGTATTATACAAATATATTATTTACATTTATTAACCATTCTACAAGAATATTTATTTACATAAAAACAGGCAATCATTTTACATTTATACAATAAAATTAGAACTTCAAAGAGGATACAATTATTTACCTGGATCTACATGACTATATTCCTTTTGCAATAATGCTATTACAGCAACAGCCGTAACAATGGCAACTCCAATAAATTGAAGTCGAATATTGAGCCATTGAGTAGCAGCACTAGTTGCTAAGCAAGCTCTTAAATTAGAATTTATTCGTTCCATATTTTCTTTTTGGAATCTGAAAAAATGCAGGAAGCATTATATAATATCAGAATAAATTGCTGAAATTTTAAATTATATTTTAAAACTGTTCCTTTATTTTATAATTGTAAGCAATGCAATCACACAAAATAATTAAGCAGAATTAAGAAAAACAAAACCAGTGAAACAATAAGAATGATTATGTTATTTAGTCATTTAACTATTTTAACAAACAATATTTCATTTGTACAGTACACATAATATTTTAATTTAAATTTCATAAGTGATGAAAGCCATTAACTAGAAAAAATTTTGTATTTTGCTATGTAAATTTTGATACTTATGTTATTTATTTAGAACTCACATTAGAACTACATTCATTCACATAATACTGAAGAGAGTAATTTTAGTCACGTTAAATTACATTATTAAAAATTATTAAGTGTAAATAGAATTAGTTTATAATTTATTCAAGTGAAATATAAATAATAAAAGGTTTGTATATTATCTCTAAATTAAAGAAACATTAGTAAAAAAAATACATATTTTTAATATCGAAAAAAAGATTTCAAAGTTTTAGAATATTTTGCAAGCAGTTAATTACAAATATTTGCAAACACTATAAAAAAAATTAATTACACATACATTTTTTCCTTTAAAAAAAATTGAAAAATATAAAATTTTTCAAACTGATTTTTTGTGGAAAAGCAACAATTAAACAATGTACTTTTTATTTAACTTTTACTTAAAAGAATGTAATTTAATGAATGATTAATTACATCTAAAACTGGTAATTCTTAAGTGTTTAAAATGTCTTCACTGTTAATGTATACTTTAAAAATCAACTGCAGCAAAAAAGAGTAATCACTAAAAATTTATGAAAATGAAATTTTACCTTATCACAGCTGACATAGCTCTTATAACGGAATGTCCATTAAGAGTTTCAGAAAAATGAGCATAAATAGGTGAAAGACTAATACTGGACAATCTTTTTAATTCTCTTGAGGTACATCTGTAATATTGCTATAAAATAAGTACAAGCCAGATTGATTTTTTTAACCAAAGACTTCAAATAATGCATTTAATTTTCTAACAGAAATACAATTTTAAAGAGAAAAACAATGGCACACATGCATGTACATTATTTGATGTTTTATAATTTTGATTACATTTTTAATTGTTTCTGTATCAGATTAAAATTTTAGTAAATAGATTTTAAGGTGATACTTAAATAAAATGTTATATCATCAAATTATTACTAGTCCTCATAATCTGATTTTATAAAGACTGTCGCAAACTTATTTTTCTCATTCTAAGAGTAATACATAAAAAATTACTAAAATTCAAGACAAAATTAGCTTTAATGAAAAAGGTAATGAGAATAACACATTATTGAAATTTTTTTTTAAGTACCATCATAATTTTGTGATTATATTTTAGGAAAAGAAGGAATTTATTGGGTTTTTATATAGAAATCCTCCAGTATCTATTGCTGCTGAAGTGGACGCTAACATTTAATGAAACTGTGTGTTTTGTGTATTTCTTTTCAAAGTTTTGAATTTTCAATTGCATCAACTTTGATACTTTAACTTCTAATGAAATGGATACCCCCCTCTACTCATAACTATATTATCTTACATTTACAAGTTCTGAAACAAGATGATATACTCCTCACACAAGGTCATTTATGAAAGTTTATTTAACTTATGAAAATAGAATTAGAGGAATTATTTTCAGGCATTGAGAATGACCACACTGTTCAGAAGCAATACTGATTAAATAAACTGGGATAGAAAAGCAACAATTCCTAGAAAATCAATATCACAGCCAATAAAAAAAGGCATAAAGAAGGTGTAATACAAATAGAGTGTTAGGGATAAAACAAATACTCAGATTATCAAGACTCTTTCGTACTTAAAATTACAAATTATGTTTAATATCTCTTTCTCTAAAATGTATAAGGATGTTCTAAAAAAAAAATAATAATAATAAATGAGCACTAAAAGAACAGAGATTCATAATAAAATAAATAATATTATAAACATTAAAAATTAATAATACATTAATATATATTATTTCAATTTTGAAATTTTACATTTTTTTCTTCTATGAAATCAACAAGCATTTCAAAAATACAATTTTAATGCAATAAAAGAATTAAAAATAATAAATTAGCACTAAGCAAATCAAATTGAAAACCAAATTTAAAAGGCTCATTTTAATATTATAGTGTTATATTTCATTTTAATAACTTTATATTCTATAATGATAGTACAATAAGTATATCAACATCTTAGCTATGTTTATGTAAAAGTGATTTGTATTTGAATGGCAAAACATTTTTTAGTCTCCATAAAAATGAGGGAATAAATATCTGTATGTGTGTGTAGATATGCTTCATACATATATATATTTAAAAATATTAAATTGATAATAGCAATTACTCACTTGCACTTTATAATAAACCACAGCTAAGATTAAAACAGGAATCAGAATCAGAGGCAATGCATAACAAGTGATTATTATACATCCAGCAAGAGCAAATATTTGTGCAAGAAAAATGTTCAAAATAAATGGAAAAGCATCATCAATGCAATAAACATCAGATGAAAATCTATTCATGATACGGCCCAATGGTGTGACATCAAAGAAACTGCTTGCAGCCTGTATTTCAAAAGAAAAGAATATGTCATGTATTGTATAATTCACAAACAAATGATACACACTTCAAAACAAGATTGGTTGGTTGGGGTTTTATGGCACAAGAGCCAGATTTGGCTATGCTGCGCCAAACAAGGTGGTAAAAAGTAAAAGGCAATTAGCAATAAAACAAGTTAACTTCGCAAAAACATCATTAAAAACCATGATAAACATACGTAAAAAACCGTGAAAGACAGATATGGTATTAAAAATACAAATTCAGGGTTTAAGATTTAGAATTAATAAGTCAAAATACAGGATTAAAAAAGGTATACATAAAACATGAAATAATTTGTTCCAGGTTAATGTAAAAACAACGTAATGTGCATGGCACATGGTTAAAAGATATGACATGCAATTAAATATTAAAAACAGATCAGTCGGAAATCATCTCCGTCTCATTGTACTCAACGATATCACTGTCTGTGGCGTCCTCTGTTGTAGTTTCTGGTGACTCAGATGGAGGAGAAGGCAGTTTTGTAGAACTTTTTCTATTGAGTAAAATCTGTTTGGAATGTATCTATTTTTTTGTTTTTTCCAACTATAGTAGCCGTTGAATTTGTTTTATTTTGAGCTACCTTTTTATTGTCTGCGGTGAAATGGACTTGCTTCTTGGGCTGAATTTTGAATGAGGATGGACTGGTCTGTGGACGAACTGTTTTAGAGGAAACTAAAGTGGATGTCGATGGAGCAGATATTAAATTAGCAGAATCGATAGATCTGGGTTTTGGATTAAAAAGTGGTTTCAATTTTTTTAGTGGAGGGCAAATTATTCCTGTTTTATTGCTATCAGTCATTATGGAAACAGAACATGTAGGAACTTTTTTTTAGAGTAGATGTAATGTAATTTTTGGCAATTGCTGCATATGAGGTGGCTGACTGTTGAAGAATGACTTTTTTGGCGTCGAGATATGATAATTTCTGATTAGTTTTGAGTTCCTGAATTTGTTTCTCTTGCTTCCATTTTGGACAGGATTTTGAATTAGATGAGATTCTAGACAATTGACACATTTAAGTGTAGCATGACAAGTTAGGTACGAATGGCCTGCAGTAGCACAATTTGAACAGATTTGTGTTCCACGGCAAGCGTTTTTTGAATGTCCGAATTTTTGACAATTGAAACAATGTAGGGGACTTGAAATGTAAGGTCGAACGGGGCAATTAAGATATCCGGCTTTAATGCTTTTGGGTAGGATAGATCTGTAGAATCTCAGGACTATGTGTTTTGTGGTGATAGAACCAGAGCCTTTTTTAATGATTATTCTGCGAGCTGAAGAGACACCTTGGGACCAAAACAAGAAGAAAACTAATTCTTTATATAAAACTAATTGCCTGAATTGCAATGCTGGTCACACTGCAATGTTCAGTCACCTATCTTTTGTAAACACAACATACATCCAATTATCAACCAAACTGTGATACTGGCTCTTGTAGAACCCAAGAAAAGTAAAGATGTGGCCAGGTATAAGCTTTTTCCATACAAAAGGGAATTAAATTCTTTACGATTGTTAGAAAATAAGGAGCAGGTCAATAAACACTCAAATAAAAATTTTCCGTCTTTTGTAGAATCATCTTTTTAGCAATATTGATATATTAAAACAGATATAGCTCTTGAATTTAATCTAAATGATGAGAGTTCCGTTATACAGTGCAAAGCCCATAAAATTTTTGGCCTTGGCAACCTTTTCAGAATTAAAAAAAATTTTGCAAGGATTTATTTTCGCCTTTTGAAGTAGATGGACTATTATTCAATAAAGTACTTTGCTCATGTGACTTAAAAATTGATTTTACACTGATTGATTCATTTTTGCTTATAATAGATTATTTTTTATTTCATATGGCTGGTGAGGGCTTGCTTACCAATATTACTTAAAGAGAACATATTAATTCAATATGTAAACAGTGGCTATAAGAAGTATAAAACTTATAAATTTTCTGCAATGACAGTATTCATAAACTTCACTCCATGCTTTTTGAAATGCTGTTCTTTTGGACATTGTGAAACAATGTTTTAAACATAGAAAATTGCAATTTATTATTAACTTTTTTTAGCTATTATAAATCAACATCATCAGTGGTGCAAAAACCCTATGGTAGGCCAAGGCCGTCTGCCTACTGGCAGATTTTGAGACGTTTTTCTTTTTACGGTGTTGATGAGAGCCATTAATGCTCTACAGCCATTATGAACCTGGACCTACAGTTTCAAGTGGATTCCAAACCACTGCAAACATCCATGGTACCACCAGGCCTCTAATATATAAAATTAAGTGTACAATAAAGGCAAAAATATGCATACAAAAAAATTAATGTAATAAAAACTTAAATGTACACAGAGTGACTTCTTTAATTATCCTATATATATTTAAATGTTGTTTGATCAATTTTATTACATTTTTATGTGATTCTTCAATCAAAATCTTTTGAAGTATTATTAAACATAATTTACCTTCATAATATTCTTCAACAATCGATTGTGAAGAATAATTGCAGCTTTAATTCCAGCATAGGCAAACAGGAAGGCACGAAAGAGAGTGAAAATGGAATTTGCTCCAGCTAAAACGCCATAAATGGATAGATAAAAGGCCAAGGATCTTTGAGTTCCAAATAATTTTGGTGCTTCACTGAAAGAGGCAAACATATGCATTAATCTAAAAGACAAAAAGTTTGAAAAACAGCAATATAATATCTATAGACTAAAAATATACATATTTTTTTAAATTGAAGACTAATCTACAAAAATTTATAAGTACAGCAGTAAAAAATTAGTTTCAGAATTTTTATCAACAAAATTGAAAACCAAAAAGTGTATAAAATATATTAACTAGCAGTGTAAAGTAAATTATAGTCACAATTTAAAAAAATAAAAATATTTTGAGAACAAAGTATTTTAATAAACATAAACAAGTAAGTAAAATAATCACTAGACTAAACATAGATTAGGTATTTAACAAAATGACAAAAATATTAGAATGGAAGTCTTCATCTAATATGCTATTATATTCAGAAAATTAATTTTAATATATTATAAAAATTCACAAAATAAATAAATAAAAGATTGAAATATTTATTGTAAAAATGGACTTTTAATAAATTTTAATTTAAAGTATTATAAAAACTCTTCTTGTTCATCATTCAATTACATATTATAACATAGCACTTCACATTTACTTCATATAACATAATAATAAATCTTCTCCCTAATATGCATAGATAGTTTCTGGTACCATGTTCTAAATTTAAGTTACTGAAATATGTTGTTAAATGCATCTGATTCACCTTTTAGTTAACAGAAAAAAACAGAGATTTTAATAGAAAGTATGTGACACTAAGCTTTATATTTTTTAGATTTCGTTATACACATTTAAGAATTCTCCACTGATTGCATTTTGTATAAATTTTTAGCTTTATTTAGCTCACTTTTTTATGGGTTATATATATATATATATACACACAACAACAAATAAAGAAAAAAAGACTAAAATAGCAAAGTTTTAAAATTAATATAAATAAATATATTGAATATATGTGTATCACTAAATATATTATTTATATGCATATTCAAAACTAGATTTTATCTCTATAATTTAAATATGATTAGTAAAAAAATACTATGCACTAATTAATATTTATTTAATTCTGTCTCTCTTTTTTTTTATTTTGAAAGTTATACAAGCATAATATTTTTATTTTTTAAGTATTTTAATTGTCTTATATGAATATTAATATATTTTTTAAATTATATAACCATCAAATCTTTATTTTGCTTTTCAACTTACAAAGTGTATGTATAATTAACAGTTGAAATGACTGAATGATTGGTATTTTGTTCAGATGAGATCCAGTAAGAAAGCCACCAGTCAGAGACTGTTTTAGAAGCTAAAAGAGTAGAAGTATTTTTATTAAAATTTGTATAATAAATATAAAAATATCATTTACTTGTTAAAAAAACATAACACATGACAATTTAAAAGCAAAAGCAAATCTCTGTTTATTTACTTGGCTCACCATAATACTAAATACTTCATATTCTTTTAAAATAATAATAACACATTTAATTATTTTAATATTTATACAAATTTATTAATTCAATTAGTAGGATTATTATTTTATAAAATTTGAACCCAAATAATAAAAGCGCATTTTCTAAAGAACATAAAATTTTAAAAACTTTCTCATTTGTGATGAAAATTTAAATTGATAAATTAAATCTTACAAACATATTTATAGTCTTACTTTCATATTAAAAAATAATATTTAGCATAAAAAATAATTTCAACTAAACAGTATTTAAAATTAACTCTAAACAATTTTTAAATAATGTTTAAATTTATGAAAACATTCTTTACTATAAACAATGCATTTGTGTGTCAAGATGGGTATAAAATGTCCATTTACATTAGCTTCTTTCTTATAATTTACAGATTTTGCATTAAAATTTCATGGTGTGGATTATTAGCTAAAATAGTTGAATTTCTTTTTGTAGATTATAAGCGAATGAGTACAATTTTTTTTTTTCTTTTAGTTTTTGAAAAAAAGTAATTAAAAACACTCCTTGTCAAAAATAAAGAAACTTTTTGTGCAAGTGAAATACAAACAAATCTTTTAAACAAAGAAAGAAAATTATGAAAGTGTAGATGACGAACGGCAACAATGAAAGAAGGCAAAATGCTGTGCACATCATTGATGGATGCAATCAGATAAAAGAAAAAAATTAGTTGAAATCACAAATAAGAATTAAAATACTTTGTAAATGCAAATTTGATGAACAACAATTATATTGACTATGTTTTCATTTCTCAACTACGTTAGAAGGTAGCAAGTTGCTTTTTTTTTTAATTTGTTCCATATATGAATAAATAATAGCTTAAATTTTGAAATTTCCAATATTTTTGTATTTATTTTTATATAATAATTGATTTTTGCCTTTTTGATTAGTTTTTTTTAAATTTATTTTTCTTAGATTTACTTGCTTTAATATGGAATATGCCCACTAATTACTTATGTTTTGTTTTTATCAGTCAGTACATGTATACATTTTTTTCCCCAGTATCATTGTAAAATGTTTTTTATTTAGTCACCATAAGTTTTTACATAACTTAAGATTTTAAATATGGGCATATAAACAAAAATTTATTGGTTCATAAATTATACTCCATATAAATTATATCCATGAACTATAAACTGTTGAAGATTACACCAGATCTAATTTTTCCTTTTTTGTTTCTTAATTTTTAATGCTAAAAAAGTTATGAGTGCCAGTTATAAGCAGCTGTGAATTATAAAAAATTTTTTATCAATATAATATATATCTATAATTGTGCAAAATTCTCTTTAGCTAATTTAGAGTATGTAAAATGAATTAAAAAGTCAGCTCATTAAATATATTTTTAGAGTTATTTTAACAATATTTGTACTAATATAAAAATATCTTTATTTCTTAAATTAAGATGTTAATATTTCACACATAACTTTAATTTAGCTATAGCATTTTGCTAATTCTTAAAACTAAATTTTTAAAACATTTCATTTTCTTACTTTGCATCAAAAAACAGAATAGGAGAACTAAAATTGACAAAAGAGACCCAACTGCAAGCCAGTATGATTTATAAACTTTTAAATCAATACTCCCTTCTTCCTTTTCTTCTTTCTGTACAAGGAAGTGTGACTGGCTGTTTTCGAGTGAATTTCCCCCAGACAAGTGAGGTTTGTCTAATTTTTCTTCACACTCAATGTCTTCACCTTCAGTCAAATGGTAAAATTGCAAGGCTTGACTAGGAAGACCTGAAGAACATATAAAAATGGACATGATTAATAAAGAAACTGACTTGTGCCTTAGTGGCATCATTTAGACCAATTGAAATTGATTTCTACTATTGTAATCGCAACATAGATATGGATGCTGACGACTAGATGTGGATGCTGATCTTTATAAAATGAATTATGCTTATTAAACATATTTAATAGAAGTTTTTATCATACAATATACAAATGCAGGGCAGTTTACCTATACTGTCTTTCTGTAAAGCCGTCTTATGCATATTACATTTGTCAACAATGAATGGATGGTCTCATGAATGTAATTCAATTTAGATTAGATATATAAGGTAATAACAAAACTACTATTTAAAAACTTTTATATTAAAAAAATAATTATAAGTTGGTGTTTTTCTTTTTTAAAAACTTACAATTTAACTTTTTATGGATGTTATTGGAAAAATTTATTTAAATTTAACTGATCTTATGAAATCATGCAATAATTTTTTTCATCACATAATTATTGTAATATATAAAGATGTATTTCTGTTACAAATTATATATTACTTCTACTATCGAAACAATAATTATAAAATAGCAGTTTTGAACCAAAATAATGCAAATAAATAATCTATCTCAGAATATACTTCAGAAATTAATAACATATATAGCTTTAGTTTAGCTTTTGATTGATAACATTTGAACATTAATATCAGCAACTAATTATGTGATTAATCTCAAATATTGTAAATTGTACAATATTAAAAAAAAAAAAATCTGCATTATGGAAGTATAAGAAAAATATGTAAAATAATGAATTAAAGAAAATTTTTACATAATATAATTTAAAATAAAAACATTTTAGAAAATTCCACATTTTCTATTTAAAAGTTCATCCAATTTTATATCATACATGCAAATAATATATTTTAACAAAAACATTTTCATGCATATTACTTAAATTACCTAAATATTCTTTTGAAAAATTTTAAAAACTAAATTTAAATTTTATAAGAATTTTTCATGGCAAAATTATATCAATAAAATATTAACTAATAACTATTCTATGAAATTAATAATCTTTTATTAAATTTAAAAAGAAATTATAAATAATAAACTTTTTTGATAACACAAAATAAAATTTTCTATTTTGTACAAGAAGTTACTTTTATATAACATAAAAAAGTGAAGTGATAAAAAATTAAATAAAATATGAAAATTATTATTATTTTAAAAAAAATGTAGCATTAAAACTTACCATAACTTACAACTTTTCCTTCAGCTAAAACCATTAAATAATCAGCTTTCTCAGCAAATTGAACTTTATGAGTGCAAAGAATTCGTGTTTTATTCTTTAAAATTCCCATTATACAGTTAGAAAAAATATGTTCTGCAACATGAGCGTCAACAGCAGATAGTGGATCATCTAACAAGTAAATATCCAAATCCTAAACATCAAAAATAAAAATATTTTATTTTTATATCGTATTTTTAAATATATAAATTTTTATTTTTTATTAAATATAATATATTATTTTATATATATATATTTTTTTTTAATTTTGAAATTAAAAATCTTGAAAAAATAAGATTGGGAATGAAGATATAGATAACAATACATCAACTTATACAATAATGAAATTATCATACTAACATATTCATAAATAACAAATTACAATTACAATTAACAGAGCACTGTGAGGAGCAAAGCAATAACTCATAGGAAATTTAGTCATTGTATATGGATACAAGAATTATTTTTGTTAAAATACAACAACAATCAAATTTACAGATACAATATATTTTTATTCTAAAAAACTTAATATAATTCTATCACAAATATTACCATTTTGGTTGAATTAATGAGTAGTTTAGTATACTTACATCTGTTATTATTTAAAAATAATAATAATAAAATTAATACTTCAAGTACTAAACTTTTATCGTATACTTAATGGGATCTTTTATAAAGTTTTAAGGAATTAATGTTACTTTAATAAATTATATTATGAGGATAGTTTATAACATATATATACAGGTTTAAATATTTTCCAAATACTGCTTCCAGTCAATTTTAGTTCCATTGTTTAAATGAATTCAATTTCCAAAATGATTTCTAAAATTTCAAATTTTTTCTATGTTTAAATTTCTAGATATAAGAATGAATTTCGTTTAAAAATATAAAACATTACTGTTCCTCGTTTTTTTTGTTTGAAGTCTCAGAAATATTATCTAATTTCAGAAGATCATGGATGTATATAATTTAAGAGAAAAACACCTTAATGCCATCATAATTGTAATTATTTATATATTTCAGGGTCTTAGATGAAGACAATCTTTTAGAAGCCTACTGTACAAATAGAATTCATATTAAAAACATTTTTAGGAATTTGATTATTATAATTTTTTTTTATTCTGAAACAGCGAAATAAAACTTTAATTTAAATTTTTCAAAACCTTTAATCCACTGTCCGTTCTTTAATTTTAAAATCATTGACAATTTTTTTGATGATTCAGTAATCTTTAAAAAAACTGCAGTTATTATAAAAACTATCTCAACATCTGCTTTAAAAAATGCAATGTCCTTGATAATTTCTATATGAAAAAAATTATTAATAACCTGATAAACAGCTCTGGCCAAGGCTATTCTTGCTTTTTGTCCACCACTTAAAGTTACTCCTTTATCACCTACTTCTGTTCGATCACCATGGGGTAGCAACTGCCAGAGAGAAAAATATTAATTTATAAAGCTTTTAATCTGTAATGGTAATATTTGGTACTTATATATGTATACATACTTCACCAAAATAAAATTTAGAAAATGATAGAGATCAATACTTTAAATATTTCAAAACAAAAAGAAGATTAAAAATTTTATAAATTTTAAGTGATTACAATACAAACCTCAAGATCATCTAGCAATGCACAAGCTTCTAACACTTTTCTATATTTAGATATATTGAGGGTTTTTCCAAATAAAATATTCTCTTGCACTGTTTTTTGCTGAATCCAGGGCTCTTGAGAGACATAACCAATACCCAGATTTCTTTGGGAAACATTCAATTTAATTTGACCAGAAATACAACTCAAATCAGCCAAAATTCCAGACAGAAGTGAAGATTTACCAGATCCAACTTTACCAATTGCACAAATGAAGTCCCCCTACGGAAATAAATCAATTTAGCACAGATAAAACTGATTTAAACACAAATTAATTATGAAGCATTTTGCAATATTAAAATTCACACAAAGAGTGATTTAAATCAGGAATGCAAAGATTTAGAAACAAGAAGAGCAGAATATATATTCTGTAATTTAATAATGAGCTTCACAAAAAGAAGATAAAAAAACATTATCAAAATAATGGAAAATAAATAATATAATATGAATAGTAAATAAAGAATTTGATGCTTAAATATTATTTATTGAAAGAATGCTATAATATCTGACTTCTTTTTTGTAATAATTGAATGCATAAGTGGCTAATAAAATGGTTCTATTATTTTATGTGTTAATATTCATCACTGATGATTCATCATTATTCACAGATATATGTTAAATCAAGAATGTATTTTGTTGCATTATCTAACAATAATCACAATGACTTCAATGAATGCAATTTAATAATCACAATTAAAATTTTTTGAATTTTAATTAAATTCAAAAAAATTATTTAAAATAATACATTTTAAAGAAATTTCTTTGAAAATTTTGAACAATTTCTTAGTTCAATAAACTTACAGTATCACTAATTAAACACCATTTACATTACAATAGCATGCATTTAATTTTATTTAAGAAGACATTTTTAGAATCAAAATACTATATGAGTATCAAGTTTTCTGCAATTGTCTTTTTAAACAGATAGTTTTATCTTCATGCTTTGAATTCGATTAAAGTAACATTTAATAAAAAATATGAAGCCTCTAAAAATATAATTAAAATCATATATAATAGACATTTTAAATATTATCATTTATAAAATATTTTAATTCCTATGAATAACATTTGCAAGTAATATTTTGAGTGATGTGAAAAAGATGTAAGAAAAACCTTATCTTTTTATTCCCATTGAGAAATCATATCTTTTCTTAATTAGTTTCCTTATTTATTGTTGCACCAGATATTAAATGCAAACATATCTGTCAAAATATGTTATATTTCCTTCCTTGACAAAAAAAGCCATTTTATCTGATATTTTTCAGGTGATGCAGTTTTAGAAAGATTCTTTATATAGTATCTTACAGTTAATAAAATGAAATATAGAATATTTTATTTAAAACTTCATTAAAATAAGTCTTATTTTATAATGTTATTTTAATGTAATTGCAATTATTTTTAATAGTTATAAAAATTTATTAATGAAAGATGAAAATAACGAATAAAGCAAATGACCTTAAAATGATTATAGAAGCTATTAAATCTTACTTGTGATAATTTTAAACCAACAGGTCCAAGAAAGAAATCAGACACATCTGAATTTGTTTTGATGTTCAATAATCTATCAGTAGTGTTAGAATTATTTTTAATACTGGAATGAGAAAATACTCCATTGGAAATTTCTAATTGTAAGTGAGCACCTAAAAATTTCAAAATAAAAATATTAAAATTTTAATAAATATTTCATTAAAAATTTTTTTAATCAAATAAGAGGAAATTTAATTTTATATCTTTATGGAATATTATTTATATAAAAGCAAATTTTCTAATATTATTATTATTGAATGAAACACATATTAATTATAAAATCGTTTAAGTTAAGAAAAGGTGGGAATATATATATATGTATATATGTATATTCCTCAAGTCCTATAGGCTTTCTTTAATGGATATAATACATTCACCAACAATTGTTTTAAATTTTTTAAAAGTTGAAGAGGTTTGATCTCTCAGATTTAACTTATTTTTCCCTTATGAATAAAAGATTAATTATACTATGGTATGATTTTATAATTCTTAATATTGTTAGTTTACATCATTGTTAAAATAGATATGTTATCATTTTTTTACACAAATCAGAAAATGTTACACAAAATATGGCAACGAAACATATTGGGTACATAAAATGTAGTATCGAATCTTATTATATTCTGTCAAATGCAATTTCGTATCTATATAAGTGTTAAGATTCAGAAAGTTTAGTAATTTTTAAATTTTTAAAAGTTCAATACAACAACATTCTGGCAATAGTGAAAAGTGTGTGTGAAAAGATCTGAAGCTTCAATCTTTTCTCTATAAACATTCATTAGATTAACAGAAAAATTTAAGCCATTTTCTTTATCTTTCAATTAGATATTGCTATCTCATTTCATAATTAAAAAATTATTTAAACTGTTAAAAAAATAAATTAAAATATAATAGAATTTTACAATGACTTTACTGGTTTCAAAGAATAAAAAGTATTTGATATCTTACAAAAAAAAGCAGATGTGGGAGATATGAAGGATATTTTTTTCAATTACTTAATGATATTTCCTCGGTATATGGCTGAGAAAATATAAAAAATTAAAGTTTTTAAATTATTAAAAGTTTATTTATATAAGATTACCATATACTATAATAATTAAAATAAAGTGATTATAAATATACATACCATTATCTGGATCAGAATAATACTCTTTAAAATTCAAATCATCCAGCTGTGAAAAGACATTTACCCTTTTCACTGATACCCATGCTTCAACAATACCAATTAAAACCCAAGGAATGGCATTGAGGGGTACAATTAAAATATTGAAAAGAGCTATACTTGTAAACACCTAAAAAATATTTAAAATGGAAAAACATTAAATAAGAGAACTAAAGGGATTAATATTTAACAGTAATTTAAATATGAATATTAACAATTACAAGTACTTTTATTTAGTATTAATAACATAATTATAATCAGTTGCCCTTTTCTTAGTATAACTAATAATACTAATATGGCAATTCTTAAAATATATGGAAACATTTTATAGTACTTATAGAAAATTCCCCTATCGATATATTACACCTTCTATCGAAAATTCCATCCAATCAATATATTTTTGGGTATATGAAAAATATTTTTATTTCTTTTTATTATATTCTAAAATGATTTATTTTTCTCAATAGAGGGGTTTACAATTTAATAATTAAAACCTAAACAAAGCATGTTTGTATGCATCCATGCCAATAATGGGTATAAGGAGGGCGTATACCTCTGAAATATTATCCCTGAGTGTGTTCATTCAAAATTATGGTGGGCATACGAAATTGAACCATTTTGAAGTAACCTTCCTTCCATATTGATTTAAATGATCACATCATCCACAGACTTAAAAAGATATAAAATCTAATTCATTTATATTTTTAAAAATGAAAGATTTCAAAATATTATACAGACCTAACTATATTATCATCATTATTTAAATTTTTCTTGTCTCATTTCTAAAGAAGAAACTAGCAATCAAGTTTTCTTTTAAAAATTATACAAGATGCTTTGTTATTTAAATAATGAGTAAAATACAAATCAAGATAGAAGGAAAAAAATAATTAGAAATAATTATCGCTTCAAATTCTTAATGGAAATAATTAAATAGTAGATAGATAGCAGATACAACATTATCAAGGATGCACCAGTGAGAAAATGCTATAATATATAATAAATAAATATTCCCTCATCACAATTTAGAATAAGCACCGTTAGGTAGGATAATGGCTATACCCTCTTTTTCAAACCCAATGGAAGGACTTTTAGTTTTAAAAGTGTACAGTGACCATCACTGACATAGAAATTTTTGATTTACACTTCTCCGATAAAATTGCCAATCAAGCTTACTCAGTTTAGAAATTTTGTATGCTAAACACAAGATCAGGAAAAATAATAATAATAACATAAAATGTTACAGACAAAATGATGTCAATTACCCTGGCAGCTGTCAAGGTATATCCCAAAGATGCAAATACAGAGAATGTTAAGAAAGATATCAAGACAGGAGTGGTTGCCCAGAAATACACACAAAGAGCATCCAAATACTTCCTTTTCTTAAGATATTTTACTTCTTCATATCTTATTCTCTCTAATTTTTGTGAGAATATTCTTTCCCATGTATTCATTTTGATTATTCGTATTCCAGATATAATTTCATTCATTACCTGAAAAAAAATACAGAATGATTTAAATAATCATAATATTTATAAAAGCAACTGCTAATTTAACATACTTAATTTTTCATGCTCAATAAAATTTTGTTATTAAAAAGTCTATTTTATTTCGAAAATGAAAATCTAAGAATTTATACAATGGCTTAATTTTGATATGACTCTTTTGATTCATTACTTGATGTTAACTTAATTCTTTACCTAAGAACTGATAATTTATTTTTAATTAAGCTTGATACTATAGTAGGCATTATATATCATTCATTAAACCAAAGAAAATATTTTGTAATTTAAGTTAAATTACATTTTGATTTAAAGCAAAATAAAAATGATCTTCTCATAAAGCTGACATATCTTAAAAAAAAAAAGACCCCACAAAATCGTCAAAATTATCTTCTAATAAAAATGAATTGACTATAATGAAATGAATGATCGTGTGCAGCATTTTACAATTTTTTTGTAGAAAAAGAAATATTGTAAAATCATTTCATTTTAACTCTAAATGTTTTTTTTTTATAATAGCCAATCACATATTCTGCATTTAAAGCACTATTTTTCAAAAAAAAAAAAGTATGTAATTAGGAATAGCACTTTTAAATGAAAAATTAGATTTGACTTATAATATTAGAATGAAGCAAATTTGTAAAAAATGTAATGAATAAAATTTTTTAATCAATACAAAGTTAATTCAGTATTTTAAATTTTATTTATTTCCTAGTGAATAATGCTTAATAATAAAAAAAAATCATAAATACTTTAATCCTTGTGTCTTTGGCCTTCATCATTAAATTGCTGTAGCTCGCAATTTTCTTCGCAACACACTGATTAATGGGGATAATTATTACCATAAAAACAACACCAATAATAAAGCAATAGTGAAGTTGTTGATACAGAAGAATAAGAGCAATAATGATTTGAAGAGGTAAACTCCATAGGGGATGAAAACTAAAACAGAAATTTACTATACGATCAGCATCAGTACTTATAAAATTTAAAATTTCTCCTGTATTCATGCTACACAGAGTAACTTTACTAAGACTCAAAGTTTTTTTATAAACCATCATCATAATTGTAGCTTTGATTTTTAAGCCAATCTTACTAATTAAATAATTATACTGAACTGATGTCAAGGCAGATACAAGAGTAACTAAAAATAAGCCAAAAGCATAATAGTATCCCTTACTTGAATCTTTTTCATCCTTAGACTCTAAAAATGATACTAAAGCATTAAGTAACAAAGGACCGCCAAAACTTGACACATCTGATATAAACTTTAAAATTCCAATGGAACAGTATTCACATGCAAACAGATTATAGAGCTGAGAGACTAAAGGCAAAGTTTTTATTTTAATCGACTGACAACACAACTGAATGTAATTTTCTTGTATAGAATTATCAAAAATATTTCTTTGTGAAGAAATCTTCTCATGAAGGTGGGAAGTTTGGAGAGAAGGAGGCAAATCATACAAATCGTTTACACACTTAAGATTTTTATTATAGCCTTTTAACATGAGAGAACGAACCCAAAGAAATAAAATGCGAGAAAATATATTCGAAGGTTCTTCTGCTATACCTAAGTCTTCCAAATCAAGTTCATTAGAAAATCCATAATAACGCGCTAAAACAGAATTCATCAAAGGCTCCTGTTCTTCAAGACTAGAATTCAAGCTCCTTGTCCAAATATGATCATCTCTTTTAAAATTTTTTGGCAAAAATGTTATAATGTAAAGTAACTGAAGTACGATCACAGAAATAGAGATGTTATCTAGACCTATTAAATGCGAATTATGACAATAAAAATAAAAATCACAGGATGTAAATATAAAGCACATGAGAACTGAAAAAATAATAAGCTTAGGGCCTTTGATTTTATATGTTATGCCATATAGAAGCTTTCTTAAATAAAAGATGTGTGAAATCCATGCAACTGATATTAAAATCAATAATATTAATTGCACAGTTGAAGTGTTCCTATCTTTCTTATCTGTAAAAAAATATATATAAATTTGAAAAACCGGCAGCATAGCTAATATACCACTTATACATATCCTAGAAAAAATAATAGTTCGTTCAAATTTAGACCTCAATGAACAATTTAGAATTGGAAAACCTATAAAATAAGAGCTGCTAATTAAAAGAACTAAATATGCCGGATAAAGTAAGCATAATTGACGGAAACACCATCCAATATTTTGGCCATCCCATACGGTAAAAGGTTCCCCACAAAGTTCGTTTAAAAATTTCATCTTTTTTTTCTCTTCACAATATTATTACATAGAACAACAATAATATGAATGTCGTTATGTAATTAAATAATTTCATAGAAATTAAATATTTAAGGAAACATAATATTTTATTATGTTTCAGAAGTATTCCTTAACAATAAAATGTTTAAATAAAGGAAAGCGCTTATTTTGGTTGGCCTCAACAGTTTATAATTAATGCTTTGACAAAGTCAAACTCGAATTCAAATATAAGTGTCGGGCATGATTCCCTGTTTACGGTTTATTATGAAAGTTGCGGATATAAGCAATTCGTATCATTTGAGCATGCGCAGTTCAGAAACAGAACAAGAGAACAAGTTGCGTTTTGTTTGCCGCCAGAGTCGATTTTCATTCCTTGTTCATTTTTCATTCATCAGAGTCGCCAAGATTTTCAGTCAACATTAGGGCACGCTTGACAACAACTACGAGTTGCGAACTCCTGAAAGATTGTGGAGCTGTAATCATAAGGCACTATAATGCATGCAATGAAAACTGATTAATTAAAAAACATGTACGTTCAAAATAATTTCCATCACTCTTTGAAAAGTGTTTTTTAAATCATGAATATTTACAATAGTATTTAAATCCACATTTGAATTTAATTTGCCAGGAAAGGTACGCCAGATATTCGACAACAGCAAGACAGTGATTTCTGTCAAATATTGATGATAAAATAAGCAAGTTACCAAAACTGATTATTTTGCTTAAAAAATTGTTGACTTCATTCTGTTTTTTGCTGAGAAGTGTAAACTTCGAGGACTTAGAAACATAATGACACATTAAATAGGGCATTTTCAGAGGTCTTTTAAACTTCTCAGCTGAACTTGATTCATCTCTAAAAGATTATCTCACTAGGACCCCAATATTTAAAGGAACATGAAAAGAAATTCAAAATGATTTATAACACTGTATGCTCACTGTATTTTCGAGAACCATATAATAAATGAAATCTCAAAAGCAAGTTTTGTTTTGGAGATGCTGTTTCATCCACTTCTCAATAGTTGGTCGTTCTTCACAGCTTAAGTAATGAACAACCAATTGAGATATTCTAAGAATTCACTTATCCCACTAGACACGATATAGAATCTATTGCTGCTAACTAATTTAGAAAAAACTGTGAACAAAGCAGTAAAATTAATATCCCAGAACTACAAAAATAGAGTTCCCATCTAAAGAATTTGTAGCAAGCAGAGGCTATTCGTCGTACTTTGAAGGATTCAGTATTTGTGTTTTGGCTTTAAGTTTTCCAGAATATTGCCATATGTCGCTATGTTGTACAACCAATTTCAGGAACACTAAATGATGTATTGCTCATTAGAAAACTCGTAAACCATTTTCAGCAGTCCATTGGAAAAAGAAGGGGATAAATTAACACAGTGTTCTTGAAGACATTAGAAACAGAGCACGCAACAAGAAAAAAGAGAGAAAATATTTATATTAAAAGAACTCTGACAACTAAAAAGATATGTGATGTTATCACGAATCAAGTAAAAGAGTTGTTTTCTTTTGTTTCACATTACAATATTATTTGTCTCTGTTGCTATTCCAGGTGTACAAGAGAAGTTTCCAACTCAGCTTGTTCAACAAAGAAATGATTTATAGAAGAGCGTATAAAAAGTTAATAAGGAGTAATTTATAGAAGGCCTGATTTAGAAATATGAAAGGTGCAATTTTTTCCTCTAGAATTTATTATAGAAAATATCTAGAGTACATTTTCAGAGACCTACAAACTGTTTCTAGTAATCGTTACTATTCCAATGACCACTACAAAAGTCAAGACATACTTCTAGAATTTAAAGCAAGGTAAGACATTTTTAAGAAGCATCACTAGTAAAGTTAGCCTGAGGTTCTAGCCATACTCACATTTGGGGAAGGAGGCAACATGATAAATTACAGAACTCAAATTCATTGAAAATGTTATTGATTTGTTTTTAAAAAAAACACTCTAATACACGTTTAAATAATTACTTACTTGGACAAAAACTGTACTTGAATAATCCACTTGTGAATTGCAAACAGCATTGTAAATGAACAATAAAAGATTCCTGTTATTTTTTTTCCATACGAGTGCTCATTTATTTCTTTTAGTTGAATTTTGTTACATTTTTTTTATTAGCTTGTAGAAACAAAAATATATTTTAACATGTACATTATGTTGCATTTTTAAATTTTATTTTCCCGATTTATGTATTGTGAACCCTCATTTGAATTATCCATAAGCCACCATTGTCTATAGTTCAGTTTTAGCTAAAAATATGAATTATATTATTGTTAAGTTTCCGATTTTTAAGTAAGTGAATTTTAAATTATGTTTCTGTTAGATAAGCCTTTACCGGTAAAGCAAGTTTAAAAAAATGTTAATGATAGGGAATTTTTTTTTTTTTTTTTTTTGTTACGTTTGGATTTCGAAGAAAGACAACGAATGATCGCGCATATCCTAAATAAGTAATGACCTAGCAATTTTTGATTTGAGAAGGGTTCGGTTTGTCACTCTACAGTCATTTGGTACACACTTTAGACTAGCTAGACCGGGATCCGTAATTTAACGTCGATTTCGACTCAGTGACAAACATCCCTGCCACCGCCAGGATTAGAATCTGAAGCCTGTGGTACCAAAGGCCGCAGCTTTAGCCGATTGGCCATCAGGCCGCAAGGGTTTAAGTCACTGAGAATATTTATTGCTGGCATTTGGCTAAGTTAGTTGAAATGTTAATTAGGATAAATAAATGTGTTAAAGTTTCCTTACTGGCCTGCAAAATAGACGGCATTGTTAAGAATTCACGATTGGTAGTTGTAAAATAGGTCAGATTTCTTCTTCGTTTAATTTATTTTATTATTATTATTATTAATGTAACTCGAATTGGAATCTTGTTGTGACTTGGAATTACATATTTTGATTTTTTGATGGCTAATTTAAAATAAATTTGTTAGGCTGTTAAGAGTTAAATTGTTTTGAATATGGCATTCTTTTACTAAAATGTGACCTCCAAGAATTGGTTCCGAAATGGGGAATTGAAACTGTAGAAGGGTCGAAAATAATAGAACGTAAAGATTTAATAGTAAATGCATTTGAAGAAGATACGGTGAAATAATTGATGGAGATAATTGTAACTAACAAATGAAGCTCGTAGAAGAGAAGAAAAAGAAAAACATACAGACTTTGAGCTTATGAAATTGACAATTCAGGACTCTAATACAGTTCTACTATCCGCTTAGTGATGAAAAAAGAAATAGACAAAGGTATAATTCCTTCCTTCTACAGCAGAAACAGAAAACATTTGATCCAACATCACACCAAACTCAACAAACACTATACGCTACCGCAGCTTCCAATCAGAAACCGCTTCTACTCTAACTCCGCCCGCTTGAGGTATATATAGGGTCATACGACCAGCTCTGACTGTAGTTTATCACTTACATCACAAATAAATGCTGGAATAAAATTCATCTCAGTCTCCCTTTAATTGGTAAATATTCAGCCCTATCACTTCAAAATAAAGTCCTACTTTACAAGCAGGTCATCCGCCCTATTCTTACTTATGCTGCACCTATTTGGGGACTTGCTTGTAAAACTAATAAATACAAAATTCAAGTACTATAAAACAAAATTCTTCGTATAATCACTGGTTTATCAGAAACGACGTTATTCATAATGATCTCAGAATTGCTACAATAGATAACTACATTACTGATCTCTCCAGAAACTTCTTCCTTGGCTTGAGAAACCATAATAATAACCTAATCAAAGCACAACTATTTTTTGCACACAACGAAGGAAAACATAAATATCCTTTTTCAACTACAAAATGGTCAGCAGACCTGCGCCCACCATAAAGATTTATTTTCTTTCTTTGAACTCCTGGATTTCGAACGTTTTCGTAAACATTTTTCCTTTATTCATATTTGTTCACACGCTCATGTGTCTGTTCATCTATTCATTACCGATGGTAGTTTTGCATTACAAGTCTTTACGGGTCTTATATCATTCCTTTTTATTATTTTATTGTTCCTTCTCCCCATTTTTTTTTTTTTTTTCTGGGAATTCTCGTTTTGCTATTCGTTCCTACTCTACGTACTCACGTTCAACCCCCTCTCCCGGATATCATTTCATCTATTGTATTTGGATTTTTCGTCGGTTCTTTATAATCTTTCAATTTTCATATTTTTATTATCCATCCTACATTTACATAATTTTTTTAATTGCTGCTTCTCACATCCTACTTTTAATTTGATTTTGAGTAGATGTGCGCTTCGCGCACAGGTACTCGACCTGCATTCGATCTAAGTCTGACTGTAGTTCCGGCACCGTCACCGTGGAAACATTCGGCTTTTTCGCCTTCGCCCAGTGCGGACGTGTTTTTCTTCTCTCCTGATTTCGTTTGGTCTCTGCCAATTGCTACGTGTATGAAGGACGACGCTGCCTTTTTAAGATAGCTTAGTTCAATAGTAACGTAGTCTTTTTGCATCCTTGTTTGCTTTTATAAAGCATAACAGAAAATAGTATTTTTCAATGCTACCCGTCTGTCCTCGTCTTTTGACACTGGTATTTTTTAATTTAGGACTTGGATGTTTTTTTTTTTTTTTTTTTTTTTCTTTTTCTCTCTGGTCTCGCATAATTACTGTACGGCAAGGATTTTTTCTTTTTTTTTAAAGTTGAGGAAATCATTACCTTAACAGCTAGTTGTGCTTCATTTTTCCTAATCATGTCTCAACTTTCTCTTGATTGGATTATCTCCGAATCTTTTGATATCAAAGCAATTGATCCTTCAACGATAGATACTTCTCAGTTTGATTATGAAAATTTGATCGCTTGGATAAGAACACTATCTGAAAATTCTGAACTACAGAATATTTTTTCATTTTTTGATACGCTCTCCGTGCATTTTTTCAATGAGCGCACACCAGATTCAATCCAACAAGCCTACCGTTTAAAGGACCTGGCTCTTGCCGCTCAGAATACCATGGTAGTACACTTGTCGGGAGAGTTACAAGCGCTAACGGATCATTACAAAAAAGAAATGAATGCTATGTCTCAAATGCTTCAGGATTTAAAATCCCGATTGCCTCCTCCTGAATCAGTTGCTCCAATTAATAAGAAAACTAAACGCACCAAACCTCTGACTTCTTCAAATACGAAAAAGCCTAAATCTTCCAACAATGATATTGTACTTAGCAATAAATTCTCTGCTCTTGATAATGGAACTGACATTGACACCCCAGCAACAACTCTAAATGATCATGCCAATGAAATTGAAATAACAAAAGCCATCAATGACATGCAAGTTGATGATGAGTTCCCATCACTTAATGACTCTACGAAGATAAACGATTCTAAAAAGCGCCCTTACATTCCTCCCATAGTAGTCGATAAAGTAAACGACGGCAAAAAACTTATGGGTGAACTCAATGCCCTTACAAATGAGAAAGTCACAGCTAGAGTTGTCGGTGATAAGTTAAAAAATTTTCCCCCATCTGCAGAAGCTCACAGATTGATAAGATCGGAAATCACTGACAATCGAAAACTTCAAGCTCACACTTTCCTGCTACCGCAGGACAAGCAACTTAAGATTGTTATTCGAGGTCTACCGCATGATTACCCCACAGAAGATCTCATCGAAGACCTTAGAAATGAATCATTTCATGTGGAATACGTTACCCAACTGAAACACAGGGGTGGTAAAGGTAATATGCCCCTCTTTCTGGCTGTTTTGCCAAAAACTGACCAATCAAAAATCTCTTCAACCTCGAATTTCTGAATTTCTTTAAAATTAAATGCGAACCTTTACGAAAGAAACCTGGTCCTGCGCAATGCTTCAATTGCCAACAATTCTTTCACCATTCCACGTTTTGCTCAAGAAACCCAGTCTGTGTGAAATGTGCAGGCCCACATAAATCTGGAAACTGTCCAAAACCAAAGGACACTCCTGCCTGCTGCGCCTTGTGTAAGGGTGACCACACTGCGAATTATTCGGGTTGCCCGAGAAACCCTGCAAATTTCGTACCTGCTCCTCCTCCTCCCAAATTTAATGTTTGGGAAGAAAGATTAAAACATCCGAATCTCAGGATCAACCCTCAACACCCAACATCTGTGAACAATATCCGACCCTCTACAAGTGTTACAGAGACACCTAAACTAATCACCTCTCCTCTAGAAAATAATCTGTCTACTTCAAATACCCCATTATCTAATAATCAAGATATCCTGGTAATCAAAACCTTACTTCAGGATTTTATGTCAAAATTTTCTACAGTTCTGGAAGCCTTAACTGCTCAAAAATCATACAAGAGCAGCATTCAATAATCAGCTTTCCGACAATAACTTAATTTGCATCAGTTGGAATGCAAATGGAATTAAAAACAAAATTAACGAATTCCAGGAGTTCATTTACGAATATAGTCCTCACATAATAGCAATACAAGAAACTCATTTAAGACCTAGTGACAAAATAAACCTCCGTAATTATACCACTTACCGATCAGACCGTCTAACTCATCAAGGCGGAGGCACTGCAATATCCATCAGAAAAAATATCACTCATCATGAAATCTTTTTTCATTCGACCTCCTTTGAAAATACATCAATAGTTGTCACTCATCATAATCATAGCATCACCATTTCAAGCATTTATCGACCCCCAGTTGGTAGTCTTTCGACCTCGGAATTGGATAATATTTTAATTTCCAACAATAAAGTCATACTTCTTGGCGATTTTAATGCAAAACATACTCTTTGGAACGCTGGCAGAGGTAATTCCAACGGAGTTATTTTATATAATTGGTCAAATCTGAATAGCTTAAACTTAATAGCTCCACCTCACCCTACATATTTTTCTCACTCTCACTCAATCAATAGCACTTTAGATATTGCAATAACAAAAAATTTCAACACTGGCAATGCTACTTCTATAAATGACCTCTCCAGCGATCATAATCCAGTTTTATTTCACTTCAATAGCAATTATTTTCTTCCACCCCAATTCCGTTGTCTCACAACTACCAACTGGTCCAAATTTCACGACAACTTAGACTCAATAATCAAAGGTAATCCCATTATTAATAATAGTAACGACATCGACTCGGCACTTGATCAATTCAATTCAGCTGTTATCTCGTCAATAAACTTTTCAAGTTCTTCTCGTGAAATTAAAACCGAGCATCATAAATTACCAGTAGAGATCAGGAGGCTCATCGCAATTAAAAACAGCATTAGAAAATTATGGCAAGAAACCAGATACCCTCCATATAAAAATAGTCTAAATATTCTTCAAAACAGAATCAAAAAAGAAATCAAAATCTTAAAAAATAAAAGGTGGCGAGAGTTCTTAATTGGCCTCAATCCTGAAGATAATTCGCTCTATTACATGAATAAATATTTTACTAAAAAAATACAAAAAACTCCTCCTCTACTGGGAATCAATGGCATTGTTTTCACCCCTGCTGAAAAGGCCAACGTTTTCGCCGATCACCTAGAAAATTCTTTTCAAGAAAACGTTGAACCTTATGACAATTCTCACATCGAAATGGTTGAAGACAGTATTGCTCAATTTTTTGATAACACTACCTCTGTTCCTATACCTCCACTCTTAAGTCCGAGCGATGTCAAATCTGTCATCTGCAAATTAAACATCCGAAAATCAAATGGGCCAGACAATATTCCAAATAAAGCTCTCCAGTGCCTCCCCACTAAAGCCATCACTAATATCACTAAAATTTTCAATAAATGCCTGATTTACCATCATTTCCCATCATGCTGGAAACACGCAATAATAAAAATGATTCCAAAACCAGGTAAAGACCATAAATTCCCGCAGCATTTTCGCCCTATTAGCCTCCTAAGTTGTGTTGCAAAAATGTTTGAAAAATTACTCTACAATAGAATTTATTCTTTCTGTGTTGACAACAATGTCTTTCCTCCGGAACAATTTGGGTTTCGCCCACAACACTCAACAACCCATCAACTTCTCAGAGTTACCAATATCATTACTGAGAGTATGAATAATAAACTTATTACCGGAGGTGTCTTCCTTGATGTGGCAAAAGCTTTTGACCGATTGTGGCACGATGGTCTACTTTATAAATTGATTACACTTAAATTTCCTCCCTATATCATTTACATAATTCAGGATTATTTAAGCAATAGAACTTTCCAAGTAAAAGTAGATGGTGACCTCTCCCACGTCGGTCAAATTAAGGCTGGTTCCCCTCAGGGAAGCGTTTTGAGCCCCATACTATATAACATCTACACCCACGATTTCCCTCAAGTGAATTATGTAAGCTCCTGTCTTTTCGCAGATGATTCCGCTGCACTTGTGCAGGGTTCAACTCTTAGATTTGTAACGAGAACCTTGCAAATTTTCCTTGAAGCGCTAGAAATCTGGCTCACAAAATGGAGAATTGCTGTCAACACAGATAAAAGTCAAGCAATAATATTCAGAAAAGGAAATACACCAAACCCCAGTGATAACATTTACCTATTTGACGAACCAATTGAATGGGTAAACGAAGTTAAATATTTAGGTCTCATCATTGATAAAAAATTAATTTTCAATAGCCATATCACTTACATCAAAAATAAATGCTGGAATAAAATTCATCTCAGTCTCCCTTTAATTGGTAAATATTCAGCCCTATCACTTCAAAATAAAGTTCTACTTTACAAGCAGGTCATCCGCCCTATTCTTACTTATGCTGCACCTATTTGGGGACTTGCTTGTAAAACTAATAAATACAAAATTCAAGTACTACAAAACAAAATTCTTCGTATAATCACTGGGGCCCCTGGTTTATCAGAAACGACGTTATTCATAATGATCTCAGAATTGCTACAATAGATAACTACATTACTGATCTCTCCAGAAACTTCTTCCTTGGCTTGAGAAACCATAATAATAACCTAATCAAAGCACAACTATTTTTTGCACACAACGAAGGAAAACATAAATATCCTTTTTCAACTACAAAATGGTCAGCAGAACTGCGCCCACCATAAAGATTTATTTTCTTTCTTAGAACTCCTATTTCCACGTTTTCGTAAACATTTTTCCTTTATTCATATTTGTTCACACGCTCATGTGTCTGTTCATCTATTCATTACCGATGGTAGTTTTGCATTACAAGTCTTTACGGGTCTTATATCATTCCTTTTTATTATTTTATTGTTCCTTCTCCCCATTTTTTTTTTTTTTTTCTCTGGGAATTCTCGTTTTTGCTATTCGTTCCTACTCTACGTACTCACGTTCAACCCCTCTCCCGGATATCATTTCATCTATTGTATTTTGATTTTTCGTCGGTTCTTTATAATCTTTCAATTTTCATATTTTTATTATCCATCCTACAATTACATAATTTTTTTTTAATTGCTGCTTCTCACATCCTACTTTTAATTTGATTTTGAGTAGATGTGCGCTTCGCGCACAGGTACTCGACCTGCATTCAATCTAAGTAAGTCTGACTGTAGTTGCTCTCCGTGTCTGACTGCAATCTTTCCTTTTTACTTTTCCTTTAAAAAATTTTTTTTTTTTTTTTTTTTTTTTTTTGTCTTCAACATCACGCACTGTGCAAAGATTTAATTTAAATGATTAATTGCTATCCTTCTTCTTAGTTTTATTATTTTTAGTAAACACTTTATTCCTAAAAGCTATGCTGCTTTATTAATTTTTAATTCTTTTATAGTCTTTAATTTTGGTTTTTTCTAATTATGCAGCTTTAATTTAATTATGTAACCGGAGGTGTGGGGATCTCTCCCCCGGTACTCCATTAAATAACACAACTTTGCACTTTGCACAGAGGATGGCATCAGTCTTTACTTGATGACCTTTGAACATTTAGCAAAGAGGTTGAAATTAAATAAAACCTACTAGGTTATTCAGTTGTTACCCATTTCCCCATCGAAAATAGTTAAGATCACATCTAAAGAACGACGATTATGAAGAGATACTATGTTTTAGGTTTAGTGTCGAGAGTTGTCGAATACGGTTAACTCAACATAAAAAAAAGTATCCTGGAAGTATTTTGCTTTTTGATTAAGGACTTTAGACGAATGGTTAAATGGTGTAAGGGTAAATGACTTTGGTTCATTAAATGACTTGATACTTACTGATCAATTGAAAATGAGAAAAATAAGTATTATATATTCATTTATTATAAATTATTTATAATTATAAAAATGATTTTTTTTTTATTATTATAAAAATGAATATTAGAAATATAGAGTTATTTTAGCTTCCGATGCATCAAATATCCATTTCAAACACTCCATATGTTTTCGCACGACAATTTTCACTTAGGTTTGGTTTGTCGCTCTACGGTCATCTTGTTTGCACCCTTTAGACTAAATAGCCCGGGACCTACAGTTAAACGTGGATTCCGAACCACTCATAAACACCCATGCTACTGGTAGGATTCGAACTTGAAGCTTCTGGTACCAATGGCCAGAGCGTTAACCAATTGGCCATCAAGCTGCTTTTCTCTTAGGAGGATTTCGGGCTACAATAGTATGTTTAGTGAAATCCTTGTTTGACTTTAACCATCTCATCAGATCACAACTGTATTATTCTAACAGTTTCTTTCTCAAGCTTTCAAATATACCATAATTTTACTATCTACTCGAATCATCATATTACTTCGAGGCCAACTTGAAAAAATCTTGAGCACAATATTTTGGAAAGAATTCGTCTGAACTCCAGGTCACGTCGGCATAATTGGAAAAAAAAAAAAAAAAAAAAAAAAAAAAAAAAAAAAAAAAAAAAAACCAAGTATTATAAAAAAAATTTTTAAAGTCAATTCCTACTTTTTTTTCACTATATTGCAGAAAAGTCCTTTATAAATAATTTTCATTCATTTTTTTTAAGTTTATCTGGCGCCATCTATTGGTCGATATGTGCAACTTAAATCTAAGAAAAACTAAAATTAATTAATTGAATTGAATTACTGAATTAATATCTGCAAAAATTGTATTAACATCCAGTGTCATCCACTACAAGTTTTAAAAAAATCTATTTGAACTTGATGAATAAAAAGTAGTTTATTAACGATTGAAAATTTGAACAAGGTATATATAGAGAGAGTGTGAGCTAATAGAAGGGATTGAAAAAAAGCAGGCGGACACTCAGGGTAGTTGCTGGCGGGCTTGAGCCCCCTTCCCCAATGCCATAAGTGACATTTGTGCATATGTTCAAACTTATGGCCACTTCCTACTTAGGCCCACATGTTTTTTGTTAAATATTTAACATATCAATGAATCAGATGTTTGCTTAACAGTGTCAATTTTAGTATCGCGCCTGAATTTATTGATTGAGCCAGCATTAGTTTATTAAATATTCATCGAAATGGTGAGGCTTTTTTTTTTTCTAATGCAGCTGGCAAGCGAGACCATGTTCTTTTTATGCCATAAGGGCTGCACCGACGTTACTCACTTTGCACTACCCAGGGGGCGCGTGTAACTTGAAGGTAAGCTACGGATGCGGAGTAACAATGCCCCCGCAACGCTCTACGATCTTAATAGGACCGGGACCTACAGTTTAAAGTGGATTCCGAACCACTACAAACACCCATGGCACCGCCGGGATTCGAACTCGATACCTGTGGTACCGAGCGATAGCCACTTATAGTGAGGTCGATATGATAAAAATTAATTGATGAATAGAAAATTAAAGGAGACTAAATTTTAATTTATTTATGTAATTTTTACAGAATTTAAATTTCTATTTATTTTTTTACAATACTTCTTAGTTTTTATTTTTTTATGTACTTTAAAAAAATGAGTGGAATGTATATAAAAATTAATTTTATTCCGATATTAGTTCGTCAACATTTCTGTATAATTATTATCTTGTGAATTCTAATATAACTTCATCTTTTTCTGTTTATCTAAAAGTCTGAATTAGTCTCCAATTGGAGATATTGTTTAGTTAGGTATCTAAAATTATTAACGTAAAATAAAACTTGTTAACAAAAATTAAAATTTATTTAAACTCTCACTTCTTTTATTTCATGTCATTTTAAAATTATTTTATTCAAATGATATTTTTATGTAATCTATATTTATTTAATAATACTTTCACTTTCTCATAAACATAATTCATTATGTACGAGCATATTGTATATACATTATGAATTATATATATATATATATGATAAATACTTTATATGTCATATATATATAAATACATTATAAACGAAATGTTCTAGGATTGATTTTATATAAAAAGGAATTTTTAATTTAAATAACAAATCAAAATCATTTTAAACTAATAAGAATTTAGGCAAAATCCTACACATCAATCTTAATCAAGTTTTATAATTTTTTTTTAAGCTTAATAATTAAAAGTGATTTATTTTATTTCATTTTAAGGCTAAGTAAAAGCCATTAAAAAGTAGATTTTACTGCCATTCATTCATGATTTTGAATCAAAATTATTTGCTTATTTAGCAGGAATAGAAATTTGTACTTATTAATATTACCACTTTTCCTATTTGCTAAATTTATATATTTTTTTTCATTTACGAAACAGGCTTCATAATATTTACAATGTGTTGATTTTTAAAGTATCAAACAGAGGATTTAATAAAAGATTATCTTAATTCGACTTATCTCTTTTTTAACAAGATCACTAGTAATTATCTCCCCGTCCCCAATATTTTTCTTCAACGTAGTAAAACTTAACATATTAGAGTTTTTGCATACCGTACGTTAGGTTACCGTAGGACGTCCGTTAGCTTTTTCTCCCTAGCGCGCATGCTCAGTTTCCTATGAGCATGCGTGCTAAGGAGAAAAAGCCTAACGGACGTCCTACGGTAACCTAACGTACGGTATGCAAAAACTCTCTATTGACTGTCATAGTTTTGTTTATTTATTTTGCAAAATGTTTTTTTTTAACCTATTCAATATTTTAAGTAATAGCCATGAATTATATATGTCACATATTCCAAAGTCCATTTTTTCCATATTGGTCGTTTGTAGCCAAGATGATTTTATTTTTATACCTATAGGAAATGCATTTTGTCTCACAGCACCGGCTTGAGAGATTTAAAGTTTAGAATAATTTTTTGGTATGTCTTTACTAGAACTGATTAAATAGGCTGAGAAATTGAGCTAATTAAAACAATGCGATATACAAATTAAATTATCTGGTACATTTTACTTTATATATTAGGGGGAGCGGAAAGTAAAGTCGTTTCTGTGGAAATCAATATTTATTAATTAATCAACTCATTGTGCACTTCAAAGTCGTGCCAAAGACATTTTAAGGTTGAAGTGACTTGTTTATATATAATTTTTTTTTTTTGCAATTTTGGAGGAAATGATCAACCAAGAGGTACACATTTGGCATTGCATGCTTTTTGAGTTTTGCAAGATAACGCAATAGTTGCTACCAAAAAATATTTGCAATGTTTATCCAAGTTCATTAGGCGTTCATAAATGCCAAAGATCAGATCCGGTAATTTTTATCTTTCTGGCCCAAGAAGACCAACAACTTTAGACAATGATCTGTTAAGGGCAGAAGTGGAAGCAAATCCGAGTCAGACAATTGAGGAACTAACACTCTTAATCATCCCTAGTCGACCAACCAAGAACATTTGCAGCAGACTGGTAAGGTATGCAGAGCGGAAGTTGGATCCTGCAAAATCCGTTCGAAGAAAACAAAGCCAACCTATCAACCATATGCAACCCAATACAGAAGCATTATTGATAGCCCCCACACCCAATAAATACAGTCCATGCTACATTACTTTTATGCTTTTTAAAGCAACTTTTCCATGAATAAATGATTTATGGCCATTTCTTTTAACTGTAAACTTCATATTAAGACTGTAAAACTTTAGGACCAAGTTCTCCCTATTATTTTATCCATTTGTATTTTGATAGCAGCAAAGGTTAAAAGGGGAATCACGTGACTGAAATGTGGATAAATTCTGTCATGTTTTTCACTAGATTACTCAAGAGAAAACCTTTTAATAAGTATTTTAAAAATACGGATAATGACTTTCATATGCTTGTTTCAGTAATTCAACAAGTGTTTAATTTTAATAACAAGCAAATAAATAATGTAAGCGATACTCAAAATATTTTTTAAACATTTTATTTACAATATATACAAAATAAATACAATACAACAAAAAAATTAATGCTGGTACCAAAACGTTTTACTCTGAAATTTCTGTAAACAAATAAGATGCAATATATAATCGCTGAACAACACTTATGAGAAGGGGTGATTTTTTTTTTTTTAAATGTAGAAGTGAAGAATGCTTCATTAATTTATACCATGTCATAAAAAAAAATCATTAAGTGTTTCTTAAAAAAAAATCTAATTTTGTAGTTATCTACAATTTGTGAACGAGTAGAAATTTATTCCTACAAAATAAGAAAACTAAAACATAATTGCATATCTGCCAACATGCCGAGTTTGAAAATCTGAGTAATTTTTCCAAAGCAAGTAACTTTTAATTTCAGAGCGTCAATTAAAATTTAACACAGCTTTAACTAAAAGCCTTTTATAAAATTTTCGTTCCACGCGTCTTTTTAACGAATAAAATATTTTCAAAACTTTTATCCATCACCCAAACATTCTTTCATATTCAGTAATACAATGAAGAATAATAAATATACACAGTTGAAATATACTTTAGTTGATGCAGTCTTTCTAAAAACCCCTCAATTTTTTTTTGTAAATCCCTGTGCATGCTATCAACTTCATTGATTTTACAGAACAAGAGCGAGAATTAAGGGCATAATCATTGTTTTGCCTACAAGGTTCTCCGCTGTAAGATTTAATACATTAGATGTAGTCTGGAATTTTACTATTTGAGAAATTTGGTCGAATTCCATATTATATGACCAAAGTGTACAAACGGACAACTATGCAAATGAAATACATTTACACAAAATTTTTAGAAACTGATGGAAAAAAAAAAAATCCTATTTGGAATATTGTCGCATAAGATAAATATGACCAAAGTGCAGACAGTTATGCAATACATGTTACAACAGACAATAATGCAATAGAAAAACATTTACACATAAAATTTTTAGGCACTGATGAAAAAAAAAAGTTTTACACTTGAAATAAGAGTTCTAAATCAAGATAAATATGTACTTTGTTCATATTCAGTATTATTTTATTTTTAAATCCCTGTGCATGCTATTATCTTCATTGATTTTACAGTTACAGAACAGAAACGAGAATTAGACATAGCCATCGTTTTGCCTACAAGGTTCTCCACTGTAAAATTTAATACATTGGATGAACTCTAGAATTTTATCATTTGAGAAATTTGGTCAAATCTCATATTATATGACTAAAGTGTACAAATGGACAATTATGCAATAGAAATACATGTACACATAAAAGTTTTATGCACTGACGAAAAAACATTTGAAATAAGATTTCTTCTTCAAAGTTTCACATTTGAAATAAGAGTTCTAAATGAAGATAAACATGCACTTCTTTCATATTCAGTATTACAGTGAAGAATTAGAAATATACACAATTGAAATATATTTTAGTTAATGCCATCTTTCTAAAAACCGCTCAATTTTTTTTTTTTTTTTTTTTTTAATTCTCTGTGTTTCATATCACCTTCATTGATTTTACAGAACAGGACTGAAAATTACAGACGCAGTCATTGTTTTGCCTACAAGGTTCTCCGCTGTAAATATATTGGATGTGGGTTGGAATTTTACCATTTACGAAATTTGGTCGAATCGCATATTATATGAACAAAGTGTACAAATGGACAATTATGTAATTGAAATACATTTACACAAAAATTTTTTTACACTCTAAAGAAAAAAAAAAAAAAAAAAGAAAATCATATTTGAAATATTGTTACATAAGATAAATGACCAAAATTCAGACAATTATACAATACATAAATATGTTACAACAGACAATTATGCAATAGAAATACATTTACACATAAAATTTTTTATGCACCTACGAAAAAAAAGTTTCACATTTGAAATAAGAGTTTTAAATCAAGATAAATAAACACTTGAATGCATACAGAACTGATATTAAAAAAATCTAAATATAAGTCATATTTTAAACAATGAAAAATTCTTTTCATAGTTTTCTAAAAAATTATATTTTGCAAACATCATTTACTTTATGTTAAAATTGATGCAAAATGTACAAATTATGATGCATTTTGTACATTTAACAAATAAATTATACAAAATTGTATAATTTAATTCATTAATTTTTGTGCCTTTTTTTATCATTAGCGCAATATGATAATGTATGTTAAACAAAGGAACTTTTTTTTTTCATTTTATTTCACTTGAAGTAAAATAAACAAGTTTGCATTTAACAATTAGCTACTGTGTTCTGCTGCTTCCCAAAATGAGCACTCCTTTGACATTTTGATCAGTTCCACTCATAGATTCTTCAAATCTAAATTTTAATGTCTATATGTACAAAAAATGCGTTATGGAGGGGGAAGAGATACCACAATGATTACAATAAGGCCAAGGACAAAGATCGCCCCATAATAGACTTATGGTTTAATTCTCTTACAGCCTTCTGTGCATCTCTGGGTGACTGAAACGCGACTCGAGCTTCACCCGTCACTTGTTTATTTTCATTAAACCTACGAATTACACTGTCCTTTGACAACTTATAGTCTTTAAAAAACTCTAAAACATTTTCCAACGTGGCCCTAAAGTGAAGATTGTTAACAGATACAACACACCCTGGTGCTCCAAAACAGACAGGATCACTTGTTTGAGCAGGAGGTCCATTGAAAGGAGGTCTATTAGGGAAAGGCCCACGCATGCGGCCATGTGGCGGTCTCATCGGTCTTTCCATAGGAGGTCTACCACCGGGATAAGGTCCCTCCATTCTTGGGCGTTCACCTCTTGGGAAACCAGGTCTTGGCCTGATACCTTGAGGAAAGTCTGGTCCTCTAGGGGGATAAGGTCCATCAAAACGTGGTTGGTTATTTGGTGGATCAAAGTCCATTCTTTCACTAGGAAGCAGGTCAGGGGAGTTTTCGAATCGTTCTCTATCAGGAACTTGAGGTAAGAGAGGCCTGCGTAGAGGTCTTTCTTGGTCAGGTGGAGTTTGTAAAAGTGCCATTGGTGGAGGAGGTGGTAATATTGCGACAGGTCCATGAAGAATTTCTGACATCTTTTCAAATGCAATGGGTGTGACAGATACATGCATGCCACGCATTACTTCTCCGTTTTTTCTCAAAGCAGCATCAGCATCTCTTTTGTTTGGAACCTCAATGAAGGCATCGCCATTAGGTAATTTGTCAGCATTCAGCATGATGTGAAAAGCTCTAATATTAATGCCAGTGTCACGAAAAAAATTAGCAATATCATCGTTGGTAACTCGATCAGGTAAACCTCTTAGAGAAATTGAAAAGTTAGTAGGTGGACGGCGTTTAGGTGCAAGAGGACCATTTCCTAAATTTCCTGGAGGAAATTCGTTACGTCCTTTGGGCCTTGGAGGAAAACCATGAGGAGGTCCTGATGCATGAGGTGGACTTCTTGGTTTCTGAGGTGGATAATTAGATCCTCTAGCTACGGCAAGAGATTCTTTACTAGCTACAGAAATTGTGATATAACGATGCCCAATCATTTTACCATTCAAAGTAAGGGCTACTCGGTAATCATTCATTGAAGAGAATTGCACAAATCCTACACCTGAGCATTTGCCATCGGGTGATTTTTCCAGATGCATATCTACTATTCTCAAGCCTTTGAAAAACTGTTCAACATTATTTTCTGAGCAAGAAAATGGAAGACCTCTTAGTTGAAGAACCAAATCCTCTTCTTTAGGGATAATCTTCATGCGTGGTTTCGATGCTGAAGCAGCAGCTTCAAATGCTTCAAGAGGGCAAGCAGAAACTTGACAGAGATAATTTCGAATATAATAGGGTTGTTCACCTAGTACTTGTTTGCATTCATTAGGATGATTGAAGCGTACAAAAAATTTTTCAGTGCCTTGATTATTTCCTTTAATGCATATATTTGTAGCTGGTATGTTTACATTTTGGAAAAGACCAAGTATTTCACTCATTATAACATCAGGAGGCACTCCTTTGATTTCAACAGCAATAGGAGGAGGTTCTTGCCAGTGATTATCATTGTGAACAGGAGGTCCTCTCCTAGAAAATTCTTCATACCTTCCAGAACCTGGTTTTATTTGATCAGGAGTTCCATATTGATTATTCTTCCATGACGAATCCTTCCTTACTGGAGGCTTAAGCAATCCTTGACGTTTTTTGGCCCACTGAGAATTTTCTGGTTGTTCGTCACTGGGTTTTGGTCCAGTCAGATGTGATACATCTTGAAATTTTTTATCATTGAAAGAACCATCTTTGGCTGTTTCATCCATTATTTTGCTAGAAACTTGTGATGAGCGAGGAAAAGGTGCAGGCCCACGAGTTGAAGGATATCGATCATTAAAACGCATTTGTCTCTTTTCTCTTTCCGCAACTTGATTTGACATTTGCTCTTTATTGGATGAAGGCATCTGTTCATAAGACTCAGTTGTAAACGGCATATAGGCCTCACGTGACTGTTGCACAAAAGAATTTGCAGATGACGAATTTAATGCTGACAAAGAATTTTGTTTCTCCCTATTATTATTCAATGCAAAAGCTGCATTCGACCAATCAATATTTTTTAAATTGATCGGAAGATTATCATTAGTGGGTGATTCATAATAGTTGTGGCTCGCAGTTTGGCGATATACACCTCTGCGGTTCATGTCATCATTATTATGCCTTGCTGAATCTGCTTTTAAAAGTTGACGATTTTCTCGATACTGGGCGTTTTCATCATATACCCTATCATCTCTTCCGAAACGATCATTTCGTCGGTCGACGTCTGAACCAACTCTGCGTATAGGACTTCGACTACGGTCTCTTCTCATGTCTCGTCTTGGATCAGGACTGTAATTCCTGTCTCTAATAGGCGACTTTTCTGTAAGTCGATGGAGAGATGAGCCTGGACTAAGTTTACGATCATTTTCAACACTTGCTGCCACAGTAATACCCGATTGTTGTGAATGAGAAACGATTGGTTGCTGTACAGAAACCATCGCCGGCATATTGGACTGATGTTGGACTGGTACAGCTGGATGCATCAAGGAATGCTTAATTGGCATTGCGGGTTGCTGTTGGAGAGGCAAGTACTGGCTCTGTTGTCTGGTCTTCTCAATGACGTTCGTCATTTCGGAGCGGCTGCTGAGGAAGAGCTTAATTTGCATTTCGTGTATTTTTCCGCCGTCTCTCAACATAGCCTGGCGAGCATCTTCGTCCGTGCTAAAGGCGATGAAGACGTCACCCAATTCTCCTCCAACGATGTGGACACCTCCTTCAGGAATTTTAAGTCCTTCGAAATAGCGGCGGATATCATTGGCAGACGCTGCCCAGGGCAAATTTTGTAGTCGAATGATGACTGACATTTTTCTGTAAAATAAAATATAGATATTTAAAATAATTTTTAATAAAAAAAAAATAATAATAAGTACATAAAATAAAAATACAAAATGCTGAAATTGACTCGGCAAATTTCAATTTATAATGTATGAACATTCGAGAACGGATGAATAAACTCAGGAATAAATGCTAATGTTTAATAATGCAAGAGATATGCCAAAAGTGATAAATATGAAACTCCGAAAAGAAAGAATCAATCAACTTACTTCAAGTACTTATAGCCATCGGAAATACAAATGTTTAAAATCCCAACTCAAAACACTTCAAGTAAAACCCAAATTCCCCAGAAAATTCCTGAAGACTAACGTTATTCATAAATCATTTCAAAAGTTAAGGGGGCCCAAACTACTATTTTCTGACAAAATTTGCAATGGAGTTTTATTTGCTTAGCCCTCATTTTCGGATAACGTCACGAACCGCTAACCAGGACATCATCATGTTCACAAAAGATAATAACAAAAACTCAATGTGTTGTACAATGCGGTTTTTTTTTCTTCTTGGCATTTATTTTAATGAGCATGCATATACATAAACTCATACAGCTTGCTAAAGTTAAGTATTTATGCCGGCAAATATAAGCAGAAAATCAACACATACTTTGGAATTATTTAAATACAATTAAAAGAAATTCTGTGATCCATTAAACCACTAACAATGTTATTAATTTATAACTTTTACTAATAAAATTAGAGTAAAGTTATACACATTATTAAAATAGTAAAAGAAATGTTCCCTTGATTAATGCATTTTTTTAAGCATCGCAGAACATTTGTTCTGCCTTGTTTAGTGTTGAAAATGTGCATCAATATTGAATTATTTCGAATGAAACTGATGAACATTTTCTACAAGAAACATCGCAGAAAATGACGCGAAGCGTTCAGTCATGCTCAATAAACGACATTTACAATAGGCATTTAGATAATACTGGATTGATCATGTTTGGAAAATTAAATATATAATTTTAAACTTAAGGGATACATTTGCCTTGAAGAAAAATATATATTATTATGGCGGTTTAAATAGCATAATGAAATAACGAATTATGTCACAATATTTTGTTTCTTAATGAAAAGGTAATTAATAAAAATAGATAAGACAGTTTTTAAAATCATTGGTAGAAGTAGACATAATATTTAATTTTTCGTAACATAGTTTTGAAAACAATAAAATATACGTATTCTACACGTTTTTTTTTTTTTTTTTTTTTT